>OY101441.1:106757501-107260001 GCA_956483585.1 Gymnocheta viridis | reverse complement strand
ATAATTCCAAAAGTACATTTAATGTGCATTTAATGTTAGCGAAACCATCTGATTTCGTGGCCTGATTTCTACGGCAGAGCACACCGATTGGACAGCGGCATAACCCTTGGCTTAAAAATAAGCGAGAGAATCACAAATGGTTGTGACTAAATATTACTTATATTTTTATCACTAGAGTGGGTCCTGGTTTAACAAATACACTAATTCTTTTTATCTCGCTTACTGACTCTTATCAACTTATGTTAACTAGAGTACGCCTAGTGGTCGAAATCCGACCGCCAATTTAAACGTATGCCTACTCGTATTTTAGTTGCATTTATTTAAAGAGAAAAAAATTACCTAATCACTTATTTCTTTCCACATGGATAAAACAATAAACGAAACGCACATTTATAAAAAAAATCTTATTACTCATATACACTCTCATTACAATCATTGCTTTGCTTATATACCCTGCAGCAAATATTAATAGTGAAACTGTACTGACTTACTATTGACACAGTCAGCAGTACTAGTGAATTATAATACCCCAGACAATGCTATTTACTATAGACATTTAACATGTGCGTGTCATTGAAAATCCACTACTGACATTGGTACTATTGACTAGGTAGTTCTTTTGGGACCATATGTAGACAATTGAACCAGTGGTTCAGTGGTTTTAGTAATTCTAGTGTACAATTTATGTACTTTTCTGAAGAAGATGTCAATAATAAAAATGTAAATTTCATTAACTTTAGGAGTTTAATTAAAAAAAAATAAAAGACTAATAGGCGCTAATTCATAACAGTCGTTTAAAAAAATTAGGTACTAAAAATAAGGTACTAATTCATTTCAGTCTTTTTAAAGTTTTCTTATAGTGACAATGACGCCAAATAGTCTCCAAAATAGTAGACAGAACTGGTGACTTGGGGACACATGCCCCACGTTTCCTTCAGGGTTTTTACTTGAACCACTACTTACATGTGTACGTGTGTATTTTTAGCATTTGTAGTGGTGTCAACTTTATGAGCCTTTTATTCCTTTAATACTGAACCGATTTAAATAATATATGGCCGGGTCACTAAAGCTCATCAATGTTTGCCACTTGGTAAAAGAATGAAGAAAATCGGTTAGCAAACAAAGGAGAAAATGGGATCTACAAATTTGTCTTTCTCTATTTATATATAGATGCTAGTAGACAGCAAATTTCAGTTAATTGTAGACCAGTAATTAATAAATATTGATATCTTAAAAGAGCATTGTATCATTTTAGAGATTCTTCTTTAAATTTTTCATTTTGAAGTAATTTTACTTAGCTGTTAGAGTTTGAAAATTGAGATCGACGTTATTTTAATATTCCCAAAATTCAATTCTATTTTAGGAAACTTTTAAGCAATGTTAATAAAATAAACATTGAAAATATGTTGAAAATGAACATAAGTATTAACGTAACATGTACATAGTACATACAAACATATTTGCGTTTGCGTTTATGTACGTGTTCTTGTCATTCACATAGACCTTATTAAGAGGCATTGTATTGAAATATTACAATACTAAACATCTTATTTTGGGCTGAAAATGTGATTTTTGGTATTCCCGTACTCTTTAACATATTTGGCTATTAGTGAGAGTAATTTTTGCTTACTCTCAGTAGCACGAACTGTACCCAAAAAGTACGGGATCGGACTATTTTTTAAATATACATTTACATAAATAAATAATTTGAAGAAACAAAATGAAATTAACTGCTTTTGTGTTAGTCCGATGTAATGCAAACCTTAACTTCATAGTCCAATCGTAGGAAATCGCAATGATAAATGAACAACATTTATTGCATATATTTGGAATTTTCCTGACCCCTTATGGAGTTTACGGACACATGCATTGCGCTTTCAAACGTTTTAAAATTAATGTCATCAATATTATAATGCATTTACACCAGACCAAAATTTATTTTATTTTTTTTAAGAGAAGTAACAATCAGGCAATTAGTATGCCTACCAACCCGTAGGTGTGTTACCATCTTTGGGAAAGGGATAGTGAGAGAGGACAGATGGTGAAAGAGAGAAAGCTTAATTTTTACAACTCTGATATTGCGCGCTGTGTAGGTTTTAGATCATTGTTGCAGCGCCCTTGATGTCAAGTAGGCGTCTTAAATGTGTTTTAAGCTCTGTAGCCATATTATTAATTATTTTACTTCGCCGGCGATTTTGCTACAATACCGACGAAAGAGGGCGCTGTGATGTCCGCTAGCATACACCAGTATCAATTGCTGCCAGAACTGTTAGTGACCAGTGGCTATGCCTTCATCACTTAAACAATTCGACAACAACAAATACAATCTACTTCGCGACAAGATTTTGACGAAATCTACCCAAAATCTGGTAGTACTCAGTGATATAATTGTAGTTTTTTTTTTGCCAAATTCTACTGAAAATACTACACTGCTCAATAATAATTCTTTGCTCGCAAACCAACTGTTTATGTTGTTTAAATATAATTATTTTTTAAATAAATTGTAAGTGTGCGTTTATAAACGATTTTTCGTTTCAAATTTAAAGATGAAAATCAAATAATAAAAACAAGTTCAAAATAAATTTTTATATTTTTTATATTTTTTTTAAAAGTATAATAATGACTCTAAGTTTACTGGACAAGGTCTTTGAAAAAATCATTCATAAAAGATTAGTTGATTTTGCCGATCAAAATAATATTATTAACCACCAACAGTTTGGATTCCGTAAGGAACACTCTACCGTATACCAAATAAAGCGAGTTGTAAATTATATCGAAGATAACATAAGAAATCGCAAGAGTACTGGCATTGTTTTTCTCGATAAAGAAAAAGTTTTTGATAGCATCTGGCACAATGGGATGTTATACAAACTCAATTCACTAGGTGTCCCATTATATTTACAAAAAGAAAATACAAAGTTTCCTAAAGAACCGTACATTCGTTGTGTGTGTTGACGGGGACTTCTCAACAGAAAAAACAATCCCAGCGGAATTGCCACAAGGGTCAGTACTATCACCTACACTCTACTCATTGTATACGTCTGATGTTGATGTGCACAGAAATCAGGAAGCAGCATTTTATGCTGATGACAGTGCTTTTATATGCAGTGGAAAACTTTCAAATGCAATAATCAAGAGAATGCAAGAGAGCCTTACCACAAGCCAAAAATATTTTAATAAGTGGAAAATAAAAGTAAATAATAATAAAACGCAGGCTATTATATTCCCATATAATAAATCACCAAAACGTATTCGTACTAAAATTTTGTACTGTCGGGGAAACGTGATTCCCATCAAAGATGATATTAAATATCTAGGTATCATCTAGGTAGATAAAAAACTTAAATTTAAACAACATGTGAATTACATTTGTGATAAAGCTATAGAGTGTGGACGTGCTCTATACCCCATACTTAATTGGAGGTCTAAGCTCAACCTCAAAAATAAGATATTGTTGTACAATATGTGTATTAGGCCGATACTGACTTACGGCACTCCAGCATGGTTTCACAAAACTGCTAAGACACATACAAAAAAGCTTCAGATTATCCAGAACAAAAATTTAAAAATAATTCATAATATTCCCCCTAGATTCCCCACTGACTTACTCCACATTAGATTTAAACATAAAAAGTTAAACGCGTTTGCCAATGATCTGACGCTGTCATTTAATGAAAAATGCAGATTGTCTAATTTTGATACAATAAGAAATTTACTAAACAGTCGCTGAGAATCTTTTGTTAAAAAGAATCTTTCTAGCGTTAGTTTTACCAAATTTCATTATAACATTTTCAAAGTTTGTAAGAGGCTTTTGTGACAAATTTTCCTCAAGACGGTATTATTAATAGTTTCCTTATTCAATTATAAGATTTAATTGTTGTGGTACGTAAGTAAAATCTCATAACATTGTAGCTTATTTAGTTTATCACGAATCTTCGTGAATAAAAGATTTTAATAATAATAATAAAGTTTTTTCTTAAGGAAAAAATAATGACTTTTATTAAGTATTGTGGTTGTTCATAAGCTTGTGAACTTTGGTTTTTTGTTGAAAGGCTGAATACATATTGTAGGAAATAGGAAAAGTTTTAGGTCAAATATGAGTTTTGTTGAGCACAACACTTCGTATTTATAATTTAGAATACACAGATTCATGAACCACCATACTTTTGTTTATAACATTTAGATTTTGACAGCCAGCCAATGTCATTACTTTTACAAAATCATTTTTAAGCACTCTCAACATGTCCTTGACGCCACTTTCACCACCACATGCTAAGCCCCAAACAGCAGGACGACCAAGAAATACCATTTTGGCACCCAGAGCCAATGCTTTAAATATATCATTTCCACTTCGCACACCACTGTCTAACATTACGACCATGTCTCTACCGACGGCTTTAACTATTTCCGGCAAAACCTCTATAGATGCCGGCAAGCCGTCCAAATGCCGAGCACCGTGATTGGACACTATAACACCAGCGCAACCAGCTTCACGCGCCGAAATTGCATCTTCCGCCGTGAGTATACCTTTGATAATCACTGGCAGATTGGTTAATTTCACCAACCACTTGACATCATTCCATGTAAGAGTGGTATCCGTACTGTCGACAATATCATCCACGCTAAGAGACATTGTTTTAAAATTGGCTAAGCACAAGTGGGATGGTAATTCTATGCAGTTTCGTTCATCAATCCAGCGTTGACCCATAATTGCGCAATCAACTGTAACTACTATTGCTTTAAAATTACACTTCTCTACGCGACGTACGAGCTGCTCCGTGAATGATCTGAAATAAATAAAATTTTATATCAAATAAAAATAGTTCCGGATATGCATTTCTTTAGACTTAATAAACAAAATAATATATGCAATGACAACCACTTTTCACGTAAGCGGATCAGATACATATGTACATATGTATGCATGTATAATCAAATTCGGTTTGTGTCAAAAGTAATTTTAATCGTATAGATATCGTTGCTGCAAGCACATTTGTACGGTTCATGCTTTCACGCTACGGCATGCTCGAGTGATTGAAGGAAAAAGCTACTCACGATCGTGCGTTATCAATCGTTGAAAAAGGATACAAATGACGTTACAGCAGACTTATGGCCAGTTTATGACTTCATATTTAAATACGCAATTAGTTAATTTGCATTTAAATACAGTTTCAGTTTTTCAGTGTTTGTATTTAATTAGGATAAAAATATGGCAGCATCATGAAATTATGTATATTTTTTGGGAAAAAGATCTGTTGAACAAACCAATTTACACTAGACTAATTTTTAGTCCGCTCAACTTTTGTTCTTTCCAAAACCCTGGATTCCCTGGATTAATTCATCTGGCATAAAATTGTATACGTATACACATGCTTGTGTGCATTAGTGTTTTTTGTATTCATTTGACATGTGTGTTTTTTTAAATTGTGTATGTAGTAGTTTTGTTCTGCTAATACGGGGTTGAAGCGACTCGCTTCACCGAAAATGCCTACAAGCTGCAATGTTATGCCAGCATAATGTCATAATAGTCTAGTGTAAATTGCCTCAACAAAATTAAAGAAAAATTTCTAATGTGGATTCTTTTTCAGGCTAAAAATAACAACAATGATAGGTTGCTGCACTGTTTCAAAAGTTTAAAACAATAAAAAAATGTGTAATAGAATATCAGTCGGTAAGCAGCTCTGGGCTGAAGAACAGCTCTTGCGTCATCGTAATTATTTCTTAAGTGCGGTGAGGCTTGCGGATGTTGTTTGGCCTTCGAGAGTTTTTCGTCTCGCTCGCACTGGTTGATTGATTTGCCACGGATAACCGTATACTATACAGCGTATAGTCATGGTAGAAAAATACAGGTAGTGTCGAAGCGTTAACGGACTTTTTTTCGGGTTCGAATCTGTCAAAATTTGATTATGTATTACTAACGCACACCCACACTGCTAAAAAAGCATACTTTATCTTATCACTTGTTTCAAATGCAAATAAGAAAAGGAAAAGAAACAAAATTCTTTATAGAACAGAATATGCAACCATTTTGCATCTTTTCTTTTGTACAATTTGAAAGCTTCGAACCTAAAAGCAGTGTTGTTGCATCTTCGACACCACCTGCATTATTCCACCATGCGTATAGTCTTGCGGTTCTTTTGTAGAATTTCGTTGACAACCACGTTGCTACTTCCTACGTGAAAGCATAGGTCGGGTATAGTCAGTCACAAAAACATTTTAAAATACTGTCTAGTTACCGGCGCCATTTTTGTGCAACCATATTCTGCAAATTTACTTTGTCGAATATGTACTATGTAATAATAATATAATAGAATAATATTAATAAAAGAAGTCCAACAAGTTAGCTCTCTATTTGTTTTAATTACCGATCCTTATACACGCAAAGTTGAAACCATTTGTTTGTGTTTGGAGCAGCTTCCGCTACTTCTTCAATAGACATTGTTGCCAATGCACCCAGAATATATATTGATCCCATTTCTCCAGCCGCCTTAGCGATGCCAACTTCGCCGTCTGGATGAGCCATTTTTTGGGCAAAAGATGGGGATACTCCCAGAGGCCATTCCAAATCACAATCGAATATTCTAAAGGAAGTGTCCACTTGCGAAACATTTTGTAAATACTTGGGACGTATACGTAACCTAAAAATTTTAAAAACAATATGTGAATTATTATTCCTTAAATGCAGCGTAGTCATATCTTAAGCTTAAGCGAAGTTATACCAGCTAACATTTTGTAAGCCTTAATCGCATTTTGGCAATTTTGTTTTTCTCGAGACATGACCACGCTGCATTAGAAAGCAACTTTTGTAGTATTTGAAAATGTATGTACATACATACACACACATGTATGAATATTCTTTAAAATTACCTTCTGAAAGCTTCTACGTTTAAATTCAAACTGTACTGCTCACCCGCTCCGCTACCAATATACTCTGCAGTCTTTTTTTCTAAGATCTGTTGAGCCTTCTTCTCAAAATCTTCAACACACACAAACGACGAAGACATACTTATTCCTTTTAAATTTCTATTTCTAATTCCAAGAGGTTGAATGAAGATCTGTTATAGGACTTTTCAATTAATTTAAATCAATTTTTATTGCCAGGTAAAATCATAGTTTTGAAATAACTACTCGTACCTATCTTATCTGAAATAAGCTATCTTATCTGAAGAGAAAATAACTGTTGTCAGACTTTCTTTTAGCTTACCCACCAAATTACTTATCGAATATCACCAAAATAATCCAAATATCGCAAATAAATAAAAATTAGTGTATTTTATAATTTTACATGACGTTGTCTGAAATGTAAAACCACGTAATTAGCAAAAAAATGAAATCGGCTTTTAAATTTTGATTAATTTAGTGTCTGTAGAAGTGTTGCCAGGAGCTGGAGAAAAAAGAAGCTAAATTGGCTTAAAAAGGCTCAATCGCCAAAAAAGCTAAGAATCATTTTTCCATATTCTAGTAATTAAATATTAATGTAGCGGAACAACCTTTATTTAATTTTATTTAATTTAATTTTAATGCAGTTAGTTTAAATTTATTATTTTAATAACAATGATTAATTTACTAAATTTTATTTTATTTAACATTAGTGCATTTATATGATTTTGATCGACTGTTATATTTGAAATATCTGTGACTAATTTATATGTTCATAAATTGTGCTCAATGCATATTGAAATCTCAGTACAACAAATACGTATGTTTAATATTTTGTTAATTCGAAATTAATCTCATTATTCTTTTGTTTATTTTTGTATTTTGTCTTTGTCATTTCAATACAATTTAATACAAAATGCACTCAAATGTAAATCACTCAATTCTCACTTAAAAGGATTAACTGTATTATTTTATACACTCGATTTTATGTAATGTTTAAAATTAAACTTAGACAAGAAAGACTTAAAAATAAAATTCATTCGCATATGGTTATCTGCCGAGTAAAGTCAAAAATAATAATCAGCGGACTTTTATTAAAAACAAATAATTAAAAATATAATAAGAGGACTCTTTAAGAGTTTTATAGTCCGAATTGCCCTTATTTTAATAAAATAATAAAAAGTAATAACCAACCAGGACGTTCATCGTCTGGTTTCGGTTTTACTAATCACCTAAATTATAAAATAATTAAATAGAAAGGAAGATTATTTCCTCCTTCCTACATTAAGCATTTACATAAATATATACGATAAAATACAAAACTAAACAACTTAATACTTAAAGAGAGCTATTGTTTACAAAGTATGCATAGAATCTCATTTCTCTGCAAAAGAAAATTGGATAAACACAAATGCAAATATTCTTTTCAACTTGAAGCTGATACATGCATGTGCATTAAGTGTGCATGGATTAGTAGCAACTTTAAGCTCTTATAGCTCCAAAAATATTGAACCGATTTTAATAAAATTAAGATTGTGCACATACGTGAATAAATTTCTTCAAAATGATATAAGTTTTGTCAAAATGGGCTGTATAATATGGAAGAACGCATTCAATATCAAATTTAACTACAACTAGAAGCCGATGATGACTGTGTCATGAAAGTCCCTGCTAGTTGAATTGGCGCATATGAGTTAGCAGAAATACTTAACAAAGCCTTAGAAGAGCTGGCAATGAATGCTTATAGGACGATTATGGATAGTTAACAAACTTCAGTTGCGTTGCCAGTCAGCAACTAAAAATCTTTGGTTGCTAGAATTTATATAATTAAATTATTAATATGTATTTTATTTATGTCTATAAATATTTAAATCGCGTTTTTACGTATAAATATTTGTTACTTTACGTATTTGACGCCACAAAGATTTTTGTTATACCAAAAACAACTCATGCCAGATGTTTTGGCGAAAAAAATCGAGATACGTCCGTTTTATGTCAAGCCAACGATATACACAAATATGTTTTATTTTTCATGACGAATATTCGTGGCCAATACTTCGTCGCTCGTTCCAGTTGCGTTCCTAACGTAATGTTTTAAAAAGTTGACTCGGCACGTACAAACTTTGCAGTGGGAAATTAGACAAGTCAAATGTAAAAACTATATCAAGTAAAGGCAGCCCAACCAGTGGTTTTTCAATAACATAATAGCGATATTCAGTGTTTGGTGCAAATGCTCTTGCAAAAGTGCAAATGCAAAATATCGTAGATTTTTTGTAGAATCCAACAATAAAGTACACAGACCTGCCGTTAAATTTCACAAAAAAGCTACGATATTTTGCAAGAGCATTTGCACCAAACACTGAATACCGCCAATGTTAATTTTGCAGTAAACGCTTTTTGACGTGAACAGGAAAAAATCGTTAAAAAATTTCCTATGAAAAAAATGAGGCCATAAAAGAAAACTGATCAAAAGTTCAAGATAAAAAACATGCCCACGAATATCTTTTTAATTAAATTTTATAAAAATAATTTTTAAAAATACCTTACAGGCCATACTGTAACATTTTCAAAGAACATTTCGAGAATATATTTATTACATTTTTTTTAGAATACACGCTAAAATTTGTTTCATGCCCACATTCTTTGAACTCCCCCGCTTATGCGCTACTCCAGCGTAGTAACTAATACTCACCACCATGAGGGAATGGTGACAGAAAATTATAAAAAAATTTAAAACATACGATTTGCCCACGCATAAAAGTTTATAGGCTGTAAATGTCTCCCGATCAATCTGTCCTTACCTGGACAAAGTACAAAATAACATAACGTCTACTTATAATAACCTAATTTTTCATGTATTTAAAATAGTATTTATAACTTAGAATAATGAAATTCATGTACCACCATGTTATTTTTAATGTCACTCAATTTTTTACAACCGGTCAATGCCATCGTTATATCTAAATCCTTTTTGAGCAGTGTCAACATCTCTTTAACACCAGCTTCGCCACCGCATCCCAAGCCCCAAATAGCTGGCCGGCCAAGAAATATAATTTTAGCTCCCAAAGCTAAAGCTTTAAAGATGTCATTACCATGTCGAACACCACCATCTAACATTACCACCATCTCGTTACCAACAGCCTTAACGATTTCCGGTAAGACTTCAATAGGAGCGGGTACACCGTCCAACTGGCGCGCACCATGATTGGAAACTATAACGCCAGCGCAACCAAATTGATTAGCTAAAATTGCATCTTCTGCCGTAAGAATACCTTTGACAATCACAGGCAGATGTGTCAGCTCAACCAGCCATTTGACATCTTGCCATGTAAGAGCTGGATCGAATTGATTGGAAACGTATTCATTAATACCGGAGGTACCTACTTTACCGTACACACCATCAGATTGTGATGATTGAGCTTGAAAATTAGCCAAATGTAAATGAGATGGTAAACTAAAGTTGTTACGTACATCAGACCACCTTTGACCAAAAATGGGAGCGTCTACAGTGAGAACTAAAGCTTTAAAATTGCTCCTTTCTGCCCGGCGCACAAGTTGTTCTGTTAATGAGCTGCAAAAAAGTAAAGATTAAAAAACACAATCAAAATAAACAATGTGCACCTATTCCCCTATTTACACGGTAATTATGTTCCTGAGAAATCCGCGCGAGGCGAAAATGAAAATTTTTGTAAAACGAAAAAAAACATAGTTGTCAATATAATTATTTATTTTATTATTTATTAAAAGTAAAATTAGAGAAAGATATTTCATAAAATATGAAATTGCATATTAATCATAAGAAACATAAAGATTCAATTCATTTACTTTTTGGCGGCATATTTTTTTCGCAAAAAAGTCGTGTATCATGATCTAGAAACTAAATCCGCTATTATATTAGAGTAATCACAAAATTGCATTTATATATATATTCCAGAGCACCGTGTAAAATGCATCTAATTTGCACAAATCTAAATTATTTACATACAAAGATGATGTACTTGGCAAAAGAAACAATTTGATACCCGTATTGCCCTATTTCAAACGAAGGGTTACCATCCCTTTGCATTTTGGTCAAAACGCGAACTAGCACGAATTTCAAAAAAAGCTGATACCCGTATTTAATTAAATCGACTAAAGATTAAAATATGTTAATTTGGCATTTTTATTACAAACAATATCGAACAAAAAATTCAAAAACCGTTTTTTTACAGAATATCCTTAAAATAGGGGATGAATGATCGATCGTCCTTGGACAAATTGTAAATATAGTTGGGCGCGCCTTAAAAAAATCTTTTTTATGATACCCATATTGTATGTGTTGGTAAGGAAATAGATTCTGAAATTCACAAAACATGCAAAAATATATCCTTTTTCAAAATAGTCAGCTCACGAGAGGTCAAAGCTAGAGCCGAAATATTTTAAATGTCATCACGAATTTCGCTTCCATACAAATTGAGTCGCTTTAATGTACATATACATTTGCTACCTGCTGAATAAATTCAAATTAATTATGTATTTCGTTTATCTCTATGATTATTATTACTATTGTTTTTAACTTGACACGAAAAACCTTATTAGATCGAAAACATTTAAAACGAGCACTGTGTAAAACGAAGAACAGGAGTGTGTTCAACTTTGTATTAAAAATTAAGCTTGAACAGAACACCAGGGGGCAAATCACGGCATTCGATATCGAGTAAGATCCCATACAAAATTCTTTGAATTTGTATTGAAATTTCGCTCGATATCGAATGCCGTGATTTGCCCCCTGAAGTCAAAAATATTTTGCCTCACTTTGGTAAAGTTCTCTCATTTAAATTTTCATAGTTACTACTTATTAACACTTACCGATCTTTATACACATAAAGTTGAAACCATTTGTGGGTATATGGTGCCGCTTTTGCTACATCTTCAATTGACGTTGTTGACAGGGTACTTAGAATAAAAATTGATCCCATTTCACCAGCAGCCCTAGCGTTTCCACCTTCACCGTCAGGGTGAGCCATTTTTTGCATGGCTGTAGGTGCAATACCCAATGGCCATTTCAAATCACAACCCAATATACTACACGAAGTATCCACATGGGAAACATCCCGCAAACAGCGAGGTCGTATACGTATTCTAAAATAGATATTAAAATATTACACAATCGCATCGTAACTTTGTAAATTAAATGCCTGGCCCACGATATCGTTCGACATCGTTAGAAATTAGAAAAAAAAACATCAACGTGTCAAATCGCACAAAAAGACATTTGTTTGAAAAAATAATCGCTTTAAATTATCACAACAATTTTATGATATGAAATGCCAAAAAATTTACATGTCCATGAGAATATGTACTCAAGATACGTCTTTTCTATATTAAGCCAACGATATGCATAATGCAGATGTAAGCACAATCAATGTTACTGCTAATAGCAATTTTATAAGAGAATCTTTACAAAAAGAGGGTTTTATTTACCGAAAGGAGTAGCATCAGTCAAAACATAAATTTTATCATACTTAAATAAGTATTTACTGGAAACATTAGCGAAGATCGCTTTTTTTGCATATCTAGCATATAAATCATTAATTTTTGCTATAAAACGTGTGACTGATTTTTGCTATAAAGACGTAAATGACTTTTGAGATGTTTCATAAAAGAATAACAGCTCATGTCCAATTCTTTCTGACTAAAAATGTTACGAAAACTAGCCAAAAAATAATAATCACTGGATTAAAAACTACTAACAACGAATTTGTTCGAAAAACAATCACTTTAAATAAAAACAACTTATTCTGCAGATTTATTAATTTTTGTATATTATTGTGACTTTAGCTTGCCAGTATTTCAATATAAACAATTTATTTACAACATTAAAATGGTTTTCATTCTTTTGAAATTTAAATAAAAAAGATAATTTACTAAAAAATTAATTTTCATACAGCTAAATAAGTTACACACGCATATGTACACAAAAAAATCAATATTTGTATTTAATTTTTTATTTCAATACTTTATACTCTCTGAGAGAGTCTCTCTTGGTAATGCAAATTTGCATTATCAGTTTGCAAAGGGTTTTAGTTTAGCACGTCTCCATCAACTGATGCAAAACTCACATTCATATGTTTCGATGTTCTGTTGTTGCATATCGTAGCATACTTACATCCTAGATTTGGAACATCTGCAACATTTACAACAGCAACCATTCTAAGTTATTTAAAACAAATTTTAACTTAAGCACTTAAAAGTTTACGAATAGAAAATATAAAATGATGACTTTTTGTATGAAAACATATATGTATGTATATATATGTACATATATGTTTTATATAAGTTACAAATTAAAACATATTATTACGAAAATTCTAAATTATTTGTTTTATAAGTATATCGCACTTCAGTGTTATATAGATAATTTTTAAACAAACATTCCAGTAGAGTCAATAATAATAAATCGAAAATAATAAACTCTAGAATCACTCACCTTTTAAAAGCATCTCTATTTAAATTTAAACTGAATTGTTCACCTGCTCCAGCACGATAATAATCTAACGCATTTTTTTCTATCATCTGATGAGCTCTTTCCTCAAAATCTGTAACACTTACATATGGAGGTGCCATAATTAAATTTACTTTTTATTTGAAAAAAATACAATAATAATGATATCAACTAGTAGTGTTTAAGTGAAATCTAAAATAAGACTAATATTTTAAAATTATTTAGTGCAATCATCTTGTTTAAAAAATATATATCAATATTATTTTGTGGCTTCAAAAAGTAAATAAAATAATAACGGAGATAAGACTTCTTATCAGTAAGAATATACCAAAGAAAATAAATAGACTATACTAATGTAAATATAAAATACAATCTACACATTTTACTCAAAATTCAGTGTCTTATTTGCAAAGTCGAATTGGACTGTAGCACTATTTTTCTGCAAGCCAATTTTGGGCTTTAGGTTAATTTGCACTTTTTACTAAAATAAATGATATTAATTTAATGTTCCAAATTTTAGTCGGAATTGGATTTGAAAAGACAACAAAAAATACATTTGTATGATGAATTCCAACGGTTAACTAAAACTTGCCTTCGCCATCTTCAACTTGTTGTAAGAAAATTACTTGTCTTGGACAACTTGAACGAAATACTTCACATTTTTCAATAAGGTAATATTTTTAAATAAAGTTTCATTTTTTTTAAAATAAAGTTTCATCTTTTATGATTACAAACTAAACCAAACAATTGAGTTTTTATTTCCCTCTGCCTTTACATGCCAACAATACGATTTTTATCGAAATGGCTTGTAGATTTTCGGGGATATAATATAAAATAAAACTGAAAACTCTTGGCTCACCGCAATCTAGTGCAAAGCTCAAGTATAATAGTTATACGCCGCTCCTAAGAGTATGCACATTTTTAAATGAGCTAATAAAAGTCCAAAGTAGAAGTGCTTTTTAAGTAGTTTGGAACCTTTTTCATGGATTTCAAATAAAAAACTTTTCATATGTCTAGTTTGTGCACATCCTATATCTTAAAAATTAAAGCCGATCGAGAAATTTCATGGCGATATTTGAAATATGTATGGAAATTTCATTAGACAGCGAATGCCGTAATTGGCGAGATTCGGCCCTAGAGAAAAACAATTGTACATTTTTCATTAATATGTATGTTCATGAACTAAAAGTTTAAGCTTTGCATGTTAAAAAAAGTTTCGAAGTGTTGCTCTTTATGGTACAAAATAATAATTTTAATCTACGGATTCTTAAAAAATATATTGTTTCCTCAATGAAAATAAGTTTTTTTATCCTTTAATTCTCCAGACAAATATAAAATATTACAAATAGAAAGTGAAATCATATTTCGTTATCACTATCATCTTCATTCTTAAACGCTTCCCCGGCTTCAATGGCCATTTTGTGCCAAGGTACAGGATTAATGCGATGCAAGCCATTCGTTTCTTTACCAACTAAACTCATTTCATAACGGAAATCTTTGTCTTTCAACTCATCGTGCACTTGGTAGATGCTGAAAATATAAAGTATGTATGTACATACACTAATATTAAATTGCTTGCATGAAAACTTACATTTTACCAGCATTATGTACTAAATCTTCTGTGGACATTTCGGTAAAATTGAATTTTTCCATCTCAGTTTTAGCCTGCTGTTTAGCTTTACCGCTAGCACAAGCAAAATAGCCAAAAGATGACCCGGAAGGTTCTATTTTATATAACTGAGGACCTTGATCTTCATCCCAAGCAGAGAGAAGCACCGATACTCCAAACGGCCGTACAGCACTGTATAATGTATAGGCATGCACATAGGCAGCTATACGCTCTGTTAGATGCTTCAATGGTATGGTGCGTTCGAACTGCTGACGATAGTTAGCGGCCTCTTGGCGTGCTATGTCGACAATATAACGACCATCAGCCAAAAGGCCTGCTATGGCTAAACCAATATTTTTATCCACCGTGAAAATACGAACTCCAGCATCTTCTTCATATAATGTGCTTGTGACTATTTTTTCAACAGCCAAAATAACACTGTCTTTTCCGCGTAATCCGACAACAGTTCCACTTTTCTCAACAGCTTTACCAGCATAATCAATTTGGAAAACCCGTCCGTCCGGAGAGAATTGTGAAGCTGACAAATCGTACTACATATGTACATACAAGGAAAATTTAGTTTTGAGTTGCCTTTTCATTTCTTAATTTAACTACTTACTCCTGTTCCAATTGAACTCATAATTTACTGCACTGTATTTATTTCTGCAACAAGGAAAGATAACTTGTTTGGATGATGATTTGACGGCTTTTTGTTTAGCTTATTTTGAGGTTATATTGCTCACTTTGACGTTAATAATTTTGACTTTTCATTGTACAAATAATACCAGACTATATAAAGATGATCAAACGGGTAGTTGCGCCTCTACAGCAAGACAAATGTTAATGTGAAAATAAACAAAAATTATGGTGGCCCCGTGAGCTCAGATAGATTTTTAAGAAAAGGCCATACACCATATAAAATAAACGTTCAACATTAACTAAATTTCACACATTTCACATGTAAGTTCGCTGGTTAGCTGCTCAAGTGCTACTAGCTTTGAGACTGCATGTAGTAGAAATACATCACTTTTGTGAGTGTAAAAATATTTAGCAAGTAGTGTGATGAACTAACATACATGCACATATTAACTCAACGAAAAATTATAGAAACATCAGTAAACTATGTATGTCACCGTCTAGATTTGCAATTTTTGTTGTAGCCATTCTTGAGTTTACTGGTGAGAGAGGTGAAAAGATTCGGAAGGTGTCACAGTTTCATGTGCTGTGCAAATAAATACCTTTTGCTTTGAAATACCCACTTGTCAACTTAAAGTTGACTGAAGTTATTTGACGATTTATTTTGTTTATATTTTTCTTCAATTGTTTTAAATATAGCAAACTTTTGTATACAATTCAATTTTACTTTTAAAAATGTCAAAGTATGAAGGCTTTTACACAGTGAAAGTTTACTTTGGCGATTTTCCCACAGTCGAAGTTTTAGTTCAGCTGAGAGACAGAGACAAATATATTCTTATTCTTGCTGTCCCCCCCAACTGAATTAAGCTTTGCAAAGTAAACTTTGACTGTGGAAAAGCAGTCTTTGCAAAGTTTCAATTCAGCTACGAGAAAGACAGACTGTCGAATATATTTATTCTGTCTTTTTTCCCAGCTGCATTAAACTTTGCAAAGTAAGACGTTCTTTCCACAGTCAAAGTTTACTTTGCAAATTTTTAATTCAGCTGAGAGACGAATATTCTCTTATTCTGTCTCTCTCACAGCTGAATTAATAAAGTGTGGAATAGCCGTTTAAACTCTGACTGTGGAAAAGTCGTCAATATCTTTTATTTCTTACCAGTCTGGTAACTTTGTTATCGCACATGTACTTACTTTTATTTACATTTTTCTTTAAAACATTTTTTTCACACGCGGAAAAATATTGCATTATTGTTAAATTAACAAAAACCCCATGTGAAATGTCGTTAAATATTAGTGAAAAGAGGTAAATTATGCAAATAACTTGTTTATATTTCCTGCTTATTTCGTTATTTATTTAATCATTTCATTTAGTTATTCGTTGGAAGCACGTTACGCGAATTTCTTTGCTGGTGGTGATTTAGCCTGGAGTAAAGATGGTAAATGGATTTATTGCTTAAATGGAAATGAGGTAACGAAGGTGGAGGTAGAAACTGGCCTAGCGATACGATCATATGGGTTAAATTACAACGAACAAGGAGAAAAAATTACTAATGAAGAGGAAGAAGCAACCGACGACCAAATATATTGTTTTGATTTATCACCAACGCAAGAATATTTGGTTACAGTACATCGGAGCAGTTTGGTAAGACTTTGGCATTTGTCATCGGGAAAAATTGAAAAGCTATGGAAAAGTCAACATCATGGTCCAGTCGTTAAAGTAGTATTCAACTCGAACGGAAAGCTGGTGTGTACAAGTGGATCCGATTCTACCTTACGAATATGGGATTATGAAAATAGCAGATGTTTGGCGGTTTTAAAAGATTTTGTAGGACCTTCTGTTCTATTGCGGTTTCATTCGAATCCTTCCAAATTGGAGATAATTGCAGCTGGTTCCGATAATTGTTTATATAAATTTAATTATGAAACAAAAATATTACAAACCAAAATGAAGGGGCATTTGTCGCAAGTAACAGCTTTTGCATTCGCAGATGACAGTGTAGACTGTGAATTTGTAGCCAGCGTAAGCCGTGATAAAGTTTTGATTATTTGGAGTTTACAAGATGGTAAACAACTCAAAGTTATACCTATGTATGAGGAATTAGTAGGTGTTGTCTACAAAAACTCTGAAACCATTATTGTGGCAGGAGCTGAAGGAAATTTAAAACAAATATCCGCGAAAACGAGTAAGATATACAACCTTATGGAGTGTGAAGAGGAGGAGTATGTAATTAATACGTTAATGATGAATGTGATTAAAGAACAATTAGCAATTGTCACCGCTGATCACAACATTTTAATATATAAAATAGAATCTGAACGGAAAGTAAAATGTTTTAAACAATTAATAGGATTCAATGATGAAATTCTTGATATATGTTTCCTAGGCGAATTCGAAGAGTTTCTGGCAATGGCAACTAATAGCAAACATATAAAGTTGTATGATATTAAGAATAATATGAATTGTAAGATAGTGATGGGGCACAAAGACACAGTAATGTCTTTGTCAACTCCTGGTTCCAGTGAATTGCTATTATCGGCTGGTAAAGACTATACCATATGCCTCTGGCAATTAAACAAGGAAAACGCTAGTTTATTATGTTTGGCCAAGCATATAAACAGTCATACTGCTACTATAGGCTGCATAAGTTTTGCTTTCAACAGTGATAACTCATTTGCATCGGTTTGTCAGAGTGGCAGTTTGAAGGTGTGGTCTCTGAAAGCCAAAACAAAACAACATGGACAGTATGAATTTTCTGTAAAGTATGCAGCTATTGCTCACGACAAGGAAATTAATTGTGTTGCTTATTCCCCAAACAACAAGATAATAGCTACAGCTTCCCAAGATAAGACATCAAAATTATGGTCAGCCGATAGTCATACCATTTTGGGCACCCTAAAGGGCCATACTCGTGGCGTTTGGTGCGTACGTTTCTCACCTACAGATCAAATTGTTTTGACTACTTCCTCTGACTGCAGTTTGCGTTTATGGTCCTTATCAAATCTTTCGTGTCTGAAACGTCTGGAACAAACAGCCACTGTATTAAGAGCAGAATTTATAGACCACGGTAAATACATTTTATCCGCGGGTTCGGATGGTTTGCTCAAACTTTGGAACATTAAAACAAATACCTGCATACAAACCCTAGATGAACATGACGATCGCGTTTGGTCTTTGGCCGTTTCGTCGAAAACACAAAAATATTTCTTTAGTGCTGCTGCCGACTCGAAATTAATTAAGTGGAAAGACATAACCGAAGAATGTAAAAATACTGAAATTGACAAACGGCAAGAGATTTTGCAGCAGGAACAAGTTTTACAATCGTTGCTACAACAAAACAATAAATTGAAGAAGGCTTTTATGCTGGCTTTGAGGTTGGGAAAGCCTAAGGTTTCCTATAATATAATTAATCAATATATTAGACAACGGGATTTAAATGCAATAGAACAAATGATTACGAATTTGAATAGTGATCAAAAGATAACACTGTTAGATCACGTTAAAGTCTGGAGTTGCAATTCCCGTCAATCTCAGGTCTCCAGTACGGTATTGCAGCAATTATTAAAGGAAATGTTGGTAGATCCAAAAATGCAACGTACTTTGAATGCGAAAAATGTAGTAGAAGTTGTAACACCGTATGTCCAGCGTCATTTTAAACGTATTACAGAATTAAGTAAAGAACTAAATTTCTTAGATTTTGTTGTTGAGAATATATAATTTAAAATATATGTTTGTATATATTAAACTTTTTATTGAATTTATTAAATTGTAGTTTAATATTGATATAAAAAATCATATATAAATTACAAACCCAGAATGAGACGGACTTTAAAGCTCGATTAGAACAAGATGTACAAGTATAAACTACATCATTTAACACATATAAACTAATATTAAAGAATTATAGGTGCCCTCAATTTTGAAAGTTGTCTTAAGTCAAAATTGAAAATTAAATGTTTTTATCAAATTATTTCAAACTAAAAGCAAGTTTTTAAAATTTTTTATTGCACTCACTTCTCCAAAATCAATTAATTAAATATTCAGTAAAATATAAATTTTTACATTTAAAATATATATAAATTGATTATTGAGGGGTATAGTTGTTGCTAATGCAAATTATAAGGCATCCTTTGCGATTTGCATCAAATTGTCATTATATGGAATTCATCATGATATAATAAATAAGGTAAATCCGTTCGTTAGTAAAGCAAGAAATGGTGTTGCATGGGTTAAAGTCACTGATAATAAGGAATACTCTCCTAGCCAAATTGATGAATTTATACTAGAAAACATGGAAGAAACAGCAGAAGATTATCTTGGAGAGGAAGTAAAAGATGCTGTGACAACTGTGCCAGCATACTTCAACGACTCTCAACGTCAAACAATAAAAAATGCAGAAAAACTCGGCGGATTAAATGTATTCAGCGCTTGCTTATGATCTTGATATTTTCTGACTGCTAAATAAATTCCATGCATACAAAATATGGTTTGCTTTTTTATTTTGCTTTTCTTATTGAGTTTGCCATTCAGGAAATATATCATAAGCGATTAGCTTCTTCAGCGGGGTTTTCTTGTTCATTGTATCAGAATTCACATAGTTTTAAATTTGTATTAAAAAAAATAATTAAAAAATAAAATTTCTTGCAGTACACTTCAAATACAAATTATTGTTTTTGAATACGGCTTTAATTATCTTGACCACTTTCAAAATTTTGGGCACTTAACGTGAAATCAAAACGTTCGTTCCTCCGCAAAAGCTTTTAGAATTTGGTCCATACTGCTGAAATCAGGGGGCAGATTACATCATTCGATATCGTTCGAAATTTCCATTTGAATTCTATTGAAATTTCGATCGATATCGAATGCCGTAATTTGCTCCCAGTTCAATTTAAACTCCAATAAAAATTCTAAACGTCGAAACAAAAAAAAATATATATGTATACATATCAGTTAAGCAACTGTTAGTAGGATTTGTTGCGATTTTATATCGATCTATTTCCATCACATATTTATCTGAATATTTCACATCTGTTACTATGGAAGATGTAGTAGCACTTTGAGATACATATAAAACAACTCAGAAGTGAAATCAAATTTTACAGGTTGATAGGGTTGCTAGGAATTAGGATTCCAATTTATCATTTAGTGCAACATTTATTCAAATAGCTCGAGCGGTTATTGAGTTATAGCATTTTAAATAATTTGTTCAGCAAAAATCCGCCTTTTATGAAGTTCTGTTAACCTGGTATTTTACAACAAATTCTACTTTTTAATTTTTCAGTTTTTTTCTATACATTTTCTTCAAATACCTCGGCCGTTTTTTAATGCAATTACATGAAATTAAGTGGGCTGATAAAGTATATACTGTAGAATAATATGAAAGAAAAAAAATTGCCACGCCCTTCTAAAAATGGATAGAAATGGCCGTTAATTGCTTATCTTTTTATTTCACAAGATTTTCCTGTGATTTACATAAATGTTCAGACAACAACAAAATTGAAATATTAAAGGGTATACTGTTTTGGTATTTTTATTATTTTTGTTTTATTTCTAACGCATAATTTGAATTAAACTTTTCACAAAAAAGAAAATTATACATATTTTTATTAAAAATTGATATAAAAATAAAGAGATACATATAAATATGTAAATAACTTTAAAGCTTCAGGAAACAAACGAAACATTATAAATCTACAATATAATAGTAAAAATAATAGATTAACAAAACTTAACAGTTACTTTGAAAAAGAACTCAAACTATTTCAAAGAATAAATGAAAACATAATTAAATTTGGTAATAACAGAAAGAAAAAGGAATAAATTACAAAACTTACAGCTGTATTGTGTGTTGACAACAGGGCAAAAGAAATTATCAACATAAAACCAATGAAATTAAGACTAGAAATCAACAAAAAAATGTTTTTTTAAAGCTTAAGTAAATAGACATATTACATGATGTCATTTATTTTGAACTTTTGATTGGCCTTTTAAACATTATCACTGGTACTTTAGCGTTTATTTTATTATTATATAATTTTATTTATTGTATTTAAATATATCGTAGAAAGTGATTTGGGTAAATATTTCTAAAAACGCGTTCGCTTATTTTTATTCTTTTAAAAAGTACAATTTCTATACACCTAAATTCAATGGAGAATGGACATGAGGAGTGGGCTTGTAATTTGCTTAATTACTCTACAATCATTAATAAATCGCCACCTTCTAGCTTCATGCCATTGACTATTTCCAATTTCTTAACTATACCAGCCTTGGGAGCTTGAACAACCATTTCCATTTTCATTGCCGACAAAACAACTAACGGTTGACCCTTTTCAACTTTGTCGCCTTCTTTGACGCGAACATCGATCACAGTGCCAGGCATTGGAGCACCAACTTCACTTTTGTTCGACTTGGAAGCTTTGGGATGAATGTGCATTTCCTAGAGAAAAAAAATTATATATATAGATAATTAAAAGTGATGAGTAATAGTTTTTACTCAAATTGCATAAAAAATGGCTAAAATTTTCTTGATTTACAACACAAATTATGCGCGAATAAAAAAATAAGACTGCTTAGGTTGACTGCTTTATTAATAATGCCTGTGTATGCAAAATGCATCTTAAGCAAATTGCAGTTTACTCTATTTACTCAAATTTTAATTTACATAATGATAATAACAGATTAACAGAGGAACGTACACTGGGCGATAAAATTATAGTTCATCATTAATTCACAATTTAAATTCAATAAATAATTCATTTTCAAGTTAATACCGTATTACGTTAATTCATGCAATTATATGGCCAATTATACTACCCTATTAACCCAGTTGTATTCTATGATAATTCTGATATACATAATCATACAATAATAAGTGTTTAAACTCAAACAAATGTTCAAAATTAATTAAGACCAAACAAAAAGTATATGCAAAACAAATTTTTTAAACGTAAAATGGTTTAAAAAGTTTGATCCCAGACGAACAGGAATTAAAGAAATGCTCATACAAAAATATTCAGAAAACATTATTCATCTCACCTTAGAAGCTTCTTTGTCACGAATTAAAACGGAACGCAATTGGCCGTTCATTTCGAAGAACACCTCACGTTCGCCGTTAGGAGTCAAGTCCTCAGACATAGCCAAGGTTTTCAAGCTCAGTGTTTTACCCTTTTCTAAATTCACTTCAAACTCTTCACCCACTTTAGGACCAGTCAAGAAAATGCGTGTGTCCAATTTGTCAACAGGACCATAGGATTCGCGAAAATGCAAGTATTCTTCGGTGACAGCAGGATACAAGGCGGCTGACATGACATCGCGTTCGTTGATATTAGGATGAGAGTCATTAAGATCTTTTTTCAACTTGTCAAAGTCCAAGGCGGCCAAATTTTCGCCAGGGCGACCCTCAATGCGGGGCATATCCTTTAAGACACGTGAACGCAATGGCTCTGGGAAGCCGCCATAAGGAATACCGATAGAACCTTGCAAGAATTCGACAACCGACTTGGGGAATGACAATTCTTCGGCCTTTTCTAAGACTTGATCGGATGTCAATTTGTTTTGCACCATAAACTGAGCCAAATCGCCCACAACCTTGGACGAGGGAGTCACTTTGATGATGTCACCCAACAACAAGTTAGCTTCTCTGTAGGCCTTCTTCACATCCTCGAAAAAGTCGCCCAAACCCAAAGAGAAAGCTTGGAATTGTAGGTTCGTATATTGGCCACCAGGAATTTCATTCATATAGACATCGGCGTTGCCAGATTTCATGGTGGTGGTACATTCGAACGGAGCATACAAGGTACGAGTTTGCTCCCAGTAGGCGGAGTATTCGGAAACATCACTCAAAGGAAATTTAGTATCCAAGGGAGTGCCTTGCAATGAAGCCACCACAGCACCCATGCTGGGCTGAGAGGTCATACCGGACATCGAATCGACAGCAACATCAACAACATCGGCACCTGCATGAGCGCAAGCCAACATAGAGGCAACGCCAGCGCCTGAGGTATCATGTGTGTGAATGTGAATGGGTACATCGGGGTGTTTGTCGCGAATGGCAGAGATTAATAGCCTGTAATATAGACAATGTTTTGCTTAGAAACTATAACAAATATTAAATTAGAAATTAATTATTTGAAATAGTATTTTCGCACTATATTTGTTTAATTGAAAGCTATTAAGTCAGGCTTGAGCTCGTTAATTTCAATTGTTAATTTATTTCTTATCAGAAAGGAATAGGAGAAAAGCTAATTAACTCAGGCGGAGCGGGACAATATGATGTTTTCAGTGGCCACTACAACCCCTCATCAGCGTTTATGTGTTTACTTTATTCCAATCTTTTAGCCGATTGTCAGTTCGGACGAATAACAACCGAATTATTTCGTGATAAATAAATTAAAAAAAAAGAATTACTAATTCATACACATTTGAAATAGTGACAGGTTTTGTATTCTTATCAACTGACCTCCATCTAAAAAGTGACATAAAATAAACTCATGAAAGCTGCTTAGAGGCCGTAGCGTCCTCCGACAACAGCATGTTGCTCCGTTCTGTTTAAACTTTTATTGCATTCCTCTCTTAATAAAAAATAAATTAAATTTATAATTTATTTTAACTCGTAGCCATGATCCTGCACAGATCTATATTTATTGGATCATGAGGAGATTTCTCTTTTTTTACTAAAAATATTTTTAAAAACCGTGCGATTTTAAATCACTCGTTTTACAAAACATGCCTGATTATCTCTCTCATACTTAAATATGTATGCAATTTTGAATTCAACTTACATGGCAGCTTGTGGTTTTAATAAACCAGCCATATCTTTGATACACAAAACATGTGTACCAGCCTTCACCAATTCATCGGCTAAGTTCGTATAGTATTTAAGATCATATTTTGTACGAGTGGGATCACTAACATCACCGGTATAGGAAATAGCAGCTTCAACAACACCACCGGCTTTGCCGGCAGCCTCCATACCCAAAATTAAATTGGGCAAGTAGTTCAAGGAATCGAAGACTCGGAAAATATCCATGCCAGTTTGAACCTAGAAGTTTTAAAAGATATAGACGTTAATACATAGAGCAATAGAGACTATCGATATACATACGTAAATACTACGTAAAACGACGGCTTTTCCAGTCAAAGTTTACTTTGCAAACTTTAATTCAGCTGGGAGAAAGACAGAATAAGAAAATATTCGCGTCTCTGTCTTTCTCTCAGCTGAATTAAAATTTTGCAAAGTAAACTTTGATTGAAGAAAAGGTTCCAAAATTTGTTAGACGGCTTTTCCACAGTCAAAGTTTATTTTGCAAAGTTTTAATTCAGCTGAAAGAAAGACAGAAAGACGAATATTTTCTTATTCGGTCTTTCTTCCAGCTGAATTAAACTTTGCAAAGTAAACTTTGACTGTGGAAAAGCCGTCTTTGCAAAGTTTAATTCACCTTGGAGAAAGAAAGAATAAAAAAAATATTCGTCTCTATCTTTCTCCCAGCTGAATTGAAACTTTGCGGACATAGGGTTCACACAGGGCAATTTTTGTTGCGCAACTTTTACTTCAGCAGGGAAAAAGACAGATAAAAACTCTATTGCTTTCTCTGTCTTTCTCTTAGCTGAATTGAAAGTTGTGCAACAAAAATTGCTCTGCGTGAACCCCGTCAAAATAAATTTTGACTGTGAAAAAGCCTTCTTACGGAACTTATACTCAGGGTTCCCAGTTTTGTTTTATACTTCATCCCCAATTTGCAATTTTTCATTCCCCAAATTCCCCAAAATAGCTAATTTCTTATCCCTAAAAATCCTTACAGATCTGTAAGAAGAATTTTCAAACTTATAAATTAACAAGTAACAGAAAGCTTTATCAAATTCAATACTTGCAGTCACAACGTAAAAATTCATCAACCTTTTTGTTATTGGTTAATTTATAAATTGGAACTTAATCAAAAGGTCGAAATAGTTGTGATAATCTCATCCCCTTAAAAACGAAATAATATTATATCAATGGAAATATATGCATACATTTATTTACTTAATTAAATCCATTTGTGTAATATTATTAATTTATACTTTGAGCTCTAAATATTTACATTAACGTGTACATATGTAAAGGGTCCGCCATCTAACGTACTTTTAGTACTAGTACTTTTTTCGTGAATGGCAACACTTAGCTCATGTCTGATTTGACAGATAATTAGTTTTATCCTTCCGCTGAACGAATATGGTTGTGTATACGCTTGAACAACGCTGCGACCTGCGATCGACTTACAGAAGATGCCGATTTTGCCAAAAAAAATCATCTTTTCAGATGAACCTCATTTTGATCTTGGCGGGCAAAATTGTCGCATTTGGGGCACAGAAAACCCGCACGCATACATTGAAAAGCCGACGCACCCAAAACGAGCCACTGTTTGGTGCGGATTTTGGTCTAGAGGCATAATTGGGCCATTTTTCTTTGAAAATGAGCAAGGAGTGGCCGTTACAGTCAATGGCGATCGTTATCGGGCCATGTTGAACGAATTTTTGTTCACGGCGCTACGTGCCACACAGCCGAAGCTACACTCGATGTTTTGCGCCCTGTTTTTGAAGATCGCATTATCAGCCGCACAGCTGATGTCGTTTGGCCACCTCGGAGCTGCGATTTGACACCGTTGGACTATTATTTGTGGGGTGCCGTCAAAGATAAGTGTTACGCCGACAAGCGACAATTGACGCTTTAAAGGACAATATTCGTGAAGCCATTGGTGAAATACAGCTGCACACAATCGATAATGTGCTTAAAAATTGGACCGATCGTGTAGGCTACTGCATGGCCAGCCGAGGCATGAATTATTTTTCATTATTAACCGGAAGGATTGTACTTTCAAATAAAAAAAGAAATTTGAGAAAATATTCAGTAGTTTTTTTATAGCATTTTCAAAAAAAAGTTATCTGGCGGACCCTTATATACAGTGCTAGCTCGCTAATCCGAAGGTATGTAATCCGAATTATAACAGTAATCCGAATTGATTGCAAGATCGTTAAACCGAATTTTATTTTTTTTTATTTTTCTGCTTTTTTGTGTGCTTTTTTTTACAAAACCATGTGTGGCATTTTAAAACTAACGGGAAGGACATCATTGAGATGCAGAGCCTTCTATGATTGATATTGTACATACATATACATATGTATGTATGTAAGTATTTATATGTACATACGAGTATGTATGTTTTATGTCTTGTTGCAATTCTTCTATAAATTCTTATTGGAATCATATTCATTCTCAGAGGTGGGCTTCAGATGATAACATCCCACTATCATTGTTACAACAAGAATTGCCTGAGAATGATTGTGTTGAAGAAACAGAAGATTTTCGCACAATAACCAACTTATTTCACCGTAATAATGACGTGCGAATTTCCGAAGATGAAATTATTTTTAGGTGGATTATTAACTCTCACAATACTTGCTGTAGTAGTTCAGAGTCAGACACAGAAAATGTGGAATCTGAGCAAATAATTATGAAACACGTTAAAAATCGTGAAGCTGTGTAGACTTCAATAGATTGCGCTAAGGAACGAGTTATGCAAACAGATGACATATTGATGCTAAAAGTATTGCGGAACAAGGCTTTGGAGGCATGTGCAATGAAAGAGAATCAAACCTACATCATAAATTGTGTTAAAAGAAACATAATCCGGTATGTTCTACATTTCACTTTGAAGTGAAATTCAATTGAAATCACTTCAGTTTAAATTTTTTATGTTCTGCATTCTTCTTTTTACATTTGAATTTCAATATTCGATACAAATATACTCTACTCTTCCAGAACCTCAAAATTTCATTTTCACTGCTTTTGTAGAACATGCCTGTATGTATCAATGTTTATCATTTCAAAATCTTCTGATTTATGAGCCAATGCAATTTTGTTGTACATGTTGCATGTTAGTGTTAGAATTTGAGAAGATGGAATAAATTCGGCACAGCAAAATGAATTATTTTTATAGTGTATATACACACAAAAAAAAACCCAATGTAAAATCAACATGAAGAAATTTTGATATCAACTCATTGTTAATATGTGGAAGAAGTCAAATTGAATTTACTTTTAACATTGTTTTAAGTTAAATCAATGGTTAAAATTGTTAATTTAGCATTAAAATATGTTGATTTAAAATTAATCACATTGAAATAACATGGTACATTTTAAATTTTACCTTTTACAGAGTTAAAATAACATCAAACAAAGTTTAATTTTGTAAATTCCGTTTTGAAGTAATAATTACAGTTTTTCATGTAATATTAATATTGCATATAGTTGAAACAAGATTAACTATTGCAAAATCAGCATTGTCATAAACATTAAAAATTACATTGAAATACTTTGGGAAAACTTAAAACAATGTTAAAAGTAAATTCAATTGGATTTTTTCTACATATTAACAATGGCTTGATATCAACATTTCTTCATGTTGATTTTGGGGAGGGAGCCCCGTCTACTAGTCGATAGCGTACTAGCCTGTTAGTCTGGGGATCGCAAGTTCGATTCCTGCCTAGACCCTGGGTATTTCTGCAGATAAGCCAAAATGGCTTCGCGGTTTGTGTTTGTTCTTAAAAAAAAAGACGTGTAGCACTCGGGGACTGCCGCGGCAAAGCTAATGCATATAATTATTTATTTATTTTTTATTTATGCACTATTTTTTTCTTTGATATTAATTCAAGTTTTTTCTTTGATATTAATTCAAGTTATACTTTTTGAGCGTGGTAAATTTCTTGATGCGGTCGCCGCGCTCAAAGACCGCGATAAAAGCTATGCAATAGCTTAAAAAAACAACTGATCATCACTCTATACGCACAATTAACGAAAGAGAAATGAAAAAAATGTATGTGTTTATAAATGAATAAAGATTAAAAAATTAATTAACTGCTTTTTACTAACTGCCTGTCCGATTGTTAAATAACATTTCCTAAATGTTATTTCAATATAGGAACTATGTTACATTAACATGGAATTTACTGTAATTTTAACATCTTTTCATGTTATTTCAACATGGCTGCAACATTAGTTCTAAATGGCTTAATAGTTGATTCGACATTGATTTCGTTATTTTTTAGACATGACAATCTCTTTCATTCAAGTGGCGTACATTGTCAATTCAATATGATTTCGAGTTGTTTTAAAGTGGATAACTATAACTTTTATTTTACTTTAATATCATGTTAAATTGACATGAAACGCTTATGAAGCAAAATAGTTAACAAAACCAGGGGAGCCCCCGTAGACTAGTAGATAGCGTACTACACTATTAGTCGGGGGGGTCGCAGGTTCGATTCCTGCCTAGACCCTGGGTGTTTCTGCAGACAAGCCAAAATGGCTTCGCGGTTTGTGTTTGTTCTATATAAAAAAAATAACCTTGTTTTAGTTAATTTTACAATGGTTTTGTCTGTGTGTACTTTCTTATATTCTAAGAAGAGCTTCTAATAAGTCATACTGCATTCTGTTGCGAATTTTACAATGTTACCACCAATTTGTACATGAATTTGAATACAAAAACGAAAAACTGAATAACAAAATTTATAATAATGTATTATCATCCCCAAAAATCTCCAGCGAAAAAGTTTTTTCCCCAAAAAATCCTCTATTTTGGACGAATCCCCAAGACTGAGAACGCTGTTTATTCAAACAAACATTAATATCATTCGAAAAACGTATACATATATACATAAGTGTGTTCGAGTACCCAAAAGTTTTTACAAATTTTTACTGAACTTTACTGCATTTTACTAAATTGCGTTCGTTTACTCATGTTACAGTAAATGAGAACACAAATTTGAGAGCGTAAAGTGACAGTTCATGGCTGAGAACTTAAAAATTTTTACTGCAGAAATTTCTTGCAGTAAAATTTAGTAAAACAGAAAAACATATGATTCAAAAGGTAAACAAACAAGAGTAAGAAATTAAAAAGTATACAATTTGTGAAAAAATTATTTAAAAAAAGAAAAACTCAAACAAAATAATAAAAATTCATTTAAATAAATTATTTATAAACTATTCGTTCGTTAAAAAAAATGTTGTAGAAACCATTTACAGCCATTTTCGTTGTTATTTTGTTATTTCCTTGGAGTTGTGAAAATGCTAAGTATATGGTTCCTTAGTACTGCACTTGCTTTTAAGGTAGTCGATAGCAAAAATAAATAATCGCATACTATTGAATAAATTTAATCAGAAACAACTTAGGAAAATCAAATAAAATTGAAATAAACACATTGAAACGACATTCGTATTATAATTAAAATATTGCATCGAGTACCAACAAGAAAAAGAGTTGAGTAGTCCAACGTGTAAATATATTTCAACACTATATTTATTTGCAAGCAGCTGTTTCCTTAATTTCACTAATTTTCAAAATTTTTCCGTTCGCGTACTTTTTTGGGCAACAGCTTTTTTTGAGAGTAAATTTTTCAGTTTACTCAGTAATTACTCATTGACTCCATTTTACTGTAAAAGTACTCGAACGCAGCTTATATTTATAGCACGTTAAATAAGAACTCATAAAAAGCATAGTATTTGAATAGTCAGAAGAAAGCACCTTGGTAACAGGTAATCGCGCTAGCAAAAACTGCCATCAGCTGATCAGTTTTCTGTATGTGAAAAAACTTAACAGCAAGCAAATATTTTGCAAGTCGTTTTTGTTTTCGTTATACGAATGCGATTACTTGGTTGAGTCGGAACTTTACTGGGGACACCTGAAATGTAATAAGTGGGACCAGTCGCGTTGCTAAGCATTGCAAATATGCTCAAGTATGCTCATACATTTGTTGTTGTGGTCTAGCCAAATGCAGCATATTATCTAGGAAACTGCAAAGTTTACAAGAACAGTTTTCAACGAAGAGTGAGTGTGCTGCTACTATTTTATGTAAATATTGAAAAAGATGTAACCACGAAAGGCTTGCTCTTTATTCCGGAAATGCAGATTATAAAATCTTTACATTAAAAAGTATTACTTGATATTGATGTATGTACATGGTTCCTTTTTTAGCAACCCTCGTACTAAATCGTTAAACTAAAAAACTCAATAATAACATAAAGACATTCGCTTTATCAACTTACCGCCAATTCACAGAATTTATAAACCACATTATCCGGATAGTTGGTATATCCAACAGCATTAGCACCTCTCAGCAACATTTGGAATGGAATATTGGGAATCAATTTGCGCATCTCTTCCAAACGTTCCCAGGGACATTCGTGCAAGAAACGTAGAGCCACATCAAAGGTGGCACCGCCCCAATTTTCCAAAGCATATAGATTATTAAATTTATTAGCAACATAAGGTGAAATCTTCAAAAGATCATGAGAACGAACACGTGTGGCCAACAACGATTGATGAGCATCTCTGTAGGTGGTGTCCATTAACAATAGGTTTTTGCGAGAGCGCACCTCTTTGGCAAACGCTTCAGGTCCTTGGGTTGTCAAAATATGCCGCAGGCCTTTTGGTGGTTCGGTAACTATAGATTTAGTGGAAATTAGAAAGAGAAATAATTGTAAATTATAATTATGTTCGGGAAATGGTGTATGATAAGTAGAAGACAAAATGAAAGAGTGTTGGCAAAAGCTTAAATAATTAGACAAAATATAGGTATTAGAAATCTTTAATAAGAAGTTAGTATACAAATTCAGGAAGCCCATGTTCAAGAAGAAAAACACAAAACAATTAAAATTTGTATGTAAGTTCACCAATTGACGAAAAAATTAAAATTATAATTGAAAAGTGTTTAAATAAATAATGATTTTAAAACAATATGGATAAAACTGAGTAATTTTTCTATTTTGAAATAGATTTTATATTGATAAAAAACTTTTAGTGTCTGCTTTGTTAGAACGGGTTTTACTAACGACCGTTGTTTCACAGTTTTTTGAAATCAATTTAAGGTTTTGGAACATTGTCTGCTATTTTGGTGGATTATGATCAGTACGACTACAATTAGCAAGTAAGTAAAGACTATAAATATATATGTACATATTTAGACCATAAATATATATTTATACTCTTTGAAATAAGTTTTCAAAACCGTAAACTTAAAAAGTAAAAAAGTTAAAAATGGAAAACCATGGAATGGGCGTTTTCAAAACACTCATTTAAAACTGGATTAACAAAGACTTTTATTGCATCAAAGTTATTTGTTTGCCAGTAGGCGACAAAGTCATGCTCCTCTCCTTTTAATTAGTATTCACACGTGATAAATTTATAGAGTACACATTTGACAAAATGCTTGATGAATTTGATCGAGTACATGTGCTTGACGTTAAGGTATACACATGTCAAGCATTAATTTTGACTTTTGTTTTGTATTGCCAAGAAGTATATTGGTTGCGGACAAAACATCTGCTCTGTTTTCAATCCTGTTATAAGTCTATACATGCCTGAAGAGTAAAAGCAATACATTCATCAAAATCGCTTGTCAAGCATGCCGAAAATCGAAAATTTTTGGGTTTTCTATCCAGCATCGTCGGTATCACACATACAATAAATTTTCATCAATATGTGATTCTGACAAATTTATAGTGCCCTTAACATGATAAATGTTAAACGTCATAGAAATAAATATAAATAAAATAAAGTATCAATAATACGAGGACTTTTATATGAACCCAGCAAAAACTTTGTAATGAATTCTAATAAGAACAACATACTTTTTCATACAAACTACTACGTACTGTCTGCATTACTTTACAGTAGTTATTTAGATACTTGCTAGTAAATAAGGAAGTATATTAAGGGATTTTTGAAAATTTTGCGCAATATTGAAAGTTAAGCGCTGCAAAAAAAGGTTTCTTTATACAAACAATTGGAACTGATGTTCCACATTACACATTACTGCAACAATATATTTTTAAATGTTGCAATAGTTGGAAGACATGTTACAACAATTTACTGCACTTACGTCTTCTCTATTCCTTACTCTCTGAGTGGTGCAAGATGAGAGCGTATCCTTATCATGCAGATGATCAGCAGTTCAGCCTCTGACAAAGGAATGGGTGAGTGTGTTGCGTGAAAACAAGTTGCGCAAAAGCCCATTGAGTAAAGCACAACAATTCCTTCAAAAGCACGAGGTCAATACTTACAGCAGCCATTTAATTTTTGTTGTGTTTTATATATACAATCACAGCTAAATATGGCATTTTTAAGTCGTTATTTGTAATGCAAGACCGTAAGTACTTATGTCCAATGACATCACCATGTTAAAATAATGAGCTACAATGCCAAAGTAGAAATAGTGACAAGTATGTACTTATTACTTTGCCATCAAAATTTTTGCTGGGAAGTTAGACATGTGGACACTAAGTCAACACCTAATGAATTTATGTATATCACGATAAATGTCAAACTTTATATATAAAAATATACTCTATATATACTCGTAATATCGGATTTTCATATGATATTTGACATTTATTACACACCAAACACACGAGCAATTGTGTACGTCTTAATGCAAGCAATAACGTCGCCAGAAAGAGGGTGTCAAATTGCTAATGTCCAGGCTTGTATCTCGAGGTGGCGAATACGTAAATATCGTCGTGGTGAATGCAATAGGTTGTATGTCACTAAATCATACTTTTGCAGGAAAGACAAAAAACTGAATATTTCTGAGAAAAATTGTTTTTTTTAGTTTCGCTGGCTAGAATATAATAATAAATCGCCACGATTCACACTGTATCCAATGTTAGTATCCAATGCAGAATGACACAATTTATAGGTTTTATCTCGAAAGAACACTCCACGCCACTGCCAAATCAAGCGTGCGATTGACATACGTCCTTTTGCAGTAACCAAAAGAAGCGCGCAAAAGCTCTCTTCTGATTGCCTGAACGGCATAAGATAAATTGCAGTTGTAGAAGCCCCAATTTTGGATAGAACGCTATAATAAAACCAAATTCAATTTTTTTTGACATACAGCCTATTGCATTCACCACGACGATTTGTTGCCGAATATATGTTCGAAGGCAATAGCATTTGACAGTTGCAACGGCAATAATTACCAAATAAATTTATCAGGGCTGAGCACTATGTTATTAAAATTACTTTTTTAAAGTTTTCTATCTTTACAAATCTATTTACTTATATAATCTACATTTTATCCATATTTTAATTTTCAGTGTTAAAAAGATGGTACCTATTTGTGTATGATGTTATTATGTGGATTTTGTTTCTGGAATTGTCACAACATATAATGACACATTAACATACCTTTAGCTTCGCCACGTTCTTCGCGTTCTATGGCTTCGCGAGATAAATCTTCATAATATCAATCAATTATCATTTTTTTTGAGGATCATTGACAATATTGGTTTTTGGTAGTGGCCAGTTTAAGATTTATTTATTTTTGTTAATAGGCAACATTAGCAATGATGTTTTTTTTTTGTGTTTATATTTTCGAAATTGTTTTGAGTGATAGATGATGTTTTAGATTTGTTTGTTTGTTTGTTTATTTTTTTTGCAGTGTATTAATAACAAAATGAAACATATAAAAGAAAATAAATATAAAATTAGGAAAGTAATTAAACAAATAAAGCTAAAATAAAATAAACATTTAATGAATTTAGAAAAATAAGTTTAGAAAAGAATATCAAGCCCCAGTAATGACGTCTAATTGCTGACAAAAAATAAAAATAAAATAAAAAATAGAGCAGCAAAGGTCAAACTCTGTGATAAGAATAGTGACCTCTAAAACGAATGTTTAGTTTGAATTATATTGATTGCAAGCTTTTAATAATGTTTTACTTTTTATTATAAGTACAGTTGAACCTCGGATATCCGGGGATCTATTAACCGTTTACATTTAGTAACCGGCATGCTCCCAGCTTTGTTTTACAACCTCTATTATCCGCTATTATACCTTTATCATCCGTGCTTTTTAATATCTCTCTATATATGCTGGTATATCACATAAAAACTCATTTAATTAAAGAACAATTGAAAGCAGAAAGGCTTTAAAAGAATATTTCAAATAAATTAATCTTTGTATTACAAATTAAAATGTGGTACATATATACGCATACATATACTTAAGACACTTATGTTAAATGTACACCCAAAAATTTCATGTTTTAATGAAAATAATACGGACTTTTTGTGTTTCTATTAACCGTGTTTTTCGATTATCCGTGCCAAGTCTGTGTTTAGACGCGTCATGTCTTATTGCCATAATTCTTACTTTTTCTTCTTTGAACTTTCATTGTTGTCCACACGAGTCATGTCATGTTGACGACATTTACTTGCAAATACCTTCATGCTTAAAATTACGGATGAGAAAGCAAAACGTAATGACAGTACATGCATGTGTGTACTCGTTTCTTCCCTCCTCGTCGCTCTCGCCTATAAAGTAGCAATCATGTCAATTAGACATGACGTGACTAAACGCAGACTAAGAGCATGTTTGTAGAACCCAAAGACGCCTGAAATACGGGTATAAAACCTGACGTTTATTAAGTTTGCGGTTGTGTAACGCCAATGTCATTTTATTTTTGTAAAAAAAACGTAACAAGTGACAGTTTGTTTGGGTTTGTATAGGGCGTTTTCTGCTGTAAAAACAAAAAAAAAGTGTGCGAATGAAATATTACATCCGTCGGTGGAAAAATACTCGTATAATAATTTATATAAAAAAATGTATTTATTAATTATTTAAAATAAAATGGACATTTCTGCAAAACAAGTGAGTGTTGTTACAAATAGTAAATTTTTGTTTGTTTTTCTTTTATTGTAAGTGGTAATTACAGCATAAAATTGACAACAGCCGAGCAGTTCCAACAGTTGGTAAGCTATATGGAAGAATTTCCGCATTTGGCTACTTGTCGGCAGCAGCTCCAGCCGGAAAAGTTTTTAGAATGCCCATGTCATTCGATTTCAAACAAAAACCTAGTCCATCACTCACTACTACCTGCTACAACTCATACAAATACCGAATGGTTGGTTACCAGCCGAAGCGAACAACCTATAATTCTCTTTAACAACTAAATTGTTCGATTTAATATCTAAAAAACATCATAAAGCATGTTATATGCAGATACATGAGAATAATAAATACAAGAATTATTTAAACAAAACACATTTTTAAAATTTTTCTATATTTTAAAATTTTGTTGTTTATTTACAAAACTCAGATGTTTGCCGTCTTGCCGCCAAAAAGGGTTACCTTTTTTACGGACAAAAATACCAATTTCATATAAAAAAATGTAAACAACACTGCGATTTGACACTACATTGCTAAGTGCGCCACACGACGTAAGACGGACGAAAAAAAAATTAACGTGTTCTACAAATGCAAATTCGTACGTATTGGTCCATGTGCCATTCGTCCGTGTCTTGATTGTGACGTGTACTATAAACATGCTGTAAGCCTGGTCCCGTGCGAGCCAGAAAATCGAGGTTCCACTGTACTTTAAAATTAACATATTAAAATGCATAAACGTTGAAATTAACTTTAAAGCGGGCAAAACAAATTTTTATATAGCGGTAGCGCGATTCTTGCACATCCTGGATTGTTGCGACAGCATTATTGCCGGTCCTAAGCTGGCAACATTGAAAAAAAAAATACGCGGTACTTGCAACATGTATGAATTTCTAAGATCTTTATTACATAATGGGTTTTACATTAGTGGAAATCACTGATCGTTGCATATCTGCATATTTAGCATATAAATTTCATTCTTTTGAAATTGAAGTAAAAAAGTAAATTTACTGAAAAATCAAGTTGCCAGCAGCGAAATAAGATGTTACACACATACAAGCGTACACAAAGATTTTTAGTTTAGCAGGTCTGCATCAACTGATGCAAAACTCACTTTCATATGTTTTATTATTGTGTTGTTGTATATCGTAGCATATATTCTAGATTTGAAACATGTGCAATCTTTGCAACGACAGTTGGCTATGAAACGTGATTTCCCCTATTGTTTTTTAATGATTTTTTCTTTTGTGTTAAAATTGTTTTTGAATATTCAAATTTATGTACATTAGGGTATACATAACTTTTTTTGGACGTCATTCACCTAAGAGTCTATCTTAAGCACCGCATACACGTTTCAATTCAATTGTCGTTTGAGTTTTTCAATTGAATTGATTCTCGGCCATATACTTAATAAACTGAATTGAAAGATTTTCATTCAACTGTGAAATTTATATTTTTTACAACTACAAAATTTAAAAGTTAAAAACTTTTAATTCAATGACTGAATGGCTTTTGTCTTTTTGATTTTATTTTTGTAATCCGCGCTTTTTATATTCCAAAGTGCTGGGGAATAGATTTGGTCACAGGAAGAAGAAACTCGCTTTGAAAGCTCTGATTTGTTCGCTTACCTAATGTTAATTGAACATTTTAAAAAAATAACAAGTTTCATTGCAAACATTTAAGTGGCAAACAAAATTTACGAAAACATCTATTAATTACTAGTGAAAACTTTTGGGTGAAGTTAGAAAACGTTACATAAAACGTGGACTTTGAATTGAAAGCCATTCCTTTCCAAATAAAGCGAATTAATTAAAGTTGCAACATTAATAATAATAAAAAGAAATACTTACCCAAAGGAACAATGGGTACGTGGGGACTAACTTCAGCGGGCTTCAGAGTTGTAGCCAAGGGCGTCTGAGGTCCGTTAACCAAAACTTCACCCAAATAGTTGAGCAATTTTTGAGCACGATTTTGAGAGTGACGGAATTTGAACAATTGTGGATGTTCATCAATAAAATATGTATCGAGAACACCATGAAGGAATTTTTGATTCTCCAATACATTCAAGAGGAAAGGAATATTTGTCTTCACTCCGCGAATACGGAATTCACGCAAAGCACGATTCATTTTTGAGGCTGAACTTTGTAAATCGGTGGCATGAGAGATGATTTTTACTAGCAATGAATCGTAGTACGGTGAGATAATTGCGCCGGCAAAGGCCGAGGCACTATCCAAACGTATGCCCATACCCTCACCAGAACGGAAAACTTCGATACGGCCAGTACTCGGCTGAAAATCGTTGGCAGGATCTTCAGTCGTGACACGACATTGGATTGCATAACCACGAGGCTGAATCTTTTCTTGTGTATACCCGAGTTCGGGCAAAGTCATACCCTCAGCTACACGAATTTGTGACTGCACCAAATCAATGCCGGTGATTTCTTCAGTTACAGTGTGCTCTACCTGCAAACGAGCATTAACTTCAATGAAATAAAAGTTGCCCGATTCATCGCACAGGAATTCAACGGTACCGGCATTTTCATAACCAACATGTCTGGCCAAACGTACAGCTGCTTCGGTCATTTTATCACGCACTTCTTTGGATAAGCGAGGTGCCGGAGCAATTTCCACCACTTTTTGGTGACGACGTTGTACCGAACAATCACGTTCGTACAAGTGCACTACATTACCGGCCTTATCACCCAGCAATTGTACCTCAATGTGACGAGGGCGCTCGATAAACTTCTCAATAAACATGGCACCATTACCGAAAGCAGCCTTAGCTTCTGAACTAGCACGTTCAAACATTTCCTCGACTTCATCCATTTTGCGCACCACACGCATACCACGGCCACCACCACCATAGGCAGCCTTAAAGATAACGGGAAGACCGTGTTTCTTACAGAATTCCATAGCGTCTTCTTTGTTTGTTATAGGCCCATCTGTACCGGGTACAATGGGAACACCTGCTTCGATGGCAGCAACACGAGCAGCCACTTTGTCACCCATCTGTTGTACTACTCTCGGCGAGGGACCAATAAAGCGAAGACCAGCATCTATGACAGCCTGAGCAAAATCACTGCGTTCGGAGAGGAAACCATAACCGGGATGCACTGCATCCACATCGTTTTCTTTGCAAACCCTTATAATTTCTGGAATGTTCAAATATGCCTCGACGGGTGGCAAACCTTTGCCCACCAAATAGGCTTCGTCAGCCTTTTGACGATGCATGTGCATTTTATCTTGTTCCGAATATATGGCCACCGATTTAATGCCCAATTCGGTACAGGCGCGGAAAACACGAATAGCAATTTCACCACGATTCGCCACTAGAACCGAGCGAATGGGTTTGTATTCAACCTAAGAAAATATTTAATATAAAAAATAAAAGAAATTATTTTAATTTAAGATTAAAATGAATTTAACTCAAAAAAAAAGGAATTAAAAAGAGAGAAAAAAGATATCGCAACATGTCTCGAATTATAAATTTAATAATTACTTAAAAAAGAGATTAAAAGAAAATTAAAAAAGGATATAATTTAATTTTTTTAATTTAAAATATTTGAGGAAACGTAATTTTGGGCAGCAGTTAATTTATTTGAACCGTCAACGATGAGAGAGAGAAACTGAAAATCAAAAGCTGAAGCAAACATCTGCGTTACGGGATATTTTCTCACACGCGTCGTATTCAGCAGCGGTCATTGATTTTACCTCTTCATAGAAATCGAATCAACGCGTATTTTCGTGATGAAATTTGTTTTGGGAAATTTTAAATCGGAAAAAGTAAACAGCGATGGACAAAAATTTGCTATTCATCTTAAAATTCAATTCTTTTGAAATAAATGTATTTATCAGCGAAAAAAAAAACAGAATGAATTGAAATATATATTTATAAATAATTTTAAACACATAAATATATTTTTACCTGTGTAGAGTAGGCATTTTTGTTGTATAAATAAACGCGAACTCTGGGGCTAGTCTGCCGTAAAGACTTGAAGGCCGTTTGGGCAGCTCCGAACAGCATCTTTATTCCTCGTTAGAATCTAAAAATATTGAAAAAAGGAAAATAATTTAGATAAGTAGCAGTTTTTTTTATAAATTTAATATCAAAGCATAATTAGGGGTCGATTATGGATGGCCACCTCAGTTGAGTTGTCAGTTTCGGAAAAAGATATTACTGCTGGCAACTGGCAACTGAGAGTTGTCAATGCCTTATTAGTTTTCTAATAAGAAGAAATAAATTACAATTTATTTTGAAGTGGACATAAAATAACTTATCTAAGCGCACGGTAGTGCGCCAAGCCAAGTTCCGGCCACACAGCGTGTATTATTACACGAATCCATTCGAGCTGTTTTTACCCCCCTTATGACTCTGCTCAACTTTAACATAAAATAATGAAACTTGAAACATAAGGTCTCCCTTCAGAGGTAATCGCATAGGTGAAATGTCAAAGTTCTACCATAAAAGATTCCCGAGAGTGACCGCTTTTTTTATGGGGCACTTCCAGTATAGCTAGAAAGCTGAAATTTGGTATACAGTTAGGCCCTGATGTGCAATTAACGAAAAAAAATTGAAAATTGTCACTTTCCATCTGGTATACAGGTAGGTCCTGGTAAGATAATAATTGAAGAAATCTGAAGGAGGGCAAAATTCATCTGGGGGACTAGGGTGCCCCTTATTCAAGTTATTTATTCAAAAATAACTTAGAAAAAAAATTAAATCCGTCTAATAGCCGCTTTAGTAAAAAGCAAGAGAATAGTTTTTCGAACTTGTACCAGCATGTAGTAAAGGGAGTTAAGAAGGGAAGTCTATTTGATATGTACACATTTTAAAAAGCCTTGCCACGTGTGGAAAAAGGCAAAATATTTATAAAAATTTTACGGTAGTATGTGTGTAGTTTGTAATAATAAATATTGTCGACCTTATTCATAAACGATTAACAAATTAAATAGGTGCATTAAAACCAGGACCACCATAAAAAAATCCTACAATAAACCTACTATAACTCTATTAAACGTTTACAAATAAAGCCATATACCTACATTAAATGCACTAGAGCTAATCAAAAAAGGAGTTTGAATAATTAATAGTTTTTAAAAAAAAGTAAACTACACATCTACACAAGGATAGTAGCACATTCTATAACTTAAATGTCTGATCTTCTTTATTGCCAGATGATAATAAGTCAAAAATAAAAGAGAAAATGGCAATAGCTTGTTTTCATAACATGTTAATTGATTTTTCGTTCACATATAAAATGTTTTACAAGGTAGACTTTGCAGTTAGTTAGTTGATTCAATAAAAGGTTGAATTTTTATTTCAGCACCAGCACATTCTATCAAACTTGCATACATATCCATGTAGCTAAGTTTCCACACGTCCAAATGTTTTGACCTCTACTGTATGTAAAGTAGGTGAAAGCTAAGTGAGTTGTTTACTGCAAGATTGTTGCAAGCTTTTTCAAAATTTTGACATATGTACATATAAAGTATTATACATATGTTGTTGTACAATTTAAATCTTTGGCAGTCTTATCCAAAACAGATAATTAAAAAAGTTGATCAAAATCATTTAAACATTTCGTATAATGATTTATTCCAAAACAAACAAAGAAAAAAATAATTAAAAAAATATGGGGGAAAAATGACAGTCACATGATCATTTAAAAAGAAACGTGTTCGCAAATTGTTTGCATGTTTGAAAAAGATTTTGGCCTTAAATCGCATTTTGTTTAACTTGAACTTGAGAACATGTTTAACATTTAAATGACCAATAATTTCGATACAATACAAAGTGCATACATATTTAAATAAATTAATAAAATTGTTGCTCATACATACATATCGCTCATTTACTGGAATAACGTCATAATTTAAAAATTGTGATTTTTGTAGATAAGGATGCAGAATTATTCTTCGAATCGATATTAATGGCGTAAAAAATTCATACAAATATCTTGTTTACTCATCTCTTGAGAGGACAATATTTTTTTTTGTTTTTCGATTGAGGTAATTTTAAAGCTTTATTTGATAACTATAAATTATCTTATCACGGTGAATGCTAGTGAATAGGAGTAGGAAGTTGGAACTATTTAACAAATTAGAATACGAAAATTACTTCTATTAATTTTTACAAGTTATCTCAATTTCGGTTAGTACGAAATTCCTGAACTAATTACGTATACATATTTAAAAAAAACTTTAAACTCGTCTGCTGATGAACGGGTTTTTTTTGAGTTATGACTTTATTTGAGTAAATGAGTATAATTAATTTTTTTGCTAATTTTTAACCAGTTTAATTTTACATCTACTTTTTTGAATTCAAAATTTAAATGCTTTTGACAGAGTACTAAATTAAAAAGAAAGACATTGATAATTAAATTAGTCATAAGTTTTATATATTAATAAGATCTTGTTTAAATAAACTTTTTATAATTTTAATGATTGTAAAGGATTTAACAAGATCTACTTAAATAATAGTTCTTAATATTTCCCACACGACACAAATTATACACGACACGACACTTCGAACGTCATTGTGAATTCTATTTATATTCCTGTTTCTTACACTATTTTTAAGTATCTTATACATATTGGTTTTTAAATAGTATGATAATATCCTTGTGCCGCAGGCACCTCATGCACACTTTGTTTGCATGTGTAATAAGTGTGCATGTGTTAGTAGCAACCTTAAACGCTTATAGGTCCCTAAATATCGAATCGATTTAAAATTAAGATTGTACACATCTATGTATGTAAAAACCCGTTTAAAAGCATATAAATCTTTCCAAAATCGGTTCAGTATTACGACCGTAAGAGGAATATAAAAAACATGTTTGCCGATTAATAATATATACTACTCTAGACAAAAAATCATTGATATCGGTTATGATTTACAGAAGTTACAACTTTTGCAACATTTTTGACACACGAGGATATCAGCTTTAATGCAACAGGGTGCTTCCAAACACAATATTCAAAAAGTGTATGAATTATTCGATGCATAACAATAACTAATTCATGCAAATCGGTTCATTAGTTGAGAAGTTACGGATTTATTACGACTTTTATTTTTAATTTCACGCTACTGTGTTACGAAAACGAACTTGATCTATTCTATTGATCTATTGAATTTAGCTAAATATTTTCCCGTCAAATGTGGAGATTTCCAAAACCGTCTAGCAAGTAAACATGCGTTTTAGCTTTTAGCAGGGAATCTAGTGATATTTGTTCAACCAAAAACCAGCTGTGAAATATAGTAATATCAGCATACAGAGGTGACAGAAAGGGAGAAATGTATATTCTTTATTTGCGACTCACTCAATACGCACAATCGACGATAGGGAAATTAAAAAAATTATTGGCATTCTCTGTGGTTTTATTTTTCGCATATGTTTGAGAAGTATGTATGTAATATTTTGTGTTAAATTAAAATAAAAGACCAGCACATAACCGCACTATACAATTATTAATGACTTGCTAGTTCAGTACAAATTAAAAAATCTCAACTTTCTCAAATATATACTTACATACATATAAGCATTTTTAATAGGAAATTTTTTATTTTTGTTTTGTTTATATCCCTTTATTCATATTTTATAGTTGTCTCTTTCTTCGCTGACCGGCGAGCACGGCAAATTCATAACAGGTAGTAGTGCTTGCACAGTATTGAGTAGTGAGTACCGAGTATTTCCTTTTTTTGGTTACTCAATAATTAAAAGTAGTTACTCGATACTTTCAGAGTTGTATTTTTAAGCAAGTGAGTGGTTAAAATAGTGGATAAAAATACATCAGTGTATAAAAAGACAACTAGGTGTAAGATTCTTTAATCAAATCAAAACTAAATAATTTTTTTTTTGAGAACAATTAATTATTTTTAAGTTGTTAACGTTAAATTAAAAGTTAGCTTTACATTTATTTTGTATTAAATAATAAAAGACATACAAAACCAATAATAGTTGAAGATCTATTTTACATTTTTGAAGAAACTACTTCAATTTTCAGATAAAAACTATGCGTTACAAATTAAAAGTATCGAGTAGTATTGAGTACCCAAATGAAAAGCATTGAATATTATTGAGTAACGAAAAGTAGTAGAATTCGCTTTGAAAAATATCAGCTTTCTTTGTCAAAATCAGTTGCAAGGCAAACGTCAAACACTATGTATATATATCAAATATAAACAAATTTTGATAAACAAAACAGATTAAAATGCAAAGAGATGCAAGGAGCAAAAAATAATCACCTGAGCTGTCAAGACCACCTGTTATAAATTCGACTTGACGGCGACTTAGATGATTCGGGCTATTTTCAATTTCTTGTCTGTTATTAGTCTGTGGTAATATGGACTTAGTTTTGTGCAGGCAAGCAGAAAGTGAAACTCCATAAAAACCTAAATAAAAATCTGTGCACACTAATTTTTGCCGCTAAGAATTTTTACCCCTTAAACTTGCACCTAAATGAATTAAAAACCCCTAAGCATTTATTTTAAAATGGTTACAAAGTCTAAAGAATTTTACAAAACAATTAAGCTTTTACCTTATTTATAAAATAATAATATAAAGTTCTGGGTAAATGTCAATGAACTATTAAAAGCTGGTCTTTTGCTCTCAACCTACATACATACATATACATACATAAATACATATGTACCTCCAAACATAATCATTTAATAACAACACAAATTTGTATGTAAACATTACTCATATTACATAATTGTTTATTAACTTTAAAATTATGTATTTTTATAAAATTTGCAGCCACAAGCGAAAATAAACAAACAAATGTATAAATGATGCCGGCAAATAATTAGCGAACACTTTTGAAATACTTTTATAAATAAATAATTAACGCCAAGTATTTCAAATGTTGTTTTTTTTATTATAATCTTGTATCTATTTTTTAAATAACTACAAAAAAATTTCGTTTAGTTTGAAAACTGAAAGTAAGAAAAAAAAAAATAATGAAAACATTTCAATGTAATGTGTTAATTTTATTTACTTAAATGAGTACAAAAGTAATTTAATCTATATGATTAATGGGCAAACACGTTCTGTTAGATCCCTTTTACGGCCGTAATACTGAACCGATTTTGAAAAGATTTATATGTTTTCAAATGGGTTTATACAATATTAATTTTATTTAAATCGGTTCGATATTTAGGGAGCTATAAGCGTTTGAACTTTAAATTGAAATTGATTATTGAGGGGCATAGCTAGTTCCTATTACTATAGCTTCTAGTTGTACACCACTATACCCGAACATACTCTATAGATAAAATGTTCAATAGGTTTCTTCTACAGCGTACAAACAAACGTACTAATCTTTTTTCATTCACAAATAGTACGAGTGGGAGGCCCAAGCGAATTTAAATTGTTGAACAGCTTTTTCCAGCTAATTTTAAATTATCTTTATTTTCATTAAACTCAAAAATTTTGTTGCGAATGCAAAACCACATGTGACTGATTTTAACATTTCAATCTCAACGTTAACGACACATTCGTAGCACAGAAATTCGATTTTATATGAAAACATTTACATTTTAATTCGAGTTGTCTTTCGAGTCACTGTTCGTTTAGAAATATTGTAGAGAAATCGAAATCAATGTTCTTTCTCATAGAATGCGAATGAAGGTGTTCTTTCTTAAATCAGAAATAGGCTATTAATCACCCTTATCGTTAAAATTCCCATGAAATTTGCATTCCCTTGTGGGGAAAATTAGTAGCGTGAACGGCAAATGAAATTTTCTTCTATCTATCAGGGAATGTAAAAAAAGGAAGAAGATTTGTAATGTTAAAAAATTAAACAAATTTAATTTCAATAATAAATAAATACACATTTTTAGTTTTAAACAGTGTTGGCGAAAACCCGGGTTTTTTAATAAAAAAAAACCAACCCAGTTTAGGGTTTTGTTGGGTTTAAATTAACCTAAGTATACAATCGACTTCACATCAATACAATACCAAAAAATTGGGGCTTGTCTACCCACTGCTGAAAGCAACTGACTACTATTGAAAGTCTAATGTTATTTTCGAGACCTTAGAGAACAGAAATAGTCTGTCAGTAGCACAAAATTGTTCTCGAGAGCGAGCCGACAAGCTCCAATGTTTTGGTATTGTATTGATGTGACGTCGGTGTTGACTTGTGAAATAATTATAATTTGTTGAATATAAATATTTTAAAATATTTTAATTTGTTACGATTTTCGTTGGGTCATTTAAAATTCAATAGAGACACAAAGAAAATCAATAACTCTAAAGTGTGTATTTATCTTTAATGTTTTTCTTGTTAATAAAAAGTGAAAATTGTACCATCTTTTCCTAGTAAATTTGTATATTAAAAAAAAACCCAACTGGGTTTCAGTTCGCCCTTAAGAATAAATTGAATAAAACTAAGGGAAGTGGACGAATCTCCGCCAAAAATATTCATGATAATGGTAAATTTCTTTTGGTATATTATGGCCTACCTCGAAAGAATAACAACTATTCCCATTATTTATGGAACAGGATTTCGTTCATGTGACTGCCGTAACTTGCTTCGCAATAACTTATCTTGTCATTTAAAATCAATAGCATGGGCGATATTAGCCTTAAGGGGTTTGATCGTTTCTAGATTATTCGCATAGCGTCAGCCTTTAACGGCACCCCACATGAAAAACCTTTCAAAGGGGTCAAATCGCAGCTCCTGGGCGGTTGACTGACAACGCCAAAGTGGTGTTTTGGCCGAATTCGATGTCCGATAATAAGTTTGAAACATTTCCCAAAGTTGTTCAAGCGAAAAGCGGCTGATTTTACTCCGCGAAGGTATGATACTTATTAATTGTAAATATGTCGAACATTTATTTGAATAACGTCATAACGAAAAAAACATGATTTTCTTGTTCAGAATTATGAGAATTATGCTTGGTATTGTTCTTTATATTGGGTGTGTGCCAATCGGTAGGAAAGTACTCTGGTATGTAAATTTTTGACACCGCTGAGGTGAATAAAATATTACTAGCCCTGGGGCTAGTACAATTTTTGACAGAAGCATGGTATCACAAAACAAAGTAAGCCACCGCCGTCGTTTTTGAAAAAAACTTTAAGCTTCTTTTCTGAAGAACGAGTATTTTTTCAGTTACGCCGCTGTTTGAGTAAATAAGCAGTATAATTTCAAAATATACTTAAATTTGGATCACCCGGTGAATATGTTTGTCTTAAACTATTTTCTAAACGAAATTTTCTACTATAAGAAATTAAAGATAAGATAATAAATTGAATTTAATTAGAGAACAGCGATAATTTTGAAATATTAGTGCTATTTAACATTTAAGAAAATCGGGAGTATTTTTAGAACTGTGTTTTTTGTAGTACGTTTCCAATGAGAGGCTACAAAAAATATGTAACAACGACACTTTCACCGTTAGAGCAATGCTAAATTAAATTGCATTGTTAGTAAATACGTGAAATATCTATGTATTTAGCGAGAGAATATAGTTCTAACCGGGTGTCTCTCATTCTCGTCTTTTTTGTGTGCAATTGTTTTCAGAAAACTTTCTACGCTTATCTTTAGATAAAACTAATTAGTGGGTTAAAGCGATTGTTTGATCAACAATGTTTCTTTCAGTTGCAAAAATTTTCCAGTTTGTTATAACGCCGCTGTATTAGATAGTAAATGTCAAAAGTTCAGCTGGGTAACACCAAACGGAAAATTGCTTGAAAAATATTCAAACTTGAAGTTGAGATTGTGTTTTTTTAATATGATTCCAATGGAACCCTGAAATTCTGATAGAACTCTAAACCGACCTAATCTAGAAGTTGATGAATTCGATTCTCGCTGAAGACTCTAAAATATAGCTTAAGCTAGGTGGATGTTTTTGATTTTCTCACGTGGACCCAGCCTTGAAATACTCACAATAACTCCATAAAAATATCTAGATAAATGATAAATTAGCGCGTTTCGCGCTAGATTTAGCTCGTTTTAAGTGTGCCAAACGTTTAATAGAAAACGAGCTAAATTGGCGCATTTTTAGTAGTTAATAAATTCAGATGAATCCTATAACAATTCGAAGTATAACATACAATCGGTTTTATGGCCAGACGGTGTAAATAAAAGTATTTTTTTTCATTATTTTTATAATATTAAAAAGTTCCTTATTGATGCTTTTAATCAATGAAAATATTAACCCTCTTATTTATAATACTTACCAAAAGTGTATAATAGGTTTATGAAACGAATTTTGTATGTAAAACTGTTTCATAAACCTTTAATAAACATTTGATAATTTGTAATGAATAAAGCCCTAAAAGTTGAATATTAAGTAAAACAAGCTATTGATTTAATCTTTGTAACGTTACCACGTGTAATTTTATGTAATGCTTAAAACATTAAATTTTTTATTGATACACGAAAAGATTATTTTAAGTTTTGCTGTCGTTTTAAGCTTCCTAGACCAACGATTTATAAAGGCTTTATTTACAGCCAAAGTAATATGTGAAACAAAATTTAATTTAGAATCCAGTAAAATTCCAAGGTCAAGAAACGAATCAAGTAAATCCAACTGATGACCTCCCAAAGAATAGTTAACAGCAATAAGATTAGTTCTCGAAAAGCGCATACATTCACATTTTTTTAAATTCAGCTCCATCATTTTGTGTTTGCACCATTCAAAAAAGTTATTAAGGTCACTTTGAAGATAAACGTGATCAATAAAATAATTAAACGAATAAAAAATGTGAAAAATTCTATGATTTAGCGCGTTTTGAGAAGTTGTATGGCGAGTTTTGGTTATAAAAAGTTGACAACTTAAGCTTCCGCTTAAGAGAGAGTACACTGTATATGATAAACATATTTTTTGGTGTGACAAATGAACAGTTGTTCTTGAGCGACGAGCGCGAGTTCGATTTTTCACATCACTAACTTGCCCCAACAGCTAAAAGTTTTCCACCAGTTCCACAATTGCTGGCTGAGAAGGAGCTTCATGCCGACCCAAAATGCTTTTGTTTTGCGAACTGTGACTGCGAAATTTTCACTATTTTTGTAGTGAATTTTAATAATTTTAATGCTTTGTTGAAGCGTATATTGTTTAATTTTTATTAATTTCATAGTTTTTACTTGTCATCTGGCAAGTAGTTACAGATTGAGTTATGACAAGTGTCAAAATTGAGGGCTCTTGAAAATAAAACAATTTATTGCAACACCCTGTATGTATAGTATGATTTAGAACACAAATTTATAAAAAAAAGTAATTGTGCCTGATCCACTTTGAGTAATTTTGTAAGTGTTTAATTTTAAATACCATAAAAAAAACGTGCAGGGAATTATTTGGTAATTTATTTGAATAGTGATATCTTATCAAAGTGAAAAACGAACCAGTCAAAGATAAAGACGGTAAAAAATTGTTCAACAATACGTTTTCAAATTAAATTAATAACATTTTTGGTGATATTCAGTGGCATTTAAGTTTTTATTTAATATTATCCTGGTAAATTTATAGACAAAAACAAATCACAATTACTATCTTAGGACCGAGCTATTTCCCTAAATGCGAAAGAGAATCTTATTCGAACATTCGAACTTTTCTATTGATAACAAAAAAAATTTTAGTTTTTAATTTATATTTTGCTTTTAACATAAATGCTCGAACGATTTTTTTTAATTTAGAGAAACAGGCTTTTGATTATTTGAAATATGTAGGTAGGTACCCATGATCTACTACATCAGTCAGATTATTAAGATTTAAAAAAAATCGAGAAATGTTAACAAAATCATTTATGACACAACTTTAATATATATAAACATGTTTTTTATTGAATGCAGCAAAATTTCTTAGGCCAACCAACCCCTGTGAATTTATTTTCAATAATTACAACCTCTTCCATAAATATGAAGAGGACACACCTTTTTAAACACCAGCACTTGTTTAAACTGTCGAATGTAGACAATCACATCAGTAAATATTGATGTAAGAAAAATAAAACCAATTCCTTGAAAAATGTTCAGTAAATAAAAATAAAGTAAATACTGCATGTCTGCCTTGCCTCGAGTACAGTGAGTCGCAAAAGAGTGCGGGCGATGGCATAACTTTTTATTTTATAGAGCTTTTTTGAGTTGTATAAAATACAACAAACTTGTTTGTGAGTTAGTTGTCTCTGATGGGCATACATATGAGTAAAAAGGTCAGTCTATGGATGGCATTATGACGCAACACAATTGAAGGTAATTGGCAGCGTTGCAAAATTATATTTTGCCAGCCTTAAAAAAAATGTCTAGCTCTAGACAATAGGGAAGTCAAACGGCGTTGATTTTTAATAACCGCCGGATTCCGTATTTTAAAATCCCTTACCCGAATATGCAACTAATTATGTTTCTTATTTAAAAAAGAAGTGTGACACTCGGGGACTGCCGCGGCAAAGCTATTGCATAGCACTTTTTTTTTATCAACTTATGCAATTATAATTATTTATCTATTTTTTATTTATGCAGTATTTTTTTTTTCTTTGATATTAATTCAAGTTTTGAGCCTGGTGAATTTCTTGATTCGGTCGCCGCGCTGAAAGCCCGCGATAAAAGCAATGCAATAGCTTAAAACCCTACGAATTGTCTGTTTGTGTATATCATTTTTTGTCAACCACGATTGCTCGCTAGTACGCCATTTTGTGTTTTCCTACATGTAAAAATCTATTCTGGCAATACTGTATGTTAATGAAATCAATAGCATACTTTAGGGGTTAACATACGCTAGGCGATTCAAATACTTAAAAAAACAAAAGACTTAAGCAACAAACTTAGTGTTAGGTTTTATTTTCGTTACGGAATTTCTTGATTCGGTCGCCACGCTCAAAGTCCGCGATAAAAGCTATTCAATAGCTTAAAATTTTCATGCAGAATGCAAAAAACACCCTGCAAAACTTTGTAATGTAAGATGCACAAGAGGAGAATATCAAAAGAACGTAACGGGGTTTTTTTCAGCAAGGAAAGGAACACATTTTCTTACTTACTGTATTATAAAGATTATGGCAGGTATCTATTATTTTAATAATATGTCACAAATGCCAATTCAATTTTTAAATAATTGTTCAATTCACAAGCTCGTGTTAACTTCGTATATGTTGTGTAATCATCTAATTATACACTATTGTATTTTTCTTGTTGGTAATTTTCATACAAAAGTGTGTATACGTTTGAATTTTATATGTTTTATAAATGGTGTCATTGAGGACAGGCAAGGAAAAATTCTATTTGTAAAGCTAAGTGTAGACGATATGTTAAATCAGCATATTTATGCTAAAAAATTTGTTAAAAGTCACCCACATTGCAATATATTTAAGTCAATATTAAAATATATTTATTGATCACATAGGAAATGGTTGATAATAAATCCCCAAGAAAAACTCTGGGATTTATTTATACGGATACTGGGATTCGGGATTTACCAATCCCGAAAACCCCTCAATTTTGGGATTTCTCGTTTGGCATCACTCATACATATATGCACATTTTTAATAAGACGATCCCCCTTGATAGAAATCTTGGCCTTCGAATATGCAAATGTATGCACATACATATGTATGTATGTATTTTGAATATTTTATATAAGATGATCTGCTGGCTATTGGAGTTTACATACATACTTAATAATTAAGTTTTTTCCATTATTTTATGATTAGACTTTCAAAGCTCATAAGATAATTTATTTTGCTTTTGCGAATTTTTGAAAATAAACTTGCTTTATATACCTACATACATACATTCATATATGCAGATAAATAAATATATTTCTAAAAATAATTATTTATGATTGTGTGTATGTGCGTATAATGACGAGCCCCCAGTATTTTATGTATTTGTGCAGAAGAATTTGAGTGTGTGTGTGTTTTTATTTGTTAATTAATTTTTTCCACTCTTTTATGTTCAGCTTGTTCGTTAAACATTTTTAAATGATTTTTTTATGAACTTTAGACTTTTCATTTAAATTCGACTTTATATTTTAATGGAAAGAATGGCGCATGTGTATCTAAGAAAAAAACAGAAAATTAACTTATTTTAGTTGAAAATATAAAAAAACCAAGTAAAAAATGTTGAGGTTTATGGATGCTGACAAAGAACGGAAGGACAGACAGTTATCGATATCAAGAAGATGGTGATATTGATAAGAATTTCATATTCATAAAATTATAAAAAAATACTGAACGAAACCCTTGGCCGGTAGTGCACTAATAATATAAAATGGCGCATGTTGTCAGGGAAACGGCAGTTACAATAACAATGTTGTTATGATCGCTTTCAAATAGGTACATATATATGTATGTATGTACATACTGAATAATAATAGGTAGTTAACTATTTAATTTTTAGGAAATAAAAATGTGTTTTTATTAAAATCCTAAACACATAAAATCTGTTATTCAATATTAAGCAATCAATATTTTTGTTAATATTAAAAATAACTAGTTTTGCTGAAAATGAAATGTGCAGCTGCGATCGATGAAAACCTTTTTCTAAAAAAATACAATTTGTTGAATGATTTATTTTTTAAAAGTTCGAAAATATACTTATGTATATGTATGTACATACATACGTCCATATGTATGTACAGTCGAACTTCCATAACTCGAACTTCTTTGACTCGAATTTTCTCTAACTTGAACTAATTTGGCTGGCATTAGCGTTAAAAGAACAAATCACATACAATTTTCCTTTCGTAACTTGAACTTCCATAACTCGGAGTTCTCCATAACTCGAATATAAAACACACACATGAACTCTATAACTCGAAGAATTTTGCTTGTGTAAATGGTTTGTTGATTTTGTTTCTTAGTTATGGTTTGTTTTAGTGCTGGCAAAGTATTGAGTAGTGGGTACCGAGTATCGGGTATTTCCATTTTTTTTGTTTACTCAATACCCAAAAGTAGTTCCTCGATACTTTCAGAGTTGTATTTCTAAGCAAGTTGAGTGGCTAAAATAGTGGATAAAAATACATCACTGTATAAAAAGACAACTAGAATTTTAAATAATTTTTTTTGAGAACAATTAAATTATTTCTTAAGTTGTTGTTAACGTTAAATTAAAAGTTAGCTTTACATTTATTTTTTATTTAATAATAAAAGACATACAAAACCAATAATAGTTGAAGATCTATTTTTAATTTTTAAAGAAACTACTTCAATATACAGAAAAAAACTCTGGGTTACAAATTCCAAAATTCCGTTAAAAGTATCGAGTAGTATTGAGTACCCAAATGAAAAGTATTGAATATTATTGAATAATGAAAAGTAGTAGAATTTGCCAGCACTAGTGCCACGTCCATGTGAAGTAAATATTCTTTTTTAATAACTTCTACTAAACCGATTCTTATAAAACCTTGCACACACTTTTAGTCATCGTGACAATACAATATGGATAGAAAAGCGGGCAGCGTAATGCCCATTTTTTAGTTTTCTGTGATAATAATTGTAAGAAAGTTTGGTTTTTAAAATAATTTTTAATTTGACTTTGTTTTGGTTTGTTTTTTCGTATTTTATTTTTATAGTGTGGAAAACATAAGTAAATTTAATTATAAATTAAAATTAAGATTAAATATTGAATTAAAAGCATCTTGCTGCAAACATCTACTAAATTGCAATATGACCTATTTCAATGTGTAGGGTATTATAATTTAAAAGCACATTTAACGAGTGGGTGTCTGTCACAACATTTTTAAAACGTTTTTGTTTTTATAAATAATAAAAATAATTATTTTGTTAGTTTCAAATGCTAAACATTGTGGCAAAATATTTAAGAGAAAATGTATATGATTTCGTTTTAGGTTTTATATTTTTCAAAATATTTAATGGGTTAATTTTAGTATATAAGTATATATGCATACATGTGTATATAGATATATGTATATTTCATGTTTGTAAAATTAGTTGTATTTGTTCATTAAATTATATATTTATTACTCATTAATATTTTGTATTATTGTTATTGTTAATATGCCAATTACAAAATTTTCAACAAAAGTGAATGGAAAACAGGTTAATTAACCACATTTAATTTAATTTAACAACTGTGTTATAAATATGTACATACATACATACATATTTCAAAATAAATATTTAACAACATTTTAATGTGTTTAATAAATTTTTGGAGATATACAAATTTTGGAAAGAACATGTGAAAAAAAATAAAAATAAATAGAAAACATGGGAGAAAGTACCACCGAAAATAAAATACTCGAAATGCTCAGTTAGCCTAACGTTTCTGTTTCTGATCGTTTATAATAGAATATATTTGTATGTACATATATATATTAGGGTGATCGACTCGGGTTTTCAACCGGTTTTTAAAACCGGGTTTTCCAGAATACAGATGTCGGTTTTTTCGGTTATTTACTATTAAAAAACCGGCTTAGTCGAATACTTTTCAATTTGTATATTATTCAAATAAAATTATTTTTTACTATATCAAAGCTGAGACGAACGTTTCATGTTGATTATCCAAGTATTTTTTTTTAATGTAAAAGTTCTAGGTGTTTTTGGACTATGGCGAAATAATCTTATGAGGTGGTGCATATTTGAAAATCCTTATTTTTTTACATTTTGCTTAGCGTTTTTTCCCGCCTCGGATTTTCTCAAAAATTTCAATCTAAAGATTTCCCGCTTTCCCGGGATTTTTCCCGGGAAATATTAAAAAAAAAAAATAATTGACAACTTAACGGCAGAAAGTGAGCGGTAGTTTTCGGCAGCAGGGCAATTTGTTAACAAAATTATAAATAGGCTTTCTGACGAGTCCATAAACGCTTTAAACGTTTTAAAGAATTATTTCCTAAACCAAAAAATATGAATTATATTATTAAAGTATTTTCTTATTTTAAAAATTTAATATTTTTGTTTTGGAATTCAAACCTCGAGTAACTTTGTATTATTTTTTCTACATTATTTTATGTTTGTTTTTATTAACTGAATTGTTATGTTTTTGTTTATGTTCACCTAGATTTGTAAGTTTACTTCGATCTCATATAAAAAATACACGTTTTCCGTGTTGGAAATAAATTTTAAGGAATTTAAAAACTAAAAGTTAAAAAAATAAAGTCTCAGTTAAAATTAACATATTTATGTATTATTAAAACATAATGTATGTTTTAGTAAAGGCCATGATACACTATCCTACTTGGTCGTGCGATCTGCCAAAAAAGTCGTGTGTGTTTAAAAAGTGTGGCCATAAAATGCACTTGTGAGGCAGATTTTTTGACAAGTCTGTCCGATTTGAATATAATTATGAAAATTTCCATAAAATGATAGATTTCATGCGATCAGAGATGAATCTTTTTAAGAAATTAAGTTGCAACGAAAGCAAAATTAAATTAAAACTATTTATTTATAAATCTGCAACAATTTAGGCGAAAAAAACCAATAAAATCTAAAATTACTTGAGTGAAAAATACACATATATGTATGTGTTTGCATCTTTTTTTGTGTGATAAATTCAATGCGATTTTTAAAAGTGGGACAGAATTCTGTCAGATTTTCTAGTGAATGAATCGAGCGCCTGTGTATCACGGGCTTAAGTGTTTCAAAACTTTCTAATACAATTTTTGTTAATCCCTAGCAAATATAGTTTTTATTATTTCTTGTAGAGGGATCCCGGAAAATTAAAAAAATTTCCCGCTTTCCCGGGAAATGAAAAATTGCGGGAAAAAACTCAAATTTTGCTGCTTATATTATATAGAGTTAGACATCCATTGCAGACCAAAAACGAATAAATGAACGTCGTCTAAAAGATTTGAATACTTTAGTACGATAATTTTATTAAAAATGAATTATCATAAATGAAATAAAAGAAATCCGCCGAGTGACGACGCAACTGCACTTTTATTTAATTTAAAGAAGAGGATGAAAACGTTTTAAAGTCAATAATAATAGAGTATTCCTTGCAATTCTTTAAATTTTTTTTATAATATAGAGACTTATTTACTTTTGAACAAGACAAGTAACACCTTTTTTAAAAGAGTTTATGTAGTTACATCTTTTTGCATTAAAAAATACATGCACTTGTTTTTACTCCCGCTTAAATTTCTGTAATAAAGGGGCTGTTTTTGATCGCAGGAGTCTAAAATGTTTCCGTGATCATGTAGTTTGACAAACCATAATCAATCAAATACTTTATTTCGAAAATATGTGTAGTTACATCCGTTTGCATTTAAGGTGACGATATGAAGCTAATTTTTATGTTTAACCTTTAATTTTTATATTATTTTATAGTATTTATATGAACTTTTAACTCTTTTTTTATAAAGCAGATTAAAATTAAAATTCTTGCAAATATAATAATTTTCTTAAGATAAATAAAACCGGATATTCCTGAATTTCAAAAACCATAACCGGATTTTTCAAAATTTCAAATATTCGAACTATTCAAAAATCGGTTTCTGTAAAATATCGAATAATCGATCACCCTAATAATAATAATACATAAGTATGTATACACTTTATGGGGCCGCTTATGAATCAGGGAGAAACTACATTTTCCACTAGTTTTGAAGGTTATACATAAAGTTTGACTTCGTGCTCGTTTGATTTCATGTAATTATTACTAAAAATTATGCAATTTTTTCATTTATTTAGTTTTTTTAACTTAACCTTAAAATCGATTTAATACCTTTAAAGTCAGTCTAGACATCTGCGTATACTGAACATTTTGCTATTTATTTATTGAATTTAATTTAGAGGTACTCAAACCAATAACCAAGACTAATTTATAATTTCAGGAAAAATTTTAAATTAAATAAATTTGCAAATAAAAAAATCGTTTTATAGTTAATAATTCAAAATATTTCTGATTTACAAATTTCTTTATCAATACTATAAATTTTTAATAGAAGAAGTATGAGTGTTGTCTTTATACTTGACAATAAACGTTGTGTTTGGAATCTGGACTTTGGCAATGGAGAATATACATACATACATATGTACATATTAATGAACAGTGTTGGAAAAAATTATATGGACGATATCATCCTGCCTAATAACAAATCAAATATTGCATGATTTTATCAGTTTAATTTTTATTCTGTTCTTTTAAAATTAATCGCTTTCTACAAAGTAAAAAAAAATTTATATAAAAAAATTATAGGGACAAATTTCTTTAAAACGTGTTCAAATTAAACATGAAAATTTTTATAAAAAATATACACTCACAATATTATTACAGTAACGGACTGTACGTTATTCAAGAAGTAATCCGTTCAGTCATTTTCAAAAGAATAAACATTTAAAATTGTATGCAATTTTATTTTTAACTGATTCCAACATTCATTAAAAAAACTAAGGACATATTAATACGGATTTTCGGTTACATTTAATATTGTCGGTTGTTTTAAAGTGCTGTTTTTTTCTTTGCTTGCTTCAATTGATTTGTTTCAGATTTCCTCTCCTACATAAACAAAGGAAAAGTCTATTATTTTTACGGGCTTAAGTCAATTAATTTTTTAACATTAAAAATGAAATGAACTTTTGGTTTAATTTAAATGAAAAATGAGTAGACCGGTTTTTAAGTGAACTTTCATTTATTTTATATTACAATTTAAGTTAATTTTACGTACAGAATTTTTTGAGTGTATGAAAGTGGCATTTGAGTTGAATTTATTTTCGGTATTAGAAAAAACGGCTCGTGGTGTTCACAGTACCCCAGCTGAAAAACTGTGATTCAAAAATTAAAATCCGAAGGGCTATCAATTAGACAAATTGTGAAAACATTGTATTAGTCTAGAAACAGAATGCTTAATGCGATTCACGCCAACAAAACCATCGAAATCAGATGCAGAAAGCGTAAAACGTCACCACGTTTCGGCAAAATTTTGATTCGTTACTTAAAAAAGAATTCCTTCGACTCAGAAAATTACCTTAAAAATAAATTGTGTACTACAGTATGTACAGCACGTAGACGAGGAAGGCTGCATTTATGGGTCGGAGTACAAGAAAAGTGCCTCTCCTTAGTAAGCGAAATATAAAAAAAGCTTGGAATTTGTCACACAACGTCTTGGCCGTCAAAGTTTGAACAGCAGTCTGTGGTCTGCTGAGTCGAAGATTTATTTGTTTAGATCAGATGGAAAGTCGTTTGTAAGTCCCCCTACCAACAGTGAAGTACACAAAAAAGACCGTCATACATGATGGCGGGTCTCTAATGATTTCGGGGTGTTTTTATGCGTCTGGGATTGGTCCAATTTTCTGGATATAAGATAAAATGGCCGCTGTAGATTATTATTAAATATAATGCGGAGAAAAAATCTTCCATTCGCTAAAAAAAATGCCGTTACGATCGGTATTTATGCAGGATAATGATCTTGTCAGAAATGCAAAATCGTGATGCGAGCAAAATCAAGTACCCGTTATCGAGTGGCCATGGCAATCACCAGATTTTAATTCCATTGAGCACCTCTAAAAATTAAGTTTCGAAAGTATAAATCTACAAATAAGCGGCATAAGGTTCAGGAAGCTTGGTACTTCTTTTCCGCGAATACCTGCGCCAATCTTGTGAATTCAATAAAGCGACAATACGATGAAGTAATTAAAATGAAAGAAGATGCTGTCAAATATTGAAATATTTTGAGTAGATTACGAAAACTAAGCTTGTTTTGTAAACATAAAATGTCCCTATTATTTTCTCTTGACATATTTTTTTAATTACTTTATTTTTTCGAATACAGCAGGACTGTAATTTTTTTTTATAAATTTTTGATAGAGACATGTAAAACTAATTTAAGATTTAAGAAAATATTAAAGGTTTTGTGTGTCACTATTATTACTTCCGACACTGTGTATACATGTATTTTAATTTACACAAATAAATGAAAAAAATATTAATATTAAGTGTCTAGCGCTGTTGAAAAACATTTTTTCACAGTATGGACTTTTTCCTTTTATACTTGAAACAAATAATGATAACAAGTGTCTTTAAGGCTTTCGGTGAAAATATTTATTTATAATAAACAAATTTTGAGTAACAGAGATAAGATTATTTCATTATGTTTTTATGTTTTACGAGTTCAAGGCAGAACTGTAAGAAGTAGTCATTTTTTTAAGTATCTTAGTTAAATAATAATACAACAGCCAGACAGGCAAACATTTTTAAAACTTAAGACAATAATTTTTATAACAGTCCATATCGATTTTTGAACAAATGTTAAAACCAATTAAAGAAAAAAGTTTCATTTATATCAGATGATAGACAGCTCTCTTGTAGGATTTTAATCTTTGTTTGTTTATTGTTATTATCTTTCCCCAACAATGATTTTTTTTGAAGACCATACAAATAATGTAAGTAAATTTAATGTCACTACTTATTCTAGAAATAGAGTCCTGAGTAACATTTCGCTCGCTATAATGAGCGCTCACGAGCAAAGAACAATTGTTCATTAAGGAATTTTTTATTGGCACAGGTTCTTGCATGTTCATGTGAGTGTAAAAAAAGAACAATCACGATCACGAACTCACGTTTATCAAGCATATACAAAATTTAATATGTACGAGGGCGGATTGATATTGAAACTACCTAAGTAGGAAAAAAAACCTTTTTTTTAAACCATTTATTTCTCAACATAGACTCCTTTTAGCTCAATACACATAGTCCAACGTTTCTCCAGTTTTTGCATCCCTTCCAAAAAATAGGATTTTTTAAGGTCCTTAAAATAGGCATTTGTTTGGTCAATAATTTCATCGTTGGAGCTAAATCTCTTTCCACCGAGCCATTTCTTTAGGTTTGGAAATAGGAAGTAGTCACTAGGGGATTAATCCGGAGAATATGGCGGATGAGGTACCAATTCGTAGCCCAATTCTTGATATTTTCTTCAGTAACCACCACTTTTGGCATTCCTGTTGATGGTATTGTTGCAGTGCTTGTTCGGCCGCGTTTAAATTGAGCAATCCAATATTTTACCATGTAATCTGACGGAGCAGACTCACCGTAATGTTTATCGAGCTTTTCTTTTGTCTCTTGCGCCGTTTTCCCTTTCAAATAATAATCATTGCACGAAATTCATTTTTTTCCATTTTTCAAGAAACACAAAAGTTGCTTCAAACGACTACAATAAATATACTAATCGGTGAATTTGGGTGAAATTTTAACAGCTGACGTTTGACAGATCGCAATTTCTAAAATAAGTTTTTGTATTTGTGCTGCCATCTAGCACTAGGTAGCTTCAATATCAATCCGCCCTCGTATGTATCTGCGACTTTCATCGTATCTTTCATATGTATCTGCGCTACAATCGGTTTTAATACAAGCGCAAGGATAACAAATTATAATATGTATGCTGTTACGAAATTGCAGATTCAAACTCAACGAATAAATTGACAACACCGATTATGTTGTATCAGAAACGAACTGTGGTTAGTAAGCCACCATTTGGCTTAAGTAACCACATTGAACGATAAATAACCCTTAATGGCACAGTGGCAAGGATGATATTTTTGACAACGTTAACATCACTGATACAGGCTTTTTCCACTGACCTACATCTTTCATCTTTTATCAATTTGCAAAGATGTTAACATCTTCCCATACGAATTATTCTACATCTTTCTACCAAAAATTATTCTTCATCGTCATCTTATTCCAGAATGTGGCTTCAATAATTCAATGTACTGCATTGAAATTTGGGTTTGTTCTTGCAAAGCAACCACTACTACTCCAATGATTAATGCTTTTTCTAAACACATTTTTTTATATTTTAAATTTTAATTTTTTTATATTTTTTTTTGACAGCTGAATAAATGAAAGATGGAAGATGTTGCCAAAGTAAATTCATGTTTCACGTTTTCAACATCTTCCATGCGTTTCACAAAGATGTTGTGCAGTGTAAAAAGCCTATTAAATACATCAATCTATAAAACAAGATTGCGCAGGTCCGTTATTTTATTGTGTGTGATTGTGTTATGTTGTGACGTAGACATAGAATATGTGTTGTAAACAAAAGTACATTTCTGTATGGAAAGCAAGCCGAAATGTAAAACTTTGGTAGCCCGAGAAAGCTCTTCTTCAAATACCTTCAAGACCAAACTCAAAAGTTTTGCTCGACTGCATCTCTTTTCTTTCCATTTAAAATTTTGTTCGAATCGACGCACCTGTTTAGAAGTTATTTAGTTATTTCCAGATTTTCGCCAGAAATCTCTTACACTTTTTACAACAAACACTCATTTGTATTCTATGATGACGTAGATGCGCATTAGAAATTTATTTTGTACGGCTGAGTGTGCAATCTTGTTTTTTTATTCATGTGTTAAATAGAAGGAGTATTTCACAGTGTGACCATAGTGTTTATCTTTAGTGAAATTTATTTAACTGAAGTATTTTTCCATCCTTGATGAATAAATTGAATAAATTAACCAGTGCTATGATTTAATAAATATCTGTATATAATTTTTTTACTTTAAACTAAAATAATATTGTTTTAATACTTTAAGTTTTATAATAATATAAAACAATAAAGCAAATCGAAAAGGACGAAAAATATTATGAAAAATGTTATCAAACGAAGAAATGGAACATCATTGTAAAATCAGTTAGAAATTTACAAAAAAATAAAATAAATATAAAAAAAGCAGACTATTTTCCTAAGAAATAATTGTTCAATTATTTGTTAAACGAACTTTATTTTTATTTATATTTTATAGATATTTTATTATTATTATTAAGCTATTGCATAACTATTATCGCGGGCTTTGAGCGGCGACCGAATCAAGAAATTCCGTAACGAAAAAAATCTAACACTAACTTTGTTTAAATAAATTATTCAAGCTTTAGGTCCAAAAATAAATATAAATGTTTTATTTAATCCGATATTTCGCTTTCTCAATGGAAAGCTTTTTCAGGGATATATTTAATTAAAAATTAATAATAACATTTATTGTTTTCACAAGCCAATTAAAACTTATTCTAAATTTGTTTGAAAAAACAATAAAAAATTGCCAAAAAAACATTTGATTCAATTACACAAAAATAAAAAATTACTTAAATCTATTACAAAGACATAAAAATATTCAATTTCCTGTTTTATTACAGACATTTAATTTATAAAAATAACACAGGAAATTGAATATTTTTTATGTCTTTCTAATAGATTTAAGTAATTTTTTATTTTTGTGCAATTCACTTATCAAATTTTTTTTTGACAAAAAAGTTTTTGAAAATAAATAAATAATTATAATTGCATAAGTTGATAAAAAATGTTATGCAATAGCTTTGCTGCGACAGTCCCCGAGTGCCACACGACTTTTTTTTAATTATATTACATGCATCTGGTCAATTATGCTATATGCGACTGCGAATAAACTAATAAATAAATAAATAAATAAATAAATAAATAAATAAATAAATAAATAAATAAATAACTAAATAAATAAATAAATAAATAAATAAATAAATAAATAAATAAATAAATAAATACTGTGATTATTTCTCGAAAAAAAACTAAATTTTTGCATATCGCATCGACCTGAAATACGTATTTGTACAAAATGTTCGTATTTCTATTAAAATTGGGGATAACATTTTAAATTTTTAGTAAGTAGCAGGAAAATCCAGCATCACAATAATCCAAATTCATTCATTCCGCAATTAATATCGTAAGTAATAATTTTATTTTTTTATACTTCTAGCAGCAATTTAATTCTTGTAGTTCTGCTACTGGCAGCAACAATTAATAGTCGTACTTTTCAGCAACCTTTTGCTGCTATTTGTTTATTGATATTAATATGGAAGACAAGAAAACATTTTTAAAATTTTAGAAATTTTATTTATGTTTCTCATACAATCATTTCACCGAACAAACGTATAGAAATTCAGACATTGCTTTCAACAAATTTAGAATTTTTGTGAAAAATAACAACTAATTTAAAAAAAAACTGAAATGTTGATTTTATTTTCTATATTAATAAACAAATGTTTCCAACAAATTGCAGAAAAGTACGACTATTAATTGCTGCTGCCAGTATCACAAATAAAAAATTTTATTGCTGCTAGAAATATTCGTAGCACAAGAAATAAAAAAAATAATGGTTAAAAAATGTATGTGTGTGCTCTATAGCAGTGCTATTCAACCTTTTTGGCTCGTGTACCACTAAATTCACGACAAACTTTTCGCGTACCAGCAAAAAAAATATAATGTACTGAAAAAATAATTAGATCAATAAATACCAAACAATTTTAAAATTTTTAATCTATTTTATTTATTAATAATAAAAAACAATAAAATTAAAAAAAAATAATAAAAATCACAAAAAACATAACAAGAACATGTACATTAAAAATATATTTTAATAAGGAAATCTTTCATTTAATTTTTTATTAAATGTATGTAGATGAGAGTGTTACTTAAATTTAAAAATTCAAAATTTTACAAAAAAAGGTATACTTTTATGATGATTTTTCTTTTTGTTTCCAATTGGAAAATAGAAATCGTAAAAATTTTAAAAGATTTCGCGCACCACCTGGAAATTTTTCGCGTACCACCAAGTGGTACGCGTACCATAAGTTAAATGGCACTGCTCTATAGCACTAAACACAATTTTGTTCATTTTTCCGAACTAACGAAAACCATTCCTAATTTCCTTTGTTAAAAAACGATTTTAAATGAAAAAAAAGAAGTTTTAATTTTTTTATACTTTGATACGAGTATATTTTTCACGTGCAAGTACATTAAAATTATTTTTGGCTCTTGAAAATATGAATTGAGTACTTAAGTTTTAATCCAAAGAGCGTGATTTTGTACCCCAAATGTCCCTTTTTTCATTTTTTTACACAAGAAATTTCCGTACATTTTCTAAATTTTACCAAAGAATTTCGTAGTGCGAAAATACAAAATATATCGTAAAATCTTCGTCGGTTTTCGTTTATATGTTGCATGTTTTTTTCAGTGTAAACAGTATTTTTGACCGTACTATTACTATCTTGTTTCATGCCGTTTTTCTTTTCTAAAAAATGTAACATTTCTTTTACTTTTTATCAACAAATTCTAATTCAAAGTTTTCTTAAGACAAAAATTTTGCGTTGTAAGTGATGATGATACAATAAATTCTAATAAATTCACTATTCCAAAAAATCATCACATTGCAAATTTTCAATAAAAAAGGAAAAAAAAGTGTTGCACTTTTTTCTAGAAAAGCAAACGCCATCACTGTTAAACTATAAAGTGAATATTATTTTGAATAGCACTTGAGTGCCACCTTAAGAATATTCAAGTTCTATTATTATTTCATTAAATTATATTTTTTATAGTACAAAGAATAAAACATGTGCTTTGTGATAAAAAAATATTATTCAAATGATAAATATGTATATTTATTTTTATTTTAATTTTCTTTTATTAGAAATTTCAGTTAATTTATGGCGTTTAAACGACAACACAATAATATCACGCGGGTCTATCAAATGTTTTTTAAGATTTTTTTTATCATCATTTCTCCGCTGACAGAAAGAAAATCTTAAAGTGTTTATTTTTATTGTGTTTTTTTTTTCTAAAACAAAAATATTCTCTATTGTTTTTTATCATTTTTGTTTTTGTCATAGTTTTCCAAGTTGTTGTTTTTACTTATTTTTGTAGGGCTTTTTTATCTATTTAAGAAAAATCAATTTTGTTGTTTTATCCATCCAATCAACTCGTGTATAAATTAATATTAACAAACGCACATTGTTGTGCCGCATATTCATTCAAATAATTGTTTTTTTGACCTTAAGCTACCCTGTAGTTCAAGGAATGTGTAGTGAACTTGACCAGGGAAAAGTTCATTTAACACTTTTACATGTGACGTCTCATTAGACGCATAGTAGGTATTAGTTATTTCATCAGTTTTAATTAGCCGCCGAGAAATTTAAAGGTTACACACACCCAACATATCGACCCCTGTGCGCAAAATTATCGTATGTTACACTTTTTATGAAATCCAGTTTTTTATGCAAATCGGTTCTAAATCTATTGATAAATCTGTTGACAAAATATTATAGCGATAAATAATATAGTTATGGAGATAATACAATGCACACTTTATCGTATGTAACAGTTTTGTAGTATATAATAGCAATACAAATAGTAATAAAAACGGTCTCCTGTAAATTTTAGTTTTTGTAACATACGACAATATCGCGCACAAGGGTCGATATAATATCAACATACAGAGCCGGACAAAATTATTCACACATAACATTTTATTTATTGTTTGAAGGAATAAATATTGAACTAAAAAAATTAGTCAAGTATTTTGTTAACAGCAATTGAATCGTTTATTTCAAAAACCAGTCAAGCAACACAAAAATAAAAATTGAGTTAATGGACGATTACTGTTCTGTAAAGGTAAATACATCGTTTAATGCTAAAAAAAATCAAATGATGTCCTTATCTGATGGTGAAGCAAAGATGAGAAATCCTTGTTTAGTGCAGAAAGAAGTAAAGTGACGGCGCTTAACTGGTTTCTGCTTAAATCGGCGGGTTTTTTTTTTTGGTGTCGCGCTAGGTCAGTAATTGGCAAACCTGTCTGGAATTCACAGTTGAGTCTGAATTCCAGACTAGATTCGTTTGGTGTGTGACAACATTGTTGCTCGTGTTTATTACTTTAAAGAAAAGTTTTGTGTTTATCAAACAGTTACAGAAACTGATAACTTTCATAGGAAAAAATATCGGTTTTGTGAAAGTAATTTTAAGATTGCTAGGAAGTTTTCTTTGATTTACTCAAAATCAAAAATTGTTAGCTTGACTGGTTTTTGAAATGATCGATTCAATTAGTCCTTAACTACTTAAAAATAGATACATTCTTATGTCTGGTCGAACATTAAACGGAAGTTGTGTTTACAACCCATTTTATTAGGTACAATATTATTCACATAAATATAAATCTAAAGATGAAGTTTGCAAAATTTTAAATAAAACTGTTTCTCCAAAAAATTAGTTATGTTTAATGCAATTTTGCATTTACTATATACTAGTGTATTCAGCGGTCGACTCAATCGACCGCATTCTAGAAATTTATATTAAAGATTTACATAAACACGTGCGATAAAATACAAAAATAAAAAACATTATAAAAAACAACTTACAGCTCTGTCTCATTTCTATTCAAAAGTAAATTGGAGAAATACACATGCACACTTTGTTTATTTTTCAAGTTGAAACTGATATGTGCATGTGTAATAATTGTGTATGTGTTAGTAGCAACTTTAAACGCTTATAGTTCTCTAAATATCGAACCGATTTAATTTAAAATTAAGATTGTACACATCTATATAAAAACGCGTTTAAAACATAGAAATCTTTCCAAAATCTGTTCAGTATTACGGAGGTAAAAGGGATGTAAAAAACTTGGTTTGCCTATTAGTAATATAGATAATTTTTTTTTATTTTTAATACGAAAATAGAAAATTTGAAAAAACAAACATTGTTGAAAGAAGCAGAATTATTATTTTTAAAATCCAAAACACCTTTTAAAAACGAAAAAAATCTGAAAAGTCACCAGCACATTGGGACATCCTGAAAGCTTGATTAAATTGTACAGTTCGAATTCGTAATACAAGAAAAAATTAAAAATTATTTCAGTTGAAGTATTAGTATATTAATAGAATTTGGAAAAAATACAATAATAGTTGCACACAGAATGCTGCAACGTTCTGATTGTAGTCCCCATGATAGCAATAAATAAAAGAAGGAATTTAACTAATAAAACCAAAACAATATATATATATAACCTCTGACGTTCAGGTGCCCAGTATTATTCTCTGTTGAAAAGACAATTTAATATTTTTCAATATAATTAATGCATACATGATTAAAAAACGCCTTAAAATTAACTTGCATAAACACAACATTATCACCAGAGGGGTCGTGCTGTATTTTCTGTAAATTAGCATCAGATATTGATAGCTTGTCGTATATTAATGGATCGATAAATAAATTGTTGTGTATCAATAATTTGAAGAAAACAAAAATGTATAAATGGCTAATCGTTTCATGTGAAAAAATGATCCGATCAAATTATTTGATTTGGAGTTATACTACGACATTTATAAAGCAAAGGCATGTGTGAATAATTTTGTCCACCTCTGTATATATCCCCTATTTTTCGTATATCAAAATATTTACTTCCAGGCCCTCGATATCACACGTATTCGTTCCTTCGTACAATTACATTTTAAATAAAGACAAAAGTTTAGAATTTGTTTTTGTTTTAAATGTTTTTGTACAAAATTAAAATAAAACAAAATTGTGCCAAATTGAATAAAATTTGTGATTTAATACGACAAGTATCACATTTCTTTCACAAATTAACACTTTTATCACTATTCTCATCTTTAAATTTAAAATTAAGATTTTAACAGTCTTTTTATTTCCCTTATCCAATTATAATTGGAAATATAAATTTTAAATGAAAGTTGTAACGATATTTTTAGTTTTTATTATTTTATTTATTATTTTTTTCAAACAAAACAAAATAGAGTAAACAAATGTTGACAACCAAAATTCGAACGAATTGAGCCACTAGATCTCTCGAGGCCACCTGTTGTGAATTCGCCTTGTATTAGACCAAAATAAAATTATTTAATCACACATACTTGAATTAAAAATCAATGTTAAAATTAAAAAACAATTCACAGGTACATTCCAACATTATTCATATAAAAAAAAAAAGAAGTTACTTTTACAAATACTTTTGATAACGTTTATTACTTTTTAGAAATACTTATTCTATCTTTTGTAATTAATTCTTCACATGCAGTCCATTTTTTCAGCTCCAATTCGAGCAAATCGAGATAGAAAGCATGGACTCAAAACCTTCTATTTTAAGTTTGTTTGAAGGTTTATTTTTCATCAGTGATGGTTTTGAAAAAAATTCGTTCAACAGAAACAAAGTAAATATATTTGTAACGAATTCATATGCATTTGAATATATATTTTCAATGTGTGTGTGAAGATAAATTCGTATTTATATAGCAGAAACACGACCCAAAATTTTTAACATAGCTGATTTTGCAGTTAACAGAGCTCTGTTAACAGTAGTCGCAAATTTGATTAAAGACGAAAAATCCAGGAATTGGGACCAAGTCCATGCCAAAAAAAAATATGGTGAAAATTCTCCTGTATCTAATGATATTACAATAATAAAATATGGGATATATGTTGGCAGGCACTATAAAAATTGATAAAAAAAAATTTTTTTGTGAAATTTCTGGAAAATATTGGTGACCATTTTGGTCAAATATGGAATTGCACACGTTGTGTACTATATAGATAGGGTATTCCAAGGGGTCCCTAATGGCACAACGTGTGCAATTCCATATTTGACTAAAATGGTCACTAATCTTTTCCAGAAATTTCACTAAAAAACTTAATTTTTACCATAATTTTTTTGTCATGGACTTAGTCCCAATTTCTGGATTTTTCGTCTTTAATCAAATTTGCGACCACTGTTAACCGTTTCACAGAGCTCTGTTAACTGCAAAATGAGCTAAGTTAAAAATTTTGGTTCGTATCTCTGCTATTTAAATACGAATTTATCTTCACACACATATATGTTCATCAAATTTGTTTTGAAAATTTCCTATATCGAATCAAAACTTTTCTGCGTTAAGTTATTTTAAATACTTTTTGCTGTTTATTAGTATTGAAACTTGTACTCATTTTCAAAAACCTTCAAAAAGTGACACGAATTTTGTTAAAATGATACAAACGGATAAATAAAAAAAGGTCATAAAAAGTGTCATTGGCATGAAAAAGGGTGATACTTTATTGTCACAACGGCAATGCTGGGTGGGGGATGGATATCTACACAAGGCAGCACAATCACTTATGAATATTTTATAAAAACTTAATTGTAAAAAAAGAATTTAATAAAAAATCTTTAAAAATTATACAATTCAATAATTAATTAATTATTATACGATTTAAGTTTTAGCAAATTGGTTTAATTAAAACACAAATTCTTTTACAGCATATTAAATTAATAAAATGGCAATAAATAGTCTCGATTAAAATAATTCACAGCAAAACAAATTTGTTTCTATTCAAAATCGTTTTGTATTTCAAATTATCTATTAAATACGAGTGCATAGTAAAATATATTTGATATGAATTTATCACAACAAACTGTTAATCTCCTTATTAATTAATAATTTTTTATTTGATCTTTTGTCTGCTTTGTCTTTCAAATTCAAATAACAGACTGAATACAAAATGAATAATTAAGAATTACAAAATTTAAAATTGAATGTAGAATTTTAAAGAAAATTCAAAAAGTACAAATTCATAGACTTAAATTATACAATTGTTTGTAAAATAACGTCATAATGCAAATGTGCACTCGACATACAAATAAACCATTACAGTCTGGGATGATCAAGTTGGTACAATTGTGAGATTTTTGGTACAATTTAAGCGTCAAAAGTACGATGGTAGTCCGCTGAATTAGTACTTGCTTGCAAAGAATTAACAATTTTTTCTCCTTGCTGTGTTTTTTTATTGATATTCATACTGTTAGGTCATTATTGGTTTGACGCATACGCCAAAAAGTCGAAAAAGTTTTGCATGAAGTTTCTCAAAATATACCCATAGAAGCCACTACTGCTTGCGGCATTTGCTTTGAAAATGTCAAACTTCAAATAACAAGGAATATGTAAACAACAAAAAAATTCCATGCAATATCAGTTGTACACAGATTAGTCTGCTGTTCTAGTGATACTTACTACCTGGTTGATCTATCTGGTTTGTATTGTATGGAATTGTTTCTTCTCACTGAACATAATTCTCAGTAAACATACTTAAGACAAGGGTTGAATTTTAAATTTTACTCAATTAGGGATACAATTAACTAGTAATTACTAAATTTTTTAATTGAATCTTGTATGATAAATTGAGCTCGATTAAGGCCTTAATTATGTAAAATTGGGCAATTAAGATATGCAGTATTAATATCTTTCGGTATATTATGTCTTTATTAGAACTAACAACTATTCTAATTATTTATGGAACGATTTCATTCAACATTTAACAGGATTTTGGTGACGGCTTCTGCTTCTATCTCGCGTATGTTTCGAAATAGTTTTTGGATTATTCGCATATTCTCGGTCTTTAACGGCACTTCTCTCCGAATCGTCCAATTTTTCTTCCAAATTTTATGTTCGATAATAAGTTTGCAATATTGCCCAACGTTGTTCAAAGGTAAAACGACTCATTTTGGTACGCGGAAATATGATACTGACTGATAGTCAATATTTCGGATACATAAAAAGGTACAAATACAATCGTGCCCGAAAAAGTACTATTTTAGAAGCTTATCGGTACGACATTAATTTTCTCATTTATCATCCCTGATTACAAGTGTGATTTATGACGCGATTATATAATAAGACTCATTGTGAGGGAATTTAAAATTAAAATAAGGAATCACAAATAAAACGGAATACGAATATGACGGAATAGAATAATGAAATTATTTATTTATTTTTTCATTTTATCTTGTTTCATTGGGTTGTTGAAAGTTCATATATGAGATAAGACTTGATTATCAAATAAATAAGTATATTTTAAAAAAATATTAACAGATTTGCTCTCAAGGCGCGTCAGAGTTTTAAAACTCGAGATAACAAGTCAGATTATGTACAGTTGTTTTAAATTTGAATGTTTTAAAATAATTATCTTACGGAACAAAAGCGTTTCGTCAATGGTTCAAAGTTTATTTATTGGAGTTTAATTTGTTCGATTCGTGAAAGCCGCACAGTGGAACATTTTGTCTAGTAGCTGTCAAAAGTATTAAACTTTTGATGTTATTAAACATTTTTATGGATTTTTTTGTTGAATAGAAATTGGAAGCAATCCAATCGAAATTTATATGTATTTTCAAATAAAAATAAATGTGTACATGAAAAAAAAATTGAGAACAATTGAGAGGGTCATGGATAACCCGGAAATTCGTTAGGCGAACAGACGAACATTGAATCCAAAATATACAATAATGAAGCAACCACCAAACTTATGCAACCCATACGCGTTGTGACCGTTAGAGAGGTTCTGTCCGCGATTGCAACGTTTGTGGGCTGATTGTCTGAAGTTGTGTCTTGACTGTACGAAAGATTAGAAAGTTTTCATTTTTCGGCATGTTGTACAAGTTTAGAATCTCTTCCTGACTTCGGCAGTTCATCCATCTAACAGAAGATGTGAGTATGACTATTAGAAGAAATCTATTTTTTCGGAATGCAACCAAGTTTGCTTGAGACTCATCTTTGAAATAACTTCTTATGAAATACGAGTATTTATGTATGTGTGCCAAAAATAGGAAATAATTCTCAAAAACTTCCACAAATTTTGGCCGTTACTGCATTGTAAAATTGCGTCCTGTTTTTTAAATTTATTTAAACTTTTTTGGGTATAATTTTTTGTCAATTATTAAATTTTATAAAAAAAACTTAAAACGAAATATTTATAACCCGAAAAATTTATAGGAGTAATTCATTTTATTTATTTATTTCGTTTCTCCAAAAATCAGATTCTAATGTTCTTAAAACAGTTTTAAGCAATCCCGGCTGATTTCCGTTTTAAAAACGGCTTTCCCTCAACTTCAAAACTTATTTGCAAATCTATAGTGTGATTTTCAGCACGATAACTCTGCCTGATCCGTGAATTCAGAGCCAAAAAATTAACGTCCTTGAATGTCCACTCGGCCGACCTAAATAACATCGAGAAAGTATGAGTATGGTTGGCTAGGAAAGTGTACCAGTCCGGAACACAATACAACACAAAAACCGAATGAATCGATTGGCATCAAATACGCTTGGTCCATTGAGTTGTATTGAAAAACTTTACAATTCAATTCCCGATCGAATTTTCGCAGTAATTTCAAACAAATGCGGCACCACGTATTACTAATTATCCTTAAAACGGTTTAAAATATATGTAAGTTTAAAAAAGATATATAGGGGATCAAAATACGAATTAAACTGAAATTATCGCAGATGGTGCTCACATGTTGACCAACTTTTCAATGAGTTTTTAAAGGCAGAATTAGTTTGTACGTTCTGTTCTGTTACGGATCAGCTGTAATGTTTCTGTTAAATTGAAAAACTGTATGAGTGGTTTGTTGTTACTTTTTCGTTCTGTTCTGTTGCGGACTATTCTGTAGAAAATAGAATACAACGTTAAGTGACAGCTAAGAATTTGTATGTACCAAGGCGTATTTAACCAGGTGACAGAATTACAGCAGCTGACTATTCGTTGCGAATGTCAAAATACATACAAAATACTTTTACTTTTTTTTGTATCTGTTTTCGGTTTTTCACATACGCAATGAAACTAAACAAACAAAAATGCCTGTTGTTCTTGTATTGTTGTAATTGTTTTCCTAATGCTGTCACCTAGTTAAATACACCTTGGTATGTATTAGTTTTTGTGGAATGAAATATTAAAAATTTTGTTTTAAAAGTCAGAATATTTTATTTTAATTCAATATATTAAAGATTTACATATATATTTTTTTTAAGTAAAAAACATTTTGCAAACATTTACAAAATTCAATCCTATAATTATGTCGTCCACATCCGAAAGTTCAGACACAGAACAAGTAATTAAGACATATTTTCTACAGAAAAGAACGGCAACGAAAAGTAAAAACTAATGAGGCCTTATTAATATATAGTTTTTTCTACAAAATTAATAAAAATATTATCTAGAATGCTACAGCAGTAACTGTTGTTTTATTTTAAAGAAAATCGGTAGGACTATGGCCCTTATTATGAGTTGCATTCGTTGCTCGATCTTCGCTGGCTATCGAACATCGAGTATCGAATGTTAAATTCGTCGAAAATTTCGTTGTACAACGAATTTTTAATCGAACACAATTTTGCTTTCGATGCCGAATGACAGTTTGTAAAACTTATTGAAAATGTATGTAAGTGTATTTGTCAATTTACCAGTTGCCAAATATTTTATTTTAATTCCATGCAGGTCTAAAATTGTAAGTACAAAAAAACAAATGGTGCAAAACCCAAAGCCCGCAAAAGGGGTTTGCACAAAAGTTCAGTTCATCAGACGAATCATCGAATCATAATTCCGTCGTGGTCATGTTAATTAATAACTAAATAAAATTTTTCTTTAATAGATTTTTAAATAAACAATATTAATTTCTAGTAGCAGCTGATAAATATTTACTATTGTGAACCATCCAATTCAGTGAAATTCTCAATAGCGCTGTTTTCATCAAATACCAAATGAAAATTCGTTCGATCAGTTATTTCGACCACAATCGAAAACCGAAAGTTTCTCGTAATAGACACCATAATTTTTTAGCAGGTACCTATTTGTTGAAAGTATCTTTGATGGTTGAAGTGTGTTTTCGTGATTTTTTTGCGAATTTCGCATAATAAAGCAAACAAAATCTAGTTCCTGAAAGGAAGATGAATATAAGAAAATTCTGAAATAACTTAGTTAAAGCCAAAAAAAATTTTCGTTTTTTATCAAGAGTCGTGAACTCTTTGTGGCACACTCTACGTGACGCATGAAGCTGACATTTCGTACCTAATTTCAATGTTTCCAAAATAGTAAACAGGAAATTTTTTTACTAAACTTTAAGCGGATTCAATGTATAAAAATATGGCTTTGATCGGGCCATCTCCATTAACACTAAAGCAATGCTATGAAGAATACCTAAAAATTGTTAATTTCTTTTATGAAATTAGAAGATCTGAAGTAGGATAGGATTTGGTAATAATTTGTGCATTAACGATTATCGATATACATAGGTAAATTTTTTATTTAGTCTAATATTCCATAAAAAAAAATAAGTTGGAAAAATTTCAAAAAAATTTTGGTTGGGCTGTTTCTGGGATTTGCCCATATATAACAGCAAAAGTTAATGCGTTTAAAAATGCATTTATTTAAGTACAGTACAAACTCCTAATCCGGACACTCACTAATTCGGACTATCCAGTAATCCGGACATTTACATTTTTCGGACAATTTAGAAATTTTTCCTCTATAGTCTGGATAAGTGCTCTTTTTTCTCTGTTTTCAAAAGCTATTTTATGGGCTGAACAAACCAAAGCGACAGATAAGGATATTTTATTTTAAAAAGAATTTAAAAATAGAGCTGACAAAAAACATAAAAATTCTTATTTTTCAAAATGAATATTATTGGTCACTTTTACTGCCTGTATGTCGATATCGAAAGAAAAATTTCTTTCGGATTATTACATTTGAAACAAAAACAACTTTTAAAATTTTGTTTTTGTTTTAAATGTAATTATACGAAAGAAAATTTTCTTTCGATATCGACGAACTGGAAGTTAGTATGTTTCTTTATATTTTCTCAAAGCAAATTCATAACAGGTAGACTCGCTTCAATTCACTTTGAAAAATGCCTGCTTTCTTTGTCAAAATCAACGTCAAACACTATATATATAAATCAAACAGACAAATTTTGACAAACAAAACAGATTAAAATGCAAGGAGATGCAAGGAGCAAAAAATAAATCACTGAGCTGTCGAGACCACCTGTTATGAATTCGCCTTAATATTTTCTGTAAATAAATTATATACAAATGAATTCTTATTGTTCTTTTCGGTAATAAAAATAAATTATATACATATATGTACATTTATGTATTGCGTTTAAAATTTTATTTTAACTGTAGTCCGGACGATCCACTAATACGGACAGTAGCTGAAACTATATCTGCCTCCGGATTATGGAGGTTGTACTGTATTTGCAATAATGGTGATATCAATTAAAACATAGTTCTATCTGTATATTAATATGGGCCAAGAACGATACATGAATTATCAAGGATTATGTTGAAAATGATATAATAATTTTCTTTTAATTTTTCCAATGCTATGAACGGAGACATTCACAAAATTGCGAGTAAAATCAAAGCCAAAAAATATCTTTGAAAATATGTATGTATCAAAGAAATTTTTGTGGAATAAACTTTGTCTATTAGTAAGCTTTACAACAAGCATAAATTCATTGAAATCAAATTATATTTGTAAAAGCTATGAAGCCAACAAGGCTTTCCATGTCCGAGGTATTCAACTTTGACACATTGTAGCCCACCGCGTGTTTAGTTATTTTTGTTTAAAGTTCTTAGGTCGAGTCCTACTGAGACCGGCTTCACTACATACGCAAAGCTTAAAATCAGAAGAAAGTAATTACGTTAATAACAAATGTTCAATGCAGCCGCTTATTCTCCAAAAAACGTGTGTGGGTGGCGGAGAATTTTTCAAAAAACGAGCCGGTGATTATATTTTCTTTTTTGCACTAGACATTTCTTTTAATCATTTAACATATTTTAATTCAATACTAGAAGGTCAATAAGATTAAAATTTGCACAAATAGGCATTTTATGTGAATATAATTGTATTTAATTTATTTTAAAGTAAAATACACATGCAGGTACGTGTGTTCATTTCTTAATTTTCTTCACTTACCTCTTATTCGATAATCCAAAAAGGTTTGACGTAACTTTTTCTTTCTGTTTGTGTGTTTGTATGTATACTTTGAGGTTTTGCTTTTAGCGTTGAATTTTTTTCTTAAATCTTCTTGTAAAAGAAATTGTCTTATTTTTGCACGGCAATGAAAATTGCTAATTGTTTCGTGTGATAGAAAATTAAAAGAAAAATAATGATATAAGAAACAAGAAAAAATTAAATAATAATTGCAATTTGCATGTGGATTGCATAAATATTACAAAATTAACAAAACCAAATTGTTTTCATTAGTACGAGTTTAACAAAAAAAAAATATACATATATAATTTTTTTCAAACTCAGACTTTGAACACGCAATCAAAAAAAACCACACTCTTTAGGCAAATATATTATCAAAAATAAAAGTTAAACTAACCAAATATAAGAAACAATTCTTTTTTTATACTTAAAGTATAAAATAAATTAAAAAACACACTCCGTTTAAATCTTAAAAATCGACCCAATCGCACCAAAGTCTCACAACCGACTAACTGAATGAAAAAATGCAAACAGAACTCTATATATTTTACAAGCGATGAATATAGAAATGGGGGGAGAAAAAACAATACTCATGTTACACAAACAACAAGTCATGTACAACAACACACAACATATGTATGTTCTAAAATTCTCTAAAAGCGACTATAGCTCCACAGCGAGAGAGCTGCAGAGTGAACAAGAGTGGGCTCCCAAAACCATAACGGTTATTGTTGTTGCTGTTGTCAATGTTTTGGGGGGAATTGTGAAAGCTTTAGCATTGCTCTTGATATATTAAAATGCAGAACGAAACAAAGCTTTTTTCTCGCCTTAACCGTGTTTTTATAACAACACAAGCGAATGTCTGCTACTTTATAGAAGTTGTTGTTTATATTTACAAACTAGAAACCGGTCTTTGAAATTCTGTGTGCATGACTCAAAAAAAAATATGTACTCGTATTAATCAAATTATTTTCGAGCCTTATAAATAGTATATACATACACACATACTTATGTACATATTAAAATGTTTATGTAGTATATGCCTATGCATGTGGGTATGTTAAGTAACCCACTTAACCCAAGAAAATAAACGAATGTTCAGAAAATTTTCGATAACTGCCCGAAAGTAAAATTTTGTGAAACGATCACCAAGTGAATTTGTTGAGTGCTCAACTTACATAAGTAGTTATTACGTATTAGGGACTATTCACATATTGCAGACTCTTTTGACCTCCCTCACTACTTTGCAAAGCAAAAAAAAATAATGTTCGACGTAAATTACAAATTCCGCAACAATGTGTCAACGACCTCTTATAAGCAAACCTGCGGGGTAGAAATGTTTTCTGCCCACAAAATTTAGTGTCAGTTGAGCTCTAGAGTCACCCTTAATAGTTTTTTCGCAGTTATTATCGGGAGCGATTTCCACATGACCACTACAGAATCTGGCTCAAAGAACGAAAAGCTTGTTTATATGTACACTCTAAAGGTCTTCACGTATGCATTAGCGGCCTAACTCATACTGAGGTGGGTCGTAATAGTTTTCGCGGTACAAGATCACACTTGCAAGACTATTTTCTTATGATTTTAACTTTGAGGGTTCCCGTGGACATACGAAGGTGGATTGATATTGAAGCTACGTAGCGCTAGACGGCAGCACACACAAATTTTTTTTAGAAATTGCGATCTGTCAAACGTCAGCTGTTAAAATTTCACCCAAATTCATCGATTAGTTTATTTCTTGTAGTCGTTTGAAGTAAGCGACTTTAGTGTTTCTTGAAAAATGGAAAAAAGTGAATTTCGTGCAGTGATTAGACGCTATTATTTGAAAGGGAAAACGGCGAAAGAGACAAAAGAAAAGCTCGATAAACATTACGGTGAGTCTGCTCCGTCAGATTACATGGTAAAATATTGGATTGCTGAATTTAAACGCGGCTGAACAAGCACTGCAACAATACAATCAACAGGAAGGCCAAAAGATCAAGAAAATTCTCGATATTGTTATGAATAATCGCCGAGTCAAGTTACGTGAGATTGTTGAAATGGTAAACATATCATATGAACTTGTGTTCCACATTTTGCATGAACATTTGCACATGAAAAAGCTATCGGCAAGATCGGTACCGCGTTTGCTCTCAATTGACCATAAACGTGTGACGTGTGCAGTCTCAATGGCAAAGCTCTATGAATTAGGCTACGAATTGGATTTAAGATTAAGCCCCTAGTGACAACTTCCTATTTCCAAACCTAAAGAAATGGGTCGGTGGAATAAGATTTAGCTCCAACGATGAAATTATTGACCACACAAATGCCTATTTTAAGGACCTCGAAAAATCGTATTTTTTTGAAGGGATACAAAAACTGGAGAAACGTTGGACTAAGTGTATTGAGCTAAAAGGAGACTATGTTGAGAAATAAATGGTTTTTGACAAAAAAAACGTTTTTTTTTTACTTAGGTAGCTTCAACATCAATCCGCCCTCATATGCATCCCCATAACACTTGGGTTCGCAGATGATAAAGACATTGATATTGCTTTTTGTATGACAGAGATCTTATAACCAGCTTGCGAATTTACAGACGTTTCGATGATGGACGTAGGTACGGTTACTGGTGTCTGAGTAATTGGGACTAACGTATAGATGTCGTTTGGACTCCCGGATGAATGCAATGTTTTCGTAGCTGATATAATAGCGGTTCCTAAAGCTACGGATATGGTGGCTTCTAAAAGTCAGGCCTTTGAGAATACAGAGTGTTCGGAACTAGTTAACGATTCTAGGAGAGGTCTAGAGGTCATATTCCAGCTAGGGATGGGCACCACTTACGTGATTAACGGGTTTTGTTTCAATCACGTGAGCGTGCACGAATTTAAACATAAAAAATTTAAAGTATGTGAGCGTGCGCGAGTAGATTTTTTACGTGATTCTTTCATGATTTTTCGCTTTATTGTATTTTTATCATTTAATTTCAATCGTCATTGTGAGTAACTTTTTTCCACTTTTGTGAGCGCGCATAAACGCGAGCCAAAAATATAAGGTCGTGTATGACTGATTTTTTTTTAATCGTGAGCCTGTATAAAAAATTACTCACGATCCCATCTCTAGTTCCAAGTGACTGCAATGTTAAAGGTAATAAAACTACTAAGATTGCGTTCGAAGTTGGATGTAATCGGCAAAACCACTGATCACATGCTATTCAATGTTCAGGAGGTGTAGATAGAGTTGCAGTCCTCCAGAGCCGTGTGGCTCAAGCTAGAAATAGCAAGAACCAAACTACTTCTTGGTATGGGCATAAGAATACTGCAAAATCTTCAAGGCGCGTTGACTAGCCACGGTGCCACTGATTTTCTTAGGTCGTAAGAAGACAATGAAGATCCAAAAACTATTCTACATCATGGGAATCAGGTGGGTTACTTTATAATTCGATAAAATGTAATGATTCGAACCAGTATGTTTTACATACATACATTGCGATTCAAAAGCTTTAATTGTAATTGTGATTTAATTTCATCAACTGCACAGAATTTAATTAAAAGTCGTGGAGACTGGATCTAACAGCGGCGATATACATAGATCCTTTAGGCTGTTATGAGGCATCGTGGTCAATAATTTTATTTTGCGCAAAACCTCTTTTCATTTTGTCGCTGCTGGAATTGGCTCAAGAACTAAAAGCTATATCTTTCTTTCTTTCGATGAGATTACTTCAACCTCCTATAATGAACTCGAAGTCCTTCGACAAACTCGAAGCATAGAAGATTTACTTGGCTAATCCAATAGGATATACCGCCATCAACAATTTGATTATATGACATTTACACCAGACAAAAAACCTAGTACTTATGAGATTTGGAGCAAAATCTTGTTGATTTTGACTAGATTTCCCATACAAAACAAAATCTACTTCGTCACTAGATTTCGTCAAAATCTAATCAAAATCTCGTAGAACTTAGTTATGCAACTGTGGTTTTTCGAAAATTGTACTGAAAAATGCTACGCTGTTTAATAACATAAATTTGAAGCGTGTGCTCGCCAGCTGTTTCGCATTTGAATGATAATTTTTCGTATGGAGTTTGACATTTGAAAATGAAAATACCAATCAACTGTTTTTGGCATGGATAAGAAATCTTAAAAAATGTTACGAATAACCCGGTGTAAACGGTAGAGATTTTGATAGAGATTTCAATTGGAATCAACTAGATTTCGGTTTGGTGTAAATGCCATATTAGAAGATTACTCCGAGAACTCTCATCGCTCTACACCCTCGTGTATGAAAATGATTTTTGTTGGGTACTCCACTATATATTTATTTCAATTCTTTTACTGGAAAGCCATCCCCGATACCGTCTACCGACGTTAACCATTAATACCACGCGAGAGAATGACATGCAGAACTCTTGAAGGCCAATACACGAACAGTGTCCTAGTTTCAATTAAGAAATAATTGCTAACTGCTTTACGGCTGAATTAATACTATCTACTCGTAGTGCACCCATGTTCTATAATTCTCGGAGCTAAAACTGAATTTCGATCATTAAAATGCTGAATGAATACCAAACCAAAAATTTTACGATGACATCAAACGCTAAAATTACGATGAATTAAATTTTTAAGACATTGTCAAATATACTGATACACGTTACAAAATTGCATTCATAGCCAAAAAGCGCTAAGCCGACTTAATATATTTTTAGCGATGGAGATTCATCTTTAAAGAATCACAGAATAAGGCTGCTGGTTACGCTTATTCCGTCAAATGTTTGCTTAGTCTGACCATATACATATTTGGTAAATAAACGTGCCCTGTTCATATTTGACAGATGTTCACACATTATACATACATTTTTCAATGTAAGGAGTTCAAAAAATTAAAAATTTTAAAACTATGTATGTACATACATATATATGTACATACATATTTATGTTCAATGTACATTGTACTTGCATATAAGTACATATTATGTACGAGTATATTTGTATTTGCCCTTCAAATTAAAAATAAAAAATGCAATTGAACTGTATTCACGCTGGCATATTCATATAAATATTATCTGAAATTGTGTGTTATAGTTTAATACCTAGAATACGTTTTTTTTGAGAATTTCTGTAGGATATTGAAATAAAAATTGTGTATCAATAGCATTTACAATTTTAAAAACCTTAGTCGGAAAAAGTGCTTAAGTCCACTTTTCGTCGAAATTGAGATTTTGATGTAGCTTGCTAGTATAATTCAAAATACAACATTTACAAGCAAAAATAATACCATTATTTTGTTTTTTCTTGCTGAAATGCAGTGATAGGCAAATATGCCTATAATTTTAAAAAGTAAGAAAATATGCCAAGTCCAGTTGAAAGGAACAATTCTTTTTACTTTTTTTAATAAAGTCTTTTTGTTCAAGTTGGATTATAAAGGATTACAGCAATTTGGCAATAGCTACAATATTAAGTATCTACTTTGCATTTCATATAATTCGCTAAATCAAAGTGATTACAGTTTTAAATAAATATGCATGCATTGAGAATTTTGGTTATTTTCAATATCTTTTTCGTCCTTGTTATAACCACACATCTAAATACAATCTTAAGTATTTACTGTCTTCAGTCGAATTATGTACGGGTTGGTGAATTTAAAAAAATATAAATTATTGCAAAATACCATAACTATACAGTTTTTTGACGCCGATGGTAACTAAATATTTCTTGTATCTGGGAAACCATTGTTAATTATAAATTTTGTTCGGTATTTGCCATGGCCTCTGCTGAGAAAAATAACTACAATTGTGACGATTATGGAATTGAGTCAGATGATGGAGTTAAAGGTCTGGTTCCCTATGGATTTAACAGTGATTCCGATGAGTTACCATCGACATCGAAAAAACGCAAGAGGAGAGGTCGCGTAGAAAGCCTTGCTTGGTTTGGGCCAAGAAATAAAAAACCGAGAGAAATAGGTAAATGTTATTTGGAAAGACAAAAAGTATGCAATAGATGGACTTACGATAAAAGAAAAGAACGACGTGCGATAGGAAATAGATGGCATTGTAAAGGAAATGCTACTATAACGTGCGTATAGATCACAGATGATGAAAGATGCAAAATATTTACGGAATTTTTGAAAAAATTATGGTTCGAAAAACAAAGGCTTGATAAAAATTGTTCCAACTAAAAGACCTCAAAATCGAAAAGTGTCCGACGAATCCGAAAGATGTCGAACGTACCAGTACTATTTGTTATTTTTTTAACATAGGAAGCTTCCGCTTAAAATAAACACACTATTGAATTCAACATAATCGTATAATTTTAAGCAATATACATTTTTATTATTATTTATTTCTTTTTCTTTAAACTAATAATTCTTATTTATTGTTAACCAATTAATATTTTTTTATCAACACCAATAAAATAACTACGAGTACATTCTTGTAAACACCATTTACATTTACTTTTTTAATAGTTTTATTGACCTTTTTGGTTACAGAGAACACCGCTGTTTGGCAGTTTGAAATCAGCCATGTTCTTATGAGTAGATTATCAACAAAAATTTAATTTTACACAATCGACATTTACATCGCTACTACCTTGTCGATCTGCCTTGGTATGGTCTAGAAGTGCTAATGTATAAAACTTAGTTAATTCACAGTAAAATGACTAAAACTGGGGAGATTCCTTAATTGTACTATATAATCCATTGGTGTACCTTTGTACTTTTTGAGTTTGAATAGTACCAAAAAAGTACAATTGTACCAATTTCGCCATCCCTGTTTTGTACACATGAGCGATACGTATGTTGTATGTATGTAGGTTGCCGTTATACACAAATCAAATCATACGATTTGACATTTATATTAATTATTATTGTCTTGCGTTGTTATCAGTTGTTGCTATCGGAGTTCTTGATGTTGTTGTTGTTGTTGTTGTTGTTACCGACAATGTCAGGTCCAATGTTAATTTTGTGTTTTCAAGTTTCCATGTAGTTTGTTATTGTTGTTTTTGTGAGAGGGGATAATGCCAGATAAAATTGTTATAAGCGCCAAATTTCGCTTTAATAATCATGAAAACTATTTAGTATACAAATTGTTAATGGAAAATTGCGATAAATTTTCTTTTGTTTATAAATGATAAACTTTTTTTATAGTGTGTACATATTGCTCCTTTATTGTAATGTAGTAATATTTCAAAAAAAATTTGTTTCTCAGAAAACGGGTGTAGAGTTTTTAATTTACTCACACTATGTCAATGGAAAATTATGAAAAAATATTCTCCTCTCAACAGGTGAATAAACAGGATATTTGTGTGAATTTTTTACACTAGATGAACAACCATCCGACGATTAATTCTGCATCAAATTAAAAAAACACTTTTTTAAGTTGCTACAAATTTAAGTTTTTTGATTTTTCTCAGCTATTATTTGTAAGGTTTTTTTTACACATTTTTTTCTATCGGCAAATATGTAATAGCAAACTGTCATTTTCATTAATAAATAATTCAAATTTTCATTAATAAATAACTTTTTAATTGTATAAAGGTTGTAAAGAAAATAAAATAGATTCATATCGAATAATATAATTTGTTTGTTGGGATCTTTGAATAAGTTTCAACGCCTACTATGCTTATTTGTACTTTTGTAATTTTTTAAATTATCATTGGTTTTTAAAAGTTTTTGTATAAGATAAGAGGTTTGAAACATTTCAAAAATATGGTTTAAGGTCTACTGATGATTTGGCTTTAGCACCAATGAAATGCATGTACATATGTATATAGACTAGCTAAAAAACCCTCAAAAAACAAAAGTTTTTGAAAATCTTTGAAAGAAGATTAATAAATTCAAAAAATTATTAATAAATAACTCAATTTCATCAAAAATAATTCAAAAATAAATTTCACATTGGAAAAGTAATATTAAAAAAAAAAAGAAATTAAATCAGCGGATATTTTTTATTACCTACTAAAAAACATTAAAAATAAAAGTTGAGAAAAAGTTAAAAAAATTGAAATTTTGGCACCTCGAAAATTACTTTCTTGATATGTCACAGTGGAACTTTTTTTCCTCATGCCAAAAGCTATCGAAAAATCAATGGTACAATATCGGATTGCTAAAGCGACCCATGCTAATGTACATACATACATACATATATTTTAAGACGATTTAAGAAAAAATCGTGTGAAGAAAAGCTGATTTGCACCAAAACATAACCTCAAAGTTTCATTTCTGTATACCCTGCGCCATTTACAAACATCTGTGAATTTCAGCCACTTCGTTAAAATTATTATTGTCAAACTCTCTATGTAATATCATGGTGGAATTATTACCAGGTAAGTTAAGTAGATAAAAACTTGTATATATATTGTTTGCTGGGACTTTAGTAGTGGACTATAAAAAAGCTATTTTACACTGTTGTTTTGACAGACTCTAAATAAACGACCAACAAACAATATACTCGTACATATGTTTTTTTACTGAACTTTCCTGGTAATAATTGTACCATTAAAATTTTTTCTCCCCATTATTTGTTGTTTGGAATATTTCTTGTGGCAGCACTGGAATTAACTGATAATGAGCGACATACAAACAAACAACCGATAAAAAAATCCAATAAAAGATTAATGTTCGAAGATGTGTTTTACATGAGTATGTTCACATTTTTATCTACTGCGTCAAATGAGTGAATGTGTTTATTCAAACTTGTTTTTTGATTATTGTTTGTTTATTTTTTCTATTTCATGTTTTCGTCTTTTATTAAGTGCAAAAATAAAAAGCGCACACCTCCTTTTCCCACCGCGCGAAATATTAAAACAAGAATATACACACTGGATTTGATATTTGGAAGCAGACGAGTCAGTTTCGATTAGAGTTGAGATTGTGAGTAACGTCCGTGAAGGAAATCTGGGGAAAAATGTCACCAAGTCACCACTTTTGTCTACTATTTTGGTGACTGTTTGGAAACATTGTCATATTTGAGGCGGTGGCGGATGACTGATAATGTGTCGGCGATTTGTTTTAATGCCGCTTAGAACATAGTGTAATCGGAATGTCTCGATTTTTTTTATCATGAAACGATTTTACTCATGCCCACATACGCTACAGTGTACTCACAGTAATGTGCGATCTCGCGTGACTCGCACTAACTACATTAGCACGATAGACAGCATTTTCTTCTTCAACCATGTGAGCGCGCCTAATGGCGTTTTCTTTTCTAAAAAAAGTGCACAATTTTTTGCCCTTTTTATTGAAAATTTGCAATATGTATACTGATTTTTTGAAATATTTAGCTTATTAGAAATTATTGTATCAGCACTGACGAGGGATCAAATTTGTCTTAAGAAAACTTTGAATAGCTATTTTCTGATCAAAACTAAAAGAAATGTGTCAGTATACGAATTTTCGATGTGATAGGCATGCAATCAAGCCTTATTCAAGTAAAATAATAAAAAAATTTGTTAATTACAATTTTCGATATGGTGCCAAAAATAAAAATAAAATATTTCGTTAATTTAGCTTTCTCCCGAGCGTGAGTTTTCGCGAACATGGTGAAATTTTGTTGAAATTCACTTTAGTATACACAAGCTTGAGTAACTACAGCCGCGATTAACTTTTTTTTTTTGCTCATGAGCGTAATTTGATGGTGCATGAAAATATATTCACGATCTCATCTCTAATTTATTATTACTTGTGAATTTTATTTTTACGATTTTTCGGTAAAATAAATTTCTTCTGTTTTATTTTTAACGTTAATTATTGTAAATTTCCGATATTGTATCATATTTCGATTATGTTCTTTATTTTTTTATTTAATTTAATGCTTTTTTAATTTTTATTGTTGTGGAACTAAAAGGTTTTACTTAATTACTGAGAATAATCGTTTTTTTCATAACTTTAATTTAAAATTACTAATGAATATTTTTATGTATTTTTGAGAAACTGTTGTTACATGTCTGTTAGTGATTTTTTTAAATAAATTGTTCGCCAGTGGCTTTGCACAATGTTTTAGATTTGGTACGCTTTATGTTTCTTTTCTTTTTTTCTATTTATAATATAATTTTGCTGGTAAGGGTGTGGGATTGACTCAGTTCGATATAAATGATCCCATCAATTCTTGTAGGCCTAAAACACATGGTCCTGTGGCGCAATGGATAACGCGTCTGACTACGGATCAGAAGATTCCAGGTTCGACTCCTGGCAGGATCGAAGTTTTTTTTAGCTCTTTCGTTTATATAAATAGGCAAATACAAATTTTAGTTCCCTTTTTTCCTTTCCGATTTTCTTCATTCCTTTACCGAATGGTAAACATTGGTGCGTTTTAGTGACCCGACTTTATATATTTTTTAAATCGCTTAAGTGTTAAAGTAGTAAAGGCTCCTAATGTTGACACCACTACAAATGCTAAAAATACACACGTACATTCACTTATGTAGGTAAGTATTGGTTAAAGCATGGTAGAATAATATATGTAGGTAGTGTTGAAGCTACAACAAACCAACAACAGCAGAAACAACACTTCTTTTTATTGTTGTTTAGGTTCGAAGCTGTCAAAAAGCACCAAAGAAAAATGGCAAAAACATATATTCACATGTGTGTCTGGTTGCATTTTTTGCTCTATAAAGAATTTTGTTTCTCTTCCTTTTCTTTTTTAGTAGTGGGGATGTGTGTGTTGGTAAAACATAAACAAATTTTGACAGCAGCGAACTGTCCAAAAAAAAACTTATCTTCTGCTATTTTTATATCTGGCATCTTTCTTTTACATGTTGTACAATGACAGCTTGGCATCACCCGTATTGAAAAAAGCTATTCTATAAAGCTTATAAATTGTACTACTATTGTGCTGCCAGCTCTTTTCCAACATTTTCCGTTAAATTATTCCTAAAAACCGCTATAAATCGCATTTTTTTTTCTTAAACAGGAAAACTTAAAAATACACAAATTTATCTAAAAAGTAAGTACATATACTATTAATCTCCTGTATAACTAGAGATGTGTATGTGAGTGTTGTAAAGCTTACGATTGCGGTAAAATTTCAAATTTTCACGATCACGAACAGAGTTTCCTAACTCACGCAAGACAACCGTAAAATGTTCACGAGCACAAACGCTCGTGTCATAATGAACACTAACCGTTTGTATATTTCATATTGTTATATCGTGCCTGAGCGTGCATGAGTGTGGGAGAAAAGTTTCTCACGATCGCATCTCTATGTAGTATCCGCTCAACTGATCATAGCTCAATAAAGCATTGAATTTGTTTATATTATTTGATGGAATTAAAAAAAAACTAATTTTTAATAGCGAATAATTGAAGAATGAATTCTTCAATCAATCGGTTTTAATTTATATCTAATTAAATTCTCCGTTTTTTAAATATACTTATGTATCTTTTCAGATTTCTCATTGATTAAATTTTTTAAGATTGTATTACATGTTCACTCTGTTAAATTTATATTTAAAATCAGACATCAGACACGTCATCTTATTTTCATTAACCGAACAGGACGTGCTACAAAACGACGTTGTCCTTAAAAAAAAATCGATTATTACATACCGTAAAACATCATTGGTCACCTTTGGCTAATATTCTTCTAAACTGTGCATTTGCTCAACAAGGCCATTGGCTTCTGTGTGGGCATGGCCAGCGGTGCTCTATTTGGAGGATTTTCAGCGTTAAGGTATGGCTTGAGAGGACGAGAACTAATAAACAATGTTGGCAAAGCTATGTTGCAAGGTGGTGGTACCTTTGGTACTTTATGGCTATAGGTACTGGTATACGCTGTTGAATAATTTGCGTTCGCAGTGGCGCCATGCAGGCACTTACACATTTGGCAAAATTTTTTAGCACATAACTAAAATTTTTTCGGTAGCAATTACTTGTTAGGTTAATGTATAAATTAAAAAAATTGAATGAGAAAAGTTTACTGAAGAGAAAGTGTTTGTGATGTCACTTTTATAAACAGGAATCATAAGACGTTTGAAAGGCAAACATATCACCTCTATATCATTTTGAAAATATTATTTAAAAAACTGGTTTTTGATTATTTTTAAATTTAATTACTATCACGTGTGAAGTGAGGTAAAACACGACGTTGCGACATCTCTATGTAAAGTTAACGTGGGATTCTGAAGAAAATCTCAATGTTAACATATAAAAACGCTAGAATTAAATAAGATATAATCTAAAAACTGGCAACAGTGTATAACACACAAAAGCTGTATAACAATTTCTTGGTTTCTTCTATAAAAAGCTTTCAATTTATTTTTAAACATTATAACGTGTATTAAAAGGTCTTCGATATGCGACACACACATGGTCCTGTGGCGCAATGGATAACGCGTCTGACTACGGATCAGAAGATTCCAGGTTCGACTCCTGGCAGGATCGAAGTTTTTTTTTAAATATTTTTTGTCTTTAAAATTTTTATTTCAAATTAAATGATCAAGTTCAACGAAGATCACAACATAAGTACATACAAAGTAAAAGTATAAAAAAGTTCAATGAATTCAATAAAATTAAAATTATTTATTGCATTTTTTTTATATTTCCCAACAAGTAATAAACAAATAAACACGCCGTTTAAGATCGCCTACCCTATTGATTATAAAGAGTTTTCCATTAGGGGCGGGACGTTCAGACCACAATGTGCGATTATATTGCACATAATACATGTCGTCCAACTCCATATCTTTCAATTCGAAGCAAAAGAAATTGGTTACCGTTTATCTGTAACGCTTGCCGTTGAAGGCGGCAGCCTCCCCACTGCCATGGGTAGTTGCTTATTCTTTCCGGTATAGCGGCGATGTTATCGGCATATCTGGCTGAATGTTTGATTTTATGTGTCGAATTTGGCTACCAAACATTTTAAAATCTACTTTGAAGGGCCACCGTGACTACGCGTAACGTTTGCACGAAGGAACACTAATATTGAATTTCTGTACAGAAACTTACTATGATGATTTGGCATCAGTAAATGAATACTAAACAACAGATGGCCGCCACAGACTGTCCGCATCGATCCGCCCTTATTAGAAAACCCTTTACATGACTACATCAACATTCTTAAAATATTGTTTGTTATGTGGCCTTTTGCTGTGTCTCAAGAATATTTATTTACACAGTTTTAAAAATATGCAAAATAGAGAGTCGATAAATAATAAATTTCTATTTTCTTATTTACACATGTATGTGGGCAAATGTGCTTGAACATGTACATACATATGTATCTACATACATTGTTAGTGTTGTTGTCGTTAAAAAATATAAAAACGTGATTGAATTTGCATTTTATACTGCTGATAACGATATTTTTTCTTTTAATATAACAATCATAATTTCTTTGATTTATTTGTCTCTGTTAAATAACAGTTTCTTTTTAACAGAATGTTTAAGTAACACAGTGAAGTTGAAAATGTTGATCTATAAAATATGGAGTTTCAGTATGAAAATATTTTCAGGACACTTACCAAATCTGATATTGTTATGAAGTCCTGAGTGAATACTCCAAAACCGATTTTCTGAAAAGAAAAGTGCTTTCTTAATAAAATAAACATTAAAAAAATGTAATATTAAATATTGTGTGATGCATTAGCAGAATCTTAAGGCCGAGGCACACGAAATCCGTTATACGTTGCTTTTTTCAACTGACATTAAAGTAACGGCGGAGGAGGTTGGCACAATTTATACTTTGTTGAGGGATATTAAATCTGCTTTTTTTTCATCGCATGATTTTTGCAGCAAAATTTGATTAAAGTTACATATACTTTTAATTGTAATTTTTATCCAATTTTATTTAATTTAATTTTGCCACCACACAACACAAAAGCTAAATAAAAACAAAGCAAAAAAAAAGCTGATAGATGTCAAACTACTCAACATACATTAAAAGTTGCTTAACTTTATTACTTTGCGTTGCCGGTCACTTATGGAATGGGACAAAGCTCATAAGAAAATTTGTATTTCAACTTAGCTGTCAATTGAAAAAAGCGAAGTATAACGTACGACGGATTCTATGTGCCTCGGCCTTTACTCATAGAAAGGGACCGTAGCAACTATGACCGGTATTTAAAAAATCAATGTATTATTTTTTATTTTTATTTAGCAGAAATAATTGTTAAGTAGAAATCACATTCAACCGAGCCACCTAATCCGTGGGGGACACATGAACACTGATGATGGGGGTGTAGCGGCTTCCGAAATGTTGTTTCTGTTCTGCCGTGTTAAGTTGAAATTAATTGATGTTAATTTTTCCGTTGTTCCTTTAGAATATTGCCTCATATTTAATTCTTTCTGACTTAAAAATGTTACGAACTTCACCCATATAATAATCACTTTGGATTACAACCACTAACGACCGATTTAGTTCGAAAATATATCACATTAAATAAAGTAAAGGTAAACAGTACTTTTGCTTAGAGTTAGTGTGATTTAACTTGGTTTTTATATCACAAAGTGAAATCAATTATGCCACAAAATGCTATTTTTATATTATTTTTAATAAATGCGAACCCAGTTTATAAAAATATTGGAATTAAAGAAAATGTGACCGTACCTTAATAATTGTTATTTTCTGATTTTTTTCAGAAATAATTGTTACTTATTGATTTTTATGTTTTTGGCAGAAGTAAAAGTTTATTATTAACTTTAACTTTTTTAATTTATTAAAGAAATATTAAAAACACAAAAAGAACGTTTAATTCGTGTACACAGTGCCGCACTACAATATTGGCACAATTAAACTAAAAATTTTGGACGATTTTATTGTTATTATATAAAAATCTCAAAACTATAATAATTTCGACAAAAAAAATATTGATTAAAAAAAATCAAATCAGAAAATAAAAATTATTTATGACAAAAAAAACAAATAAAGATCTTAAAAGCATATGATGAATATATGTAGTAGAAAACGATCAAAATGGTGTATCTGACTTGGCTCTCTGATATTTTCTTGCTTTTTTAATTTGAAAATTTAAAAATAATTGTTATTTTTGATCACTGTACATAACTTAAAACTAATAATTCTGTAATCTCCGAAAAGTTGTGAAAAATTGCTTCATTAGGCCTTCAATTATTTATTATTTTCCCATTAGAAATAATTCGTTACATTTCTGTCGACTAACCAATTCACCAAAATTAATTTCTTTAAGCTCAAAATGAGATGATCCTTTATTTATTAATTCATAAAATTAAATAAAATTAAATTAATTTATAAAATACAAAGATATTAAAATAGTGTATCCTAATAGGTCCATTGCATAATGGTTAATTTAAAGAATACTGCAGAAATTTTTACCACTAAAATTTGGTAAAACAAAAATACGTGTTTCAAAAGTTAAAAAAACGAAAAGTATACAACTTGTGAAAAAATTATTTAAAATAAAAAGTTAATACTACATTAATACATTTTATATAAAATATTTTTTTTTGGCTATTTAATTCTTTTTTTTTTGTTATTTTAATTCTTTGGAGTTGTGAAAATGCTAAGTATATGGTTACTGAGTACTGCACTTTTTTAAGATAATCATTAGCAAAAACAAATGATCACATACTTTTAAATAAGTTAAATCTCAAATGTTTTATAGTTTTTGATTTTTTAATGCAGCTTTTTAACTTTTCAAGTGCGTCTTTTGCTTGAAAAAAGTTGGCACCACTGCAAGTTTTATCTAAAGAAAATTCTTCAGTAATAATTATGGGTTAATAACTTTAATTTGAAACAATTCAAGAATTGATAATTTTTGTTTGCCTTTTCTATGTTAACATCTTCTATTAATAAATTTTTATTGTTTTTATTTTAATAATTTATTTGTTTAAAATATAAACCTCAAAAGCGATTAATTAATTACTCTTAATTACAGCTTAAAAAATAAACTCGTCTTATTATATTCTGTAATATTCTAGAGAATCCGTGTGTTACCAACAAAATTAATTGTGGATGTTAGACAAACAATATTTATGTAAATATTTACATAAATTACTTTCAGGCCTGTTCTATAAATTGAGTGATTTCAAATCGTGAGATTTCATAATACAAATCGTGCGAATTCATAATACAAATAATTGCCATACTACTATTTTTAGATCGCACATTTGAAGATGCAATATTTCAAACATCAAAATTACAGAAACAAATTAATTCACCACAAATAAGCCAGCTTCTTTACTAAAAATGTTTTTAGAAATCGTGCAATTTTAAAACACAGGATTAACAAAACATGCCTGATTATAATATAATATTATAATATGTGAATAAATATTTAATATTATAATATAATATAAATATACTATTTAAAATATATAAAACAAAATAAAGAAATAACAAATCTAAACATCTAGCAAACGATCACAATTTTCTCCCAAACTGTTAAAGCTTTACATATTCATGTATGTTAAATACTAACAGTATACTGTAAACTCTTCACTAATTAACATTTTGGGGTTTTGTTTAAATTTAACATAAAACCCGTTAGCCGTGGCAATCACTGCCACTGTCTGCCAAAAACACACACACACACTCACACGCCCATTCTCACTTTAAATTAACAGCAGACTCAGATTGTTTCGATTTTTTTATTGCTGCCGTTGTTTATGTAGACTGTTGCTGACTTGACCAACAAACATCATTAATTCGTGTATCGAACGTTTATCCATAATTCAGTTGCACAGTAAATGTTACTGTAAATGGAGGCTTGAAATTATAACAAAAGCAAATAGTGAATTGCTAAAACAAAAGTTAGCAAATCATCAAATAAAATAATTTAACAAAAATAGAAAAAATTAAGAATTGACACAATAAATAATAATAATAATAATAAAAAAATCGTTAAGATTGCTTAATAAACAAATATTTGGAAATATAATTAAAAACTTTGGCAACGAAAAAAAACAATAAAAGAAATGTTATAGAAGGAACTGAAAACTATTTCAATAGAATACTAAAAATGGGGGAAAAATTAATTATATGATGTATAAACACAGTGCTGGTCAAAAGTTTTTAAAACTGAAATCATATATTTATTAATGACTTTTTTTTAATTTTTCTTTCGATTTTACAAGTGAATCTCAAAAAAAAATTTAATTGAATGCTAGAAATAGGGGGGAAAAATAAATAATGTATAAAAATTTACAGTGCTGGTCAAAATACTTAAAACTGAAATCATATTTGACTTTTTTTAAGTGCATATTTTTCCAGTAAATTTGAAAATCTAATTTTTAACTGATTTCAAAATTCGTTGGTATTTTTATCGAAAAGTTTGAGACCCGATTTGGATAGTTTTTGCTTTATTTGGAAGAACCTTACTTAAAGATTGTTCCCGATTTTATTTTAAATCGGTTGTTTTTTGCAAGAGCTATTTTAATAACACTGTCCGATAAATTTAAAAAAAGTTATTACACTTGAATCAGATTATATTAGAGATGGGATCGTGAGCAAATTTTCACTCACGCCAACGATAAAAAAAATTTACTCATGCACGTTCATACACGACCTTATATTTTTGGCTCACGTTAGTTGATATAAGTCAGTCACAGTCACGAAAACTCACGAAGATTATAATAAAGCAAAAAAATCACTCAACAAGCATGCTAAAAATCTACTACTGCACGCCAATCACGGTCAATTTTTTATGCCCACATGATTCAAATAAAAAGCTAATCACGATCATGCGTAATCACGCATGATTCACGCTAATAACTTGAGCGGTGGCCATCTCTGGATGGTATGCAACTGAAACAGAGAACCACAGATTTTTATTTGGGGTTCCGGGTTTCCTTTTAAAGGACCTCAAAGTTTTTGAAAAAAAATTTAACTCTATTTTTTCCTAATGAAGGATAAATTTTAGAAATTGGATTATCAACATTCGTTTTTGCTTATTGGGACGTAAAAAATTGTAATCTTCTATTCAACAAAAAAAGTATCTAAATAAATTTTTTCCTCATGACAAAAATTAAAATAAACATTTATCTACCGGATATGATAATTATTATCCGTATTTTATTTTATAATATAGAATACGGATATTTTAGAAGTTAGAAAAAATTAGTTAAATTTTAATTCAAAACGGTTTAGAATGTTCCACATGTCGCCAAATTGCGTGCACAACCTTTTCAAAAATTATAACATCGTTGCAAAATTGTCAGAGTAAACAGTTGCAAGATAAGAAAATTTTTATGGCCATTGGCCAACCTGAACAAAATCGATACTAAGCGAACTAATATCGATCCATAACGTTTTCTTTTTTAAAACAAACAAAATTTTACAGAAAGATCATCAGTTATATGATGATTTAAAAAGGATCTAAGCCCGGGAATATTATAAAATATGTTCTTATTAGATTTTCCAATAGTTTTTCAATCAATTTGTTAAGTTTCTTTTTTTAAAGTTCAACTTTATTGTCTATTCGTAATTTATATTATAGTGAGATTGGATTAAAAATGATTTCCAAAATCGATCGGAATCCAAGACACGATCGTTTTCAATTGATATCTTCTTGAATGAAAATACATTGTTTAATTTACATATATTAAATTGCACCTTAAGCTCGAATCAATATAAATTAATAAATAATATAAAAGTCGAATAAAGACTACTATAAATTATATTAACTTTTCTTATGAATTACAATCATTTTATTTTGAATTGCTTATTGAGAATTGTTAAAAAAATAAAAATTTATAAAATATAAAAGAATCAAATTTTGAAAAATATTAAACAACTGTTGTTTTGAAAAAGAATAAATTTAAAAAGAAATTGTTAATAAACAATTCATTCAAAGCCTTGCTGGCGGCACATACACGCAACGCATTATTTTGCTGCAATTTCCCATATCGTTTTGCATAATTGTAGCCGCGGAATATCGTACATGCGAGTATAGGCGGGCTTAGATTTAAAAGCCTATAAGCATAATAATAATAACTAGTATATTCAGCGGTCAACTCAATCGACCGCATTCTAGAAATAAATATTAAACATTTACATAAATACAAACATACGATAAAATACAAAAACAAAAAAACATTCTTAATAAACAACTTAAAATTGGCAAAAGCCAATTGGACAAACACACATGCTTTATTTTTCAAGTAGAATACATGGATGTGTAATAAGTGTGCATGTGTTGGTAGCATCTTTAAATGCATTTAGTTCCCTAAATATCTAACCGATTTAAATAAAATTAAGATTAAGTACATTTATTTACAAGCCCGTTTAAGAGCATATAAATCTATCCAAAATCGGTTCAGTATTACGGCCGTAAAAGGGATCTAAAAAAACGTGTTTGCCTATTAATAATATAGATGTAGATAACATTTAGCCAACAGAAAGTAAAAAAATTAGTTATCAAACTGCCTTGAGGATTGTGTGTCCCATCTAACAACATTTTTTTATGAATAAATAATAGAACAAATAACTAAATCTTCAATTTCTTCAAATCTTAAAAAAATTTACATTTCAGTATCAATTGTTTTGAAAAAACTGTAAATATCTAAAAAAAACATATAAAATAGCGGTTAAAAGTTCATTTAGGTGTCAACAATCAAGCAACTACAAATTAAAATCAAATCAAACAATGTTACATTGAATTGTATTAACTTGTAACTTTACAAATTGCCGCCTACAAAAACCAAGTTGTTTACAAATAATTTATATTGTCAAACATTCTCGTTAGAATACATAACAATGTTTCTAAAAGGCACCGCCTCATCATTTGCTATAATTACTTTGAGTTTTTTCGTTTTTTATGTCAATTCGGATACAAACTTAGAAAACAATAAATTGAGCAGTTTAAGTAGTCATCATCAATTTACTGACGATAATCCCCACAATGCCAAGGACAACAATCACAAGAGCAGAAACAACAATAAAAGCATCACAGATAACAATAGCGATAGCAGTGGCAGCAGCAGCAGCAGTAACGAACGTTCAATTGCAACAGAACAAAAACCAACTGAGAAATCTCAAAATCCACCACATATTATTTTTATTTTAGCTGATGATTTGGTAAGTCAATTTAAAAGAAATATTGAGGCATAAACTTCCTTATGTTTAATAGCTTATGTATGAATGTGCGAGGGCATGTCAATAAGTTTTTGGTTTTTTTTTGCCATCGAAACTACACAAGCGAGCACACGAGCATTGTTTTGACTAAACAGAACTATTTTTGTTAATTGTTTCAAAAAATTTAAATAAATAATAACTTTTTATACGAGGGCGGATTGATATTGAAGCTAGCTAAGTAGGAAAAAAACTTTTTTTTTTTAAAAACCATTTATTTCTCAATAAAGTCTCCTCTTAGCTCAATACACTTAGTAAAAAGATATTCCAACTTTTTTATACCATCTGAATAATACGATTTTGGGAACCTCTCAAAATACACGTTAGTTTCGGTAATCACTTCTTCGTTTGAGATGAATCTCTTTTCTGTGAGCCATTTTTTCAAGTTTGGAAACAGGAAAAATTCACTAGGAGCTAAATCTGGACTATAAGGTGGATGATCAACCAATTCGAAGTGTATTTCATGTAATTTTAGCATCGTATCTAGTCCTGTGTGATCCGGTGCGTTGTCTTGAAGAAAGAGCACTTTTATCTTCTTTAAATGTGGTCGTTTTTTCTTGATTGCATCAGTCAATTGATCCAATAATGCACGATAATACTTTCCTGTGATTGTGGATCGTTTTTCAAAATAATCGATGAGCAATATTCCGTGTGCATCCCAAAACACAGTGGCCATAACCTTGCCAGCCGATTTCACTGTCTTCGCCTTCTTCGGAGCACTTCCACCAGCTTCCACCCATTATTCGATTGATTTTTGGTTTCAGGTGTGTAGTGGTGGACCCACGATTCATCAACAGTTATTAATCGACGCCAAAAATCAACAGGATTACGCTTTATCATGTCCAAACACCGCTGTGAAGTGGCCTGTCGAACTCGTTTTTGTTTGACACTGAGTAAACGCGGCACCCATCTTGCCGATAGCTTTTTCATATGCAAATGTTCATGCAAAATGTTGAACACACGTTCATATGATATGTTTACCATTTCAACAATCTCACGTAACTTGACTCGGCGATCATTCATAAGGATATCGAAGATTTTCTTCAGTAACCACCTCTTTTGGCCTTCCTGTTGATGGTAATGTTGCAGTGCTTGTTCGGCCGCGTTTAAATTCAGCAATCCAATATTTTACCATGTAATCTGACGGAGCAGACTCTCCGTAATGTTTATCGAGCTTTTCTTTTATCTCTTTCGCTGTTTTCCCTTTTAAATTCACTTTTTTCCATTTTTCAAGAAACACAAAAGTTGCTTACTATAAACGACTACAACAAATAAACTAATCGATGATTTTGGGTGAAATTTCAACAGCTGACGTTTGACAGATCGCAATTTCTAAAAAAAAGCTTTGGTGTTTGTGCTGCCATCTAGCGCTAGATAGCTTCAATATCAATCCGCCCTCGTACTATTGACTAGGAATATACTCGTACACTATTTAATGCCACCCGAAGACGACAAATTTCACACTGTAAGCCACATGTGCTTCTGTAAAACTCATGTGCAAAGTCCTCTGACAAAATTTCAATTAGAGCGTGATAAAAAGTATTACCAGAAATCTACACTGCAATTTTGTTACTTTTTAAATTTCACAAAAAAAAAAACACTTAACAAAAAATTCTAATAAAATTTGCGCTCACATCAGCTGTTCCAAATAAACATGGTCAATGTTAGACGTAATTGTACATGAACGTTTGTGAGCAAATACTCGTACTCGTCTAATAAATCTTTAACAGACATGCACAATTACATATCAGTCACAAAGATAACAAGTCAGACGTAAAAAAAACATGTCGTCTACGAGTGGCATAACCGAGTTATTTAACAAATTTTGTAGAAGACGAAAAAATACTTACTTACAACCAATTTAGTTCGAAAAATAATCACATTGAATAGAAAATTATTTATTTAAATCAATTTCGGTTGGTATGAAATTCCCATCTCGCTTTTTCCAGTGCCATTAGCTGCTGTGTGCAAGCTGTTTTCCATTTATGTTTACTCGGTTTTTGTCTTTTTTAGTTGAATCGCTTAGTCCCGGTCCATACTTGCAATTTTTGTTGCTGCAATTCTTGAATATGTAGGAGAGTGTTGAAATAGAAATACTTATATAAATTTTGTATTCCGCTCTCGCTCTTTCTCACTAAAAAAAATAAAAATTTGCTGCAACAAAAATTGCGAGTCTGGATCGGGACTTAGTATTCAACCGTGACAATGTAAACATGGAATTGACAGGTAGCGTCCCACAGTGGTGTGAAATTAAAAAAGTACCATTAAATCCGTAACTTCTAAGCTATGAAAACGTTTTACTTGAGTCGAATTGCTATGCATAGAAAATGTCATAAATTTTTAGATTATGTATTTGGAGGCACCCTGTTGTAACACAGAGTCGATCTGAAAGGCGCCAAAGTTGACAACCCCGTGCGTCAAAAATCTTTCAGAAGTTCTAACTTCTGTAAATTATAAACAATTTCAATGATTTTTTTGTGTAGAAAAAAGCATACTTATAGTTTTAAAGTAACGTATATTAAGGTAAAATCGAATTTAATCGAATTTTAGCAGAGACACGAACCAAATTTTTTAACATAGCTGATTTTGTAGTTAACAGAGCTCTGTAAAACGTTTAACAGTGGTCGCAAATTTGACTAAGGAATCAAAATCCAGGAATTGGAACCACCACGTCCATGCAAAAAACTAACGGTAAAAATGTAATGATATTACAACAATGGAATATCGGATATATGTTGGGAGGCACTACAAAAATTGGTTAAAAAAATTATTTTTTTTAGAAAACATTGGTGATTATTTTGGTGAAATATGAAATTGCACACGCGGTGCACCATATATGTGGGGTAGTCCAAAGGGTTCTTAATAGCGCCCAATTGGTCGCATATCTAGAATAATTTTGGAGTTTAATTAAATTGATTTTGAAAAAAAAACTTTTTTTTTTAATTTCTGGAGAAGATTGCTGATCATTTTGGGCAAATATGAAATTGCACACGTACTACAGCAGGGTAGGGTCCGTAATAGCATCCAATTGGTGGCATATCTGGAATAATTTGCGTGCATCATGTACATCTGTGACCAAATAATGAAGGAATACAATTGAATAATAAATTTTGGAAAAAAATCTCTTAAATATGTTGAGAAGTTGTTACGCAGCGAAAACTTTGGCGGCAAACTTTTCACTACTTCTACTTTGGCGTTTCAACTTATTACTTTAACATGGAGTTGTCATTGGAGAAAATTACTTACCGCCTTGTATTAAAAATAATGACTTAGATATGTCAATACTTAGAAGTCATTGAATATAAAAAACACAATAAAATTTAAATGTCTGCTTTCAGTATCGAATGCCATTAGGAAGTCATATCAGCAGCAGAAGTAATTTTCAAAAGCCTTCAGAAATCTAGTCTTGCGAAGAGATTCAAAAACTCCAAACAACCGCAGGAGATTAAATCCCCGTTTTCTGCTCTTTTTAGACTTATTGACTTTCCCTCGTATAAGGACTTATGGCGTTTTCTTTTCTAGAAAAAAGTGCAACATTTTTTGCCTCTTTTATTGAAAAATTGCGTTATGAGTTTTTGAAATAGTAAATTTATTAGAATTATTATTTTACAAGGCAAAATTTTTGCTTTACTGAAACTTTGAGCTGCAATTTTTTGATAAAAAGTAAAAGAAATGTTGAATTTTTTTAGAAAAGTTTCGTATTTTATGAGCAAACAAATTGCAAGCTTTCATTATTATATAGAGATCAAGAAAACAGAAGAGAATACACATCCTTATCAAATTAATTTTATAGCAATTATTATTATTTTTTATTTTTTTTGCAAAGGGTTTCAACGATCTGAGCTTTCGTGGTTCATCACAAATACCAACTCCAAATATTGACTGCTTAGCATTTTCGGGCATAATATTAAATCGATATTATGTTAATCCCATATGTACACCATCAAGATCGGCACTTATGACAGGAAAATATCCCATACATACCGGTAAGTAGCAGCTAAATTTATTCAAATAAAAAATTATAAGATCCTGCTTAATTTTTCATTTAGAAAAATTACAATAAAACCGATAGCACCGCTCATGTGATTAGACTGAATCATGCGTAATTCTGCGTAATCACGCATGATCGTGATTATATTTTTTGTTTTAATCACAAGAGTGTGTACGAACGTGAACATAAAATAATTGAACTGAATTCTTCACTTAAAAACTGATAGCACCGCTCGCGTGATTATAATGAATCATGCGTAATTCTGCGTAATCACGCATGATCGTGATTACATTTTTTGTTTTAATCACAAGAGCGTGCACGAACGTAAGCATAAAAGAATTGAGCTGAATTCTTCACTTAAAAAAATCACAATAAAATCGATAGCACCGCTCACTTGATTAGACTGAATCATGCGTAGTTCTGCGTAATCACGCATGATCGTGATTATATTTTTTGTTTTAATCACAAGAGCGTGTACGAACGTGAGTATAAAAGAATTCAGCGTAAATGAGCGTGCAACAGTAGATTTTTGGCGTGATTGTTCCGTGATATTTTTTGCGCTTTATTGTAATTTTTTTTCATATAATTTTTTTTAGTTATCGTTCCTAACTTTTTTACACTCTTGTGAGTGGGCATGAACGCGAGCCAAAAATATAAGCACGTGCATGAGAAATTGTTTTTTGTCATGACCATGAGAGAAAAGTTACTCACGATCCCATCTCTATTTTTATTTTTATATAAATTTGGTCAACGCTTTTTGGCATACAATTAAAAAAAATCAAAAGTAACGATGTCCTACTGAGCAAAAGTGTTGGTTCTATAAAGTTACTTTTGTAAGCAGTTTGTGAGTTTTTTAGTAGGAAAAAATAAGCAGTTAAAATATGTAATTAGACATTAATTAATAGTGCTAAAATTACTTAAATGAGAATAATTTCTAAAAAAAGACTAATTTACAATATATTAATATGTTTTTAATTAGGAATGCAGCATACGGTTCTCTATGGAGCTGAAGCTAGAGGTTTGCCTCTCAATGAAAAACTAATGCCTCAATACTTTAATGATCTGGGGTAAATTTTACAATATCGTTTTTTTTTTGCTCTTACAAATGGTGAAATAATTTTTCGCACTTTAAATATATTTTTAGCTATTCCTCGCATATAGCAGGGAAATGGCATTTGGGCCACTACAAACGCGTCTACACGCCACTATTTCGAGGTTTTAGTTCCCATGTGGGCTATTGGACCGGTCATCATGACTATTTCGATCATACAGCAGTGGAATCACAACAATGGGGTTTGGATTTAAGAGATGGTATTTCTATTGATTAATTTCGGACTTCAAGTTCTATTTAAATTGTTGTTTCTTATTATTTTCTTAAAAGGTTTGGATGTTGGCTATGATCTACATGGCACTTATACTACGGATTTGGTAACCGAACATTCGTTGCGTGTGATAAAGAGTCATAATGCCACAAAGCCTCTATTTTTATATGTTTCTCATGCGGCTGTGCATTCGGGTAATCCGTATAATCCGCTGCCTGCTCCAGATGAGGCGGTAGCCAAAATGCAGCATATAAAGAATTACAACAGACGAAAGTATGCAGGTGAGCTTATCAAGAGATTCGAAAAATCTTTGGCATCTCTTAAGTGATTTAAGGCCAGTCAGTCGCCGGCAGACAAAAACTGTTTTACTTCAGATTTAATTTATATGAATTTATTAAAATTTGTGATAAATTAGTGAGACCTGAACAATTTTATGCAACGATTACGTTTTTAAAATAATTTTTTACATTCCAAATTTGTGTCTATATAAATTTAAAATTATAAAATCCATGAGATAAGGACAGACCTCAAGCCGAACAATCAATTCCTTAACTCATAAATTATAAAAGGTCTACAACAACACACATTCAATTATAAAATCCTATAAATTTTCAGAAGTATGTGCTTTATGGGGGGCTTGATGAAATCGAGTAACAATAAAAAACCGACACTTTTACCGTTAGATCTTATTATTGCTGTTGATTCTTACTGATTTTAACTTTTGTGAAAAATTTCAAAGCCTACTTCAGGGATGTTTACTTAAATTTTTTTCTTTGCTGCCAGTGTTGCCATAAAATAAAACTGTGTATAAAAAAAATAATGTGCTAAAATGTTCTACGCTAGAAAACGCTCATGTATGCATACTAATGCGTACAGCTACGTGCAACTAATTAGGTACACCTTATCGATATTAGATTATTCATATAAAAATTAGAAAAAGAAAAATTTATTTGCATGAAATGAGTTTCTGCTTTATTTTTAATATGTGCATTGAAATACGTAAGTTTTCTTGCGAAATAAAACAAGTCTGATTTTTTTACTACCAAAAGTTTATATAATTAAGGACACGTTCAGTTTTATTTTATAAGCTTTTAATTATTCAATATTTTTTGTTTGTTAATTAGCTAATATTTTGTAGCGAAATCCTTGCTGTCAATAACTGCGTGGCTACGGCTTCGCAAGCCTTTTCAGTTTGTGAATACAAATCATTAAGGTTGCTTATCTTTACTGCGCCAACTTCGGCTTTTACGATTTGCCACAGATTCTCAATTGGGTTGTTATTAGGTCTACATGATGGCTAATCCAATATAGTGACCGTAGTATTTAAAAACCACTGCTTAAACGTGAGCAGCAATTTACAACTTTTTGTCGACAAAGAATTTTGATTGAAATGGTTTGCAAATTAAATTGAAATGAATCAAGTATATATTTATTATTAAGAAGAATGTATTTTCTGGGTTTACTTATCACATATTTAAAAGATCAATACAACCATTTATAAATCATATAAAATTCAAACGTATAATCATAACACATTTTTGTACGAAAATTACCAACAACAAAATAACAATACTGTATAAATAGACAATTACACAACATATACGACCTTAATACGAGCTTGTGAATTGAACAAATATGTCAAAAGTAATTAATTATTATTAAAGATTATTAATTTATATTTAAGCTAAAGTAGATTTAAGGCCCTATGCGTCTTGTAGGAGTCAATCTAGATCTTATTGAGACTTCAAAAATTTAGATCACAAAGCAGATTTCTTCATCTGCATAACATAAATTATGAATAAATTATGATAAATTATGACAAACTTAAAACTATACAGTATTATCTATTATATAAATAGGCAAAGACAATTTTTTAGATCCCTTTTTCTCCTTTGTTTGCCAACCGATTTTTTTCATTCTTTAACCGAATGGTAAACATTGTTGAGTTTTAGTGACCCGACTTTATATATTTTTTAAATCGCTTCAGTGTTAAAGGAGTAAAGGCTCCTAAAGTTGACACCACTACCAATGCTAAAAATACACACGTACATTCACTTATGTAAGTATTGGTTCAAATTAAAACATGCGTGTTTGTATGCAATTTTAATTTGTTTATTGTTTTTTCCATGGGGAAGGAAATGAAAAATTAGATAGTTTTCTCTCTGTAAATGAGTGTAACTTAAATAAGTATATGTTTAAACTGACGGTCGAATTTCGACCACTATGCGAACTCTAGTTTTAATAAATATTTAAGGCATTATTTGTTCTGAAGAACGCTAAATGCTTAGTTAAGCTTGACTGAGATATGACATTTTACATCAATAAATAAACATAAAAATTATATTGCTCAAAAGTATAATAAGAGTTTACGAGGACTGATTAATGTCAAAATGAGATCTTATGGTAAAACTCAAAACTAAAACAACATATTTACAAGAAAAACTAAACTAAAAACAAATTCTATTCCGGGATAGAATGAGTATAAAACCCTGTTAAAGCGTAATTACTTGAAATAATTAAGGAATGCAATGAAAGGTATGAAAAAGAAGCAGAAAAATTAAGCAATTTTGTAAACATTCTAATGGATAAATTGTAAAAAGTTAAATTCAGTGAAAATAATAGTGATAAATATATAAAAAATAAATATTGTGGTAACTTTAATTAAATAAACTTATCAGTTAAATATGGAAAGTAAGAAAAAAAGCCAGAATATGAGTAAACGGTGTTTATGGTCAAACTATTTTAGCGTGACGAATCCTGCAGCGCCGGAGGTGATATTTTAATTTTCTATACATAATTTGGAACTTCATTCCAGAATGCCTGCACTTCTTCCTTGGGATGCGTCTGACATCCACACGCAATATCATACTTGGTTGCCATTAAATTTTCCAGCTTTTCATATCGCTCAGGTGTTGTGTTTTTCGACATCCAAAAAATTAAATAAAGCTTTCAATTTGATAAAAAAAAATTAACTGCCTGTTCGCCAATATCGAAAGAAAATTTTGTTCCGTAAAACAAAAACAAAATTTTTAAATTTGTTTTTATTTCAAATGTATTAATTTGAAAGAAAATTTTCTTTCGACGAACAGGCAGTAAAGAATTTATTACAAAATAATTTTATAGCATTTTATATTTACATTTTATTTATTAAATTTATATTAATCGAGATTGCCTCGATATCTTTTTTCAAAGTTTTTTATACATTTTATTTAATTATACACTTTTTTCAACCAACAACAAAAATCGAAAACTTTCCGTTAGTAAACAAAGCACTTGCAAAACGTAGCTACTATCGTAATGCAGAATACATACAATCGAAATGATACGGAAAACGGAACGCAGAATACTAAATTTGCAAAACGGAGAAAATTTCGATTCGAATCGAAATTCAGAATAGGGGTCATTAATTACATGACAAAGAATCTGACAAAATAAAAATATCTTGCTACCTTTAATTATGATCACACGATCATAAAGCAATAGGTCCATTTGTTTACATTTACAGCAAAATGCATTAAATGAGTAATTACAGAGTAAACTGAAAAATTTGTTCTCAAAGAAAAGCTGCTACCCAAAAAAGTACACGAACGCAAAAATATGAAAAAATTAGTAAAATTAAGGAAACAGCTGATTGCAAATAAATAGAGTGTTGAAATATATTTACACTTTGGACTACACAATATTTATTAAAACACGAATAATTGAAGAAAATATTTTTGTTTATTTTTATTATTTTATTTTTGTTTGTGTTTATTTTTATTTGATTTGATTTTCAGCATATGTAGCAGAAACTGATTTTGTTTAAAGGAACTATTAACTTCATTCTTTTTATGTGCCTCAAGCAGTTTCTTAATAGTGCTATATTTTTACCGCAGCTGTATGTACAAGTCGTCAAGTTCAAATCATCAACAATTAAAATTAAATTCTTTTTTCAAATTGTTTTTGAATAAAAATTTTTACTATCTTCGAATAAAACTTCATCAACAATAAATTCTTTGTAAACTCTGGTATTAAATATTGCAGCACTTGCAATCAAATTTACCCTTTGCTGCAGGTTTATTTAGGTTGAGGGTATAAAAAGTGCACCGAAACACTTAACAACAAAAAAAATTTATATAAAAACAATAAAAAACACCATGCAGCAGCATTCACTACACTCAATCTTATTTAATTTTTTTATGAGCAATTAAATCATATTGCTGCAACATTCATACAGTATTTTTTTATTTTCTGTTCCCACAACAACTCACCATTCACCATTCATGCCACACACTGCAGAAGACAAAAAAAAACTGACACTAATTGCTTAATTCACATTGACATCACTGGAAAATAGACTCTCTTTGTGTTTTTTATTTGCAATAATTATAATTATGAAAATTAAATGTTAACTGTATCATTAATTTAAGTTTTTTGTTGTTTGTTTTTCTTACAGCGATGGTTACAAAACTAGATGAGTCAGTGGGACTCATCGTGCAAGAATTACAAAGACAAAATATGCTTAATGACTCCATAATTATATTTAGCACGGATAATGGTGGACCAGCAGAGGGTTTTAATCTAAATCATGCTTCCAATTGGCCTTTGAGGGGTGTTAAGAATACTTTGTGGGAGGGAGGCATAAGAGGGGCCGGTTTGATATGGTCACCTCGTTTAAATAAAACTCGACGAGTAGCTGAACAAACTATTCAGATAGCAGATTGGATACCCACTCTATTGACAGCCATTCGAGGGGATGAGGCGTTACAGTAGGTATCAGTTGTTCTTAAAGACTTGAAATATATATTAAAGCCTAGACTCTTTAACATTTAAGAAATATATCTGCTCATCTGGATGGTCTTAGCATTTGGAAAGCTTTAACTAACGATGAAATATCGCCACGCAGATCTACTCTACATAATATAGATGACATTTGGGGCAGTTCCGCCTTAACGAGAGGCGATTGGAAATTGGTGCATGGCACTAATTACCAAGGTGCCTGGGATGGTTGGTATGGTCCGGCTGGCGATCGTGATGCTCGCTCATATGACTATAAGGCCATACGCTCCTGTTACGCCGGACGCTCTTTGGCAGCTCTTAACATGTTACCCACTATGGCAGATATTACACGCATGCGTATTCAAACAAATATTGATTGTTCAGTTCCCATGGCTTATGTGAAACAGGGAACTGTATGTAAACCTTTAGTAGCACCGTGTTTGTTTAATGTTAAGGACGATCCCTGTGAGAAATATAATTTAGCGCAAAAGTAAGTATTTAGAAGCGATCGCTAAAATAAAAATTAAATTTTGAGAGAATGATATTAAGAATATTTTGATAGAAACTGCAAGTTTCATTGTGTGCTGATGACCATCAATTAACAAAAAAATTATTAATAGTATTTTCGTATTCGGTGACCCCACATTATTATAAAAATAAATATACGACTTGATTAATAGCCGCACCAAGAGTTCAATTTTCAAGACCATTGTTATCAGAAATGACAATTTTGTACTGATTAGCCCAGTTTGTTAATGTTATACAGACATTTCTTCGGAATCGAACCAATTTTAATTTTCAAAGAAGAATTAACAGGAGGCAAATTACGGCATTCGATACCGAACGAAATCCGATAGAAAAAATTTTTGAATTTGTATGGAAATTTCGTTCGATATCGAATGCCGTGATTTGCCCCCTGATCTTCCATTATATTGCTTGCAGTAAAAGGCATAAAATGAACATCCTTTTGGGAGAGGCAACTATAATTGTCCATTAGCTTTGCAAGATAACAAAAATAAAAGCTTAAAAAGAAGACATTGTGCGCAATAAATATTGGAATTGTAAATAAGGAATTAAAACAAACATTCAAAGTTTAAACTTTTAAAAAATACAGCTCAAGGTCTACTGAAGAACTCGGCTGGCACCAGTAAATGCAGGCATATAGACTATACAGAATCCATTGTAATCGGAATTGGATTTAAAAAGACGACAAAAAATACTTCTGTGTGATGAATTTCAATGTTATCGGTCTTATGTTCAATCTAGAATCACTATCTGTTTTGAATATGAAACTGATAACTTTGAAAAAGTAGTTTTTTGTCTTCTTTTCAATTCCAATTCCGACTACATTGGATTCTGTGACAACACCGATACAAATAAAGTTTTCATAAATTTGATGTATTTTTCATAGATATTATGTAATTTTTTCCCTGAATTTTCTTTTTCGTCTTTTTATGAAAGAACTTTTTAGTACCATGAAAATATTTAAAACTAAAGATAGAAATATCATACCAGTATTGAAATGTTTAATTCTTTATTTATTATTCATTCGATGGTCTTTATAAAGGTTCCAGAAATGTTGCCGTGATTTCGCAATTACCGATAATTTAATAAAATAAAATTAGACTATCGTGATATCGATGAGGAAATGAATGAAATGATATACGAATAAATAGTAACTGTCCATTAATTTATAAAATATTTTCTATATTTTTTATATAGATGAGATTATATAGACATATTTCTTGAATATATTTAAATAATGATACAATAGTTTTTGTGTCTTATTTTATTTTTGATCCAATACTGAATTGAACTGGAAATAAGTACTTAATTTTTATGTTATATATTGATGTTTATATGTTTAAAAATATGTATTTATGTAAATATAAAAAATAATTATTTTCATTTGTTTTTTCTGTAATTGAAGGGCTTTTTGTTTAATAACTTTTAACATGTTTTATACATAACATAAAACCGATAACATTGAAATTCATCACACAGAAGTATTTTTTGTCGTCTTTTTAAATCCAATTCCGATTACAATGGATTCTGTGTAGTCTATATGCCTGCATTCACTGGTGCCAACCGTGTTCTTCAGCAGACCTGGAGCTGTATTTTTTAAAAGTTTCAAACTTTGAATGTTTGTGCATATAAACTTTTTGAAATTAATTAAGAGAACATCTTGCATAATTTAATATATTTTATTATAATTTTTTAAACTTGTTTTTTTTTTTGTTTCAATTGCAGATATCCGAATATTTTAAATGCTTTATTAGAAGAATTAGCCTACTATAATTCCACAGCAGTGCCCCCATCAAACCAACCTTTAGATCCGCGCGGCAATCCTAGCAGATGGAATTACACCTGGACTAATTTTGGAGATTATGAAGACTATGGAAAGTCCTATATGATTATAGGCGATTTCTGAACAAGCGTGTTTACATAAAACGAAATTTACAAATAAACAAATAGACAATATTTTTTATATAAGAAATATTTATTATTTCAATATCGTTTCATTTCCGTTTTCACAGTTTACAATTTCATTCATTGTTTGTAAATTTATTACAAATACTAAGTACACTTATAATTATTTTATGCAGTATGTTTAAATACCTTAAGTAATTTTTTTTTGTTTAGACCTTTGAAAAAGGACCTGGATTTTTCTTTTAACTACAATACAAATAAAATGATGAAATAATGAAAAGTGCTGGTGGGGGGAGATAAATAATGCTCAGGCAATAAAGGACACTAAGAGTAGATAACAGGTGCTTTGAATGAAAATTAATGAAAGTTGTTGTTTTTTTAAACTAAAAATGCAAAAGAGTAGATTTAAATTAAAAGATTTTGTTGTTTGTTGTTTAAATATGCCACATAGTGTTTTTGTTTGTTTTGTCGGTAAATTATTATAAAACAAAAAAAAACTTAAAACTATTTAGATGTAAAAAATACTAGATTATTGAAAATAGTCTATTTTAAGGGGAAAAAAATAAAACAAAAGAATATAAAAACTAAAACAATTGCTAATTAAGTCCTTTGAGTTAAGATAACATTAATCCTGTTAACAAATCGTGTGAAAAGTCGTCATCATTAGAGGAAGTTTTAAGGGGGTTTATTACTTGATTTAATAACGATAACCACTGCCATCATTGTCACCATTTTGTCCTCCAGCACCAAAACCATTTGAGCCTTGTTGTTCATAATTATAGCCATTAGCTCCACCATTTCCATTTCCATTGCCGCCACCATTACCATTACGAGAACCACCATTGCCATTGCCATTGTGTCCACCATTACCGCCGCCATTAGGACGTCCACTAGAATAGCCCTGACCGTTGCCATTGAATTGACCACCACTTCCGCCACCATTACGTCTACCACCCTGACCATTACTGCCATTAGGAGCACCACTTGAATAACCATTGTTACCTAAGTCCTGGCCACCAGGTCTGCCACCGCTATAACCATTTGAACCTAAACTTTGGCTGCCACCATTGCGACCACCATTCGAATAACCATTTCCACCGCCATTACCTCCTCCGTTGGGACGGCCACTTGAGTAACCATCGGCACCCAAATCTTGTCCGGATTCACCACTACCGCTGCCGCTACCACTACCGCCTCCGAAACCACCGCCATTTTGTTGATAATCATAACCATCTGCGCCAGAACCACCTGCTCCACCACCTTGACCTCCTTGACCACCTTCAATAGCCTCACCTTCATAACGTATTTGGGGACGATAACCTTCCTGATCGGCTTCATATTCCACAACCTGAGAAGACCAATAAAATATCGTTCTAGAATTTCTGCTTGTTATTAAAAATTACTTTTTCAATTTTAGCAAATAGTTTTAATAAAAGTATTTGAAATCTCTATAAAAGAGCAATTATTCTCATTTTTTATAGATTCAAGTTGGATTTCTAGTCCAAAGTAAATTTTACTAGACTAAAGTTCGCCACATTTTATTGCGAGGCACAACGATGATGTGTTAATTAATTACAAACTTTATGGCAGAATACTGTTTTCGAAGGTCGCAATACTACCTCTTTAGTGATCATGTGCATTTCATGTACTACATCCCTTTTTAGGTGCTGCTAGTTTTAAATGGAATGTTACTAACTTCAGCCTATTCAAAATTACTTTGGATTGAAGTTTGTGGTTTTCCTCTTGCGGGGGAGCCTTCACCATATTTAGTGAAGTCATTTGAAAGCGAGAAGTACTACATGAATATGACTTTCTTGAATTAGATTTTATACTTCAAAAAAAGTGTGAGCCCAACGATTTAAATGAAATGCACCGGGGCAAGTTGCTACCACCATCCATTTTCGAGCACTTGGGCAACTAAGGAACTCTATTAATTAATGTGTAATTAAAATTTTTAGTTATTGAAATTATTTTAATCATTCGATTAAAAAGTTAATATTCCTAACAGCTGACATTCACTTAAGAAGTGGAATAAACAAAACCACTAACACTGATGAAAACAGCAGTTTGTTCAGTTCTGCTTTAGTGTTTTCATAATTAATGAAGAGAAGAAGTAGTGGCCTTCGAAAACATCATGTGATTCGATTCCGCTTCAGTGCTGTGAGAATTAATTAGCTTTTCTGGTCTTTTTTCTTAGCAAAAATATTTCGATTTAACGAACTCAATAACTAAAAATTAAATAACTTTACAAATTGGAAACGTAAGCTCGTATTAAACATTTGTTTAGAATAAAGATCCAGGGGCGATCAAAACAAACACGAACATCAATTTGTGCTTTTAATTTGGGTCTTTTTCTTTTATTTCTATATCGTGTAAATATTTCCTCTGAATAGTTTGCTAAATAATTGTGTCTATAAGGCAGACAAATTTGAAATCAAGTGCATTTAAGGTGGCCGGATCTCTTGGGGTAACCGATTGTGAAAAATTTTAATTTTTAAACTCAAAAAAAAAAACTTTTAAATGAACTGAAATCCTTATTATTTAGTAATTTTTTTTCTCATTTCTTACTTGCTTTCTGCCATCGGGTAATAAAACATTATATTGACCAGTGGTAAAATCACCATCACGCATTTCAGAATGGCCAAACGACAAACCACTTGGAGCATCTTCCACTTGGTAGCTAAATTCATATTTAGCAGGTTCCTATTAAAAAAAGTGTTCAAGAACCGAAATATAGTAGATGGTAGAAATGAGTGTATTAGAGATAGAGACAAAATTAAATATTTTTTGAAAGCGTTTTTTTTTTGTAAGAAGCTTAAGTTTGTTTAAGATCCCAAGTGGTGGTTGTGGTGAATTTTCAGTTTTTTTAATTTTTATTATTTTTGTGTGTGAGTGATTAGATTTCTTAAGAAATCCTATTTGAAAAAAGTGCTGCGTGTGGTGCTGATCTGAACCCAAAACTGGATTTTTCTTGTAAAGCAAGTAAGTTTTGTTTCATTTCTTAAGTCTTGTTGTTAAATATTTTAGAGGGTTAATTTGTTTTTACGTTAGCTTTTTATTTTAGATTAAAGCTTTTTTGTAAGTTGAATGAGCTTGTTAAGCTTTAAAGCCAAGCCAGTTTGAAAAACCTTAGATTTTTATTCACATATAAAAAGTAAAAGTTACGATTTGAATGTTTTTTTTGTGACTTTAAATTTTGAGAGATTTTCCAATTAATTGTTTTGAGATTTCCAAGTCTCTGCTATAAAAATTGTACTTACGTTACTACCATCATCACCATTATAACCACCATCACCTCCACTTCCAGCATCACGACCACCAGCATTGGCATTTTGATTGTAATCGTAACCATCAGCGCCGCCATTACCACCGCTGCGTGCACCACCGTTGCCTTGGTTGGGAGGTAAATAGTCCTGATTGGGTTGACCACCGCGTCCACCACCACCTCCATTGCGACCACCAGCACCTGAAGCGGGAGGACCATAACTATCAGAAGGACGACCACCATTGCCAGAACCCGAACCTGAACCAGGAGCTCCATAAGTTGAAGAAGGTTTACCACTACCATTACTACCAGCACCATTTCCATTACCATTAGGAGCGCCATAAGTAGAAGAAGGTCTGCCTGCATTGCCATTAGAGCCGCCAGCACCAGGAGCACCATAAGTGGAAGAAGGTCTGCCTGCATTGCCATTAGAGCCGCCAGCACCAGGAGCACCATAAGTGGAAGAAGGTCTGCCTGCATTGCCATTAGAGCCGCCAGCACCAGGAGCGCCATAAGTAGAAGAAGGTCTGCCTGCATTGCCATTAGAGCCGCCAGCACCAGGAGCACCATAAGTGGAAGAAGGTCTGCCGCCATTACCGTTGCCATTGGATCCACCAGGAGCGCCATATGTGGAAGAAGGGGTACCACCATTACCGTTACCATTAGAAGGAGCGCCATAAGTAGAGGAAGGTCTGCCACCATTACCGTTGCCGTTACCATTTCCATTAGCACCAGGAGCGCCATAGGTGGAAGAGGGTTTGCCGCCGGCACCGCCACCATTACCTCCACCACCACCGCTACCGCCACCATTTCCAAAACCAGGAGCTCCATACGATGATGAAGGTCTGCCTCCAGCGCCACCGCCGCCATTTGCACCAGGAGCTCCATAAGTAGAGGAAGGTCTGCCCCCAGCACCACCTCCACCACCTACACCAGGAGCTCCATATGTTGCGGAAGGCGAACCACCACCCGAACCAGGTGCCCCATAAGCATCTGAGGGCGCCAAAGGTGAGCCAGAACCACCTCCGCCACTGCCTGGTGCTCCATTAGTACCTGAAGGAGGTAAATATGAGTTAACGGGAGGTTCAGGTCTGGCCACCGCCGTTGTCAGCACTAAACACAAACACACAAATTTAAACATTTTGAAACTAAATTCTATTTTTTTATTTATTTTCGTTTATTTTTGTTTTCTCGTTTCGAAAAATTCACGTAATTTTTTCTATCGCTTTTTTGCAAGAGGTGGGGCGTTACAAAACAAAAAATCAGGATACGTTTAGCGATGATCCTGTTCTTAGCAAAGTAATCGAGAACAAATTAGGATATTCTTGTTAAACAAATTCTTATAATCTTTTGTTCTTTTTGTTCCATAAACCGTTGTAATGAAAATCTAAACTGAAACTGATGTTTTAAACAAAAATTTTCTAATATTTATATGAATCGCTTTTGTTCGCGCAAAATACAAAATACTTTGAATTACATCCATCCATCCATCCATCTATTCATCCAAAACCATCCATTCATACATACACTCATTCAGGCAGGCAATATAAAATGTTACACATACGAGTACAATCTGAACAAACAAAAAAAAATCAAACAACAAAAAAGTCTAACTAGCAGATTTTGTTTAGCTGACTGCCTGCCTGGCTACCTTGGCTGCAAGTCTTAGCTATCGTTAATATGTCCGTCCCAACCCTATAACTGTTTAATAAGTAAAACACAGCGAGAGGATCTTAGAAGCAAAATTATGAAGCTTTGAAATGCTCTTCAGTTTTAGAAGAAATCATAACAACAAAAATAATAACAAAAAAAATGCAACGGTGTGGAGTTAAAAGTATGTACTCGTATGTATAAAAAAATAGTCATGTCTTTGACAACTACGTCACCTTAGATTAGTTAGACACAGACAATATACTACAATCACTCGTGCCACACGCTAAACTCTATATCTTAAGAAACCGCCAACTATCTCTATGCCAGCCCGTCGTCAGCCAGCTGGAGCAGAGTTTTAAGCTATTGAATCGTCAATTGAAGTGTTTTTAAGCTTGAAATTGCATGTGAGGAAAAATTATCATTTGATTCTTAGCATTGATTCTTGATCATCTAAGTCAGATGAAAATGAGCGTGTCTTTGACTTAACGTTTGCTGAGGAATCGAAGACTATTTTTAATTCGCAGATCCATGGAAGAATATACTCTAATCAGTGTTAGCATACGTGAAGATTTATCTTATTTTTGAGGTGCCAAAAAGATTAAAAGATTTTTTTAGCTAAAAAATATATTTTTTAATATGATATTTTGCACTTTTAGTCTATTACTTGAGATTCTTGTTAGTTTATATTTTCTTCTTTACTTCATTAAAAGTGTGAAAAGAAGTTAACCGCTGCAACACTGTTTACTTCCATCCGTTAAATTGCAACCATATTTTATTTTTATATACAAATTCATTTACTTTATAATGAAATTCGTCGTCTGTATTTAAACATATTTTAATCTATTGTAAAAGATGAATACATCTCTTTCAACAAAATTGATGTTAATAATTGTGCATACACTGCGCGTCATCAGGTTAGCGCAATCCCCCCTTTCACTGACCGTTACTATTAAATATGTATTATCTTAAAGATATTAAGGATAGAAGTATACTTTGGATACCAATTAACAATAGCACTTAGTTCTACTCATAAAGTATCAGATGTAGATGATAATGTTTTATGTTGAGTTGTGTAACAGTTTATTAAAAAAGTTAGATTTTGACAGTGAATTTTCAAAATGTGTTGAGTTCCTGACACCTACTAATATTATGAAAAGCACTAATAAAAGTATTTCCCAACATATATATTCAACAGATTGATGACGAATGGCGAGAATTGCTTCACTGCAACTTTAAAGAATATAATTTATTAGATGAAAAATTTTGATATATTGAAAAATTTTGGGAAATCATTTTGAATGCTTTTCCTTGTTTGAAAAAATTATTTTACGCAGTTTTGTCAGCACCAGTAGCAACAGCTAACGTCGAAAAAAATTTTTCTCAAATCAATATCAATAAAAACAAACTAAGAAATAAATTAGATATACCAATATTGTGTATTATTTCAAGGACCACAGACTTTTTGAAAAGAACAAATTTTGAACAAACAAAAGAAATGAATAGGAAGATTAATAAAGAAATGTATAATTTAACCGTAAAAAATTTATAAATTTAATGTTAATACGTTATTACTCTAATTATACGCTTTTAATTTCAAATTTGGCCTTTTCCAAATCAAATTCAGGTTTTTAAAATAAGATGTTTTGAATTTTCCAAAACAAATTCCGCATTTTGCAAATCAAGCCCAGCATTTTTCAAAAATTTCAAAAATTCATTTGAAAAAGCCTGATTGCGATCTTTAAAATGACGAATTTGCTTTGAAAAATACTGAATGTGTTTTATTTGGACAATTATGAATTTGTTTTAAAATAACTAAATTTGATTTGAAAATGGTGAACTTGAGGTTAAAAATCTATTTACGTCTTATATGTAGATGCAATAAATATTTTATGCTATTTAAATTTATATCCCCAATAAAGCTTTAGTTTAATTAAAATAAATTTTAACTGAAATTGATTTCAATAAAATCACCTTAAAAAAAAGATTTTTTTTGTTCGACTCAAAGATTTTTGAAAAAAAATATATGGCAACACTCTATATATGGCTGTAATTTATAATTTGGGTTTGGGCCACAGCCACAACCAACTGAACGGAGTGATCCGGTGAATTTTTTTTGTGCACTTTTGGTTCAGCCACCTCACACACTTTCATTCTCCGATCGTCCTACACCATTTCAATAGATTTTATCGACTTTTTCTGGCGTGGCGACCTTTTTGGGGGCGAGCTGTACGTTTGACATCATTTGACGAAACCTAGTAAAACACTTTTTAATCATTTAAATTGGTGGGGCAGAGTCCCCAAAGTAATTTTAGAGTCGTTCTTTGGCCTCTGTGATAGTTTTTTTTTACTTAAAAAATAATGTTTAATCTGCCCACGAAATAGATAACAGTTCACGGGAGCAGTCTTACGTTGCGTTTATAGTTGGCGCTTTGGAAATATAAAAAGTTAAGGAATTATAAAGTTAAAATAAAACGTATAATATTCTAATCAAAAGAACAAGAAGTTGGTTCCAAAATTAACTTAAATATAGTTTTTTAATTAACAAATGAAATTTTTTAAATAAATTCTACAATCTATTTAAATTTTACAATTTATTAAAATATTAACAGCTGATTTTTTTTTTAAATTCACATCGGAATTTTATTTTAGAGGCGGTTAAAGTTTCCTAACGTTGGCCTATTCTTGCAGCATATCGGTATATAAAACTATGATAGCTATGATGAAATGTTCTACAAAAATGTTGGCCATAAAATTTTACGATATATTAAGGAACACAATAAAACCCAAAACTTAACAAAAACACCAAAAAGCAGCAAAAAAAAACTACTGCAGAGTATCAAATCTTTTCGTCATAGATGGGACGACGTACTTATTTGAACAATAACTAATTCAACCCTTAATGAGAAATCTTGAGTTTGACTATTTTTTGGCCAACATTTTTGTAGAACATTTTATCCCCGCCCTACCTCGCTCTTAGATTATTTTTTACGATTTGTTAGAATAAAGCCAGGGTGAGTTAGGGGATTAATATGTTCTACAAAAATATTTGTTATAACATTTTCTACAAAGTTGCTGAACATACTCTTCTACACCTCAGATGTAAAGAAAACATTATTTTATATACCGATATGCTGCAAGAACAGGCCAAAACTTTAGCCGCCTCTAATATACATATTTGTTTTTTTGGTCCCCTCTACCAGAATCAATCGTTGGAACACCGTAATTTTGGAAAATGTTTGAACACCGTGTGTGTTATCATTTCATGTTGAATAACATCAATAAGGCAATTTAATAAGTGCATCGGAAAATTCAAGCCAATTTGTAGTCCAGTCCCTCTGATAACGAAACACCATAAATAAAAAATTACTGTGTATTTTTTATATGATGTTTGACAATCAGAGAACATGGCGAATTTGATTAGCTGAGCTCCTGCTACATGATATACAATATGTATGTAAATAAAATATATTAATCCTTTCCTTTAATTTGGAATTCTGTATAATTTTTATGTAAAATAAAATGTTTAATATGTAAATTTAAGTTGTTTCTTATGAACCTATTTAATTATTAAGACAATGAATTGTATCTTTTCAATGTTTTTTGTTTAAATAAAAAAATTTATTTAAAATCAATTTTTTATTCGAACCGGTTTTTAATAGAAAAACACAAAAACCGGGTTTTAACAGAAAAAGCCGATAATCGATTTTTAAAAATTATGCTTTTACGAATTATTCGAAACCCGGTTTTTTTTTTGAATATGTTGAATATTTAATAACTCTACATATCATATACACCTCTAATGGAAGACGCACTCGGTACATTGTCATTCTCTCCTTTTGATCTGATCAATTTATCCCGAAAAAAAGAAAAACAATTGATTTCAATAAAGCCCTAAGTTACAAAAAATTCAAAAACGACTTCTTGGTAGATTTCGATCCACCATATCAAAATGCATGTCCCTGGAAAATTTTATTTATTAAAATTGCACTAATTCGTCAATAAGAAATAAACTTAAACTAAAAAAATTTTGAAAAATGTTGCTTAAAGTTTCATATTAGATAGTTTTTTGCTTGTCCTCTAAAATTTTTTCAATGTAACTTAGGGCTTTTATGAATTCATATGACGATATATAATATGGCCTCATTTGTGTAAGAAGTTTAAAAGCTGCAAGGACATACGTTTTGGTGCAATACACAAGTAATTATTAAAAAAAACGCAATTTCCAATATTTTGTTGGTTACATGGTTTTGCGTTTAAGCTAGCGATATGTGTCACATATTCTCGTAAGTAAATGCCGTGTTGTCTTAAATTCCCAGTTAAAACAAAGGTAGAATTTTAATTCCATTGCTGTCTGAGCTTACGCCTTCCTAAGGAGTCTAAACTATCTAATCTCTATTATACCAACATATTAAGATCCCTTCATTGAAGTAAAACAAGAGGCCCCTCAATATCCACTCCAGGGCCTGGTTTCTGTAACTAATGTGAGATCTTTTCGCATCAAAAAAAATATTGTCATGCTGTTAAACACACGATGATTGAGTAACAATTTAGTATATTTCAAGCCGAATACATTTTAGAGGTGGCGTCGAAAGCACAGCTGAATGTTTCGCCGTGCGTACTATAAGCTTTAAAAAATTTTTTATTTATATTTTCTGTTGTTTTAAATGATTTTATATGGCTGCAGAGAACAATATATTGCAATAAAGAAACAAATATTTCTATTTTTGGGGCATATGGATTGCGATGAAAGTTGCTAAAACACATTTTAAATAAATTTTCTTTTTCTGTTTTTGATACTTTGTGCTAACAGATTGTGTTTGTTCTAATACTACCACCAACACAAGGCAAATTCATAACAGGTAGACTCGCCTCAATTCGCTTTGAAAAATACCTGCTTTCTTTGCCAAAATCAACGTCAAACACTGTATATAAATAAAAAATAAACAAATTTTGACAAACAAAACAGATCAAAATGCAAGGAGATCCAAGGAGCAAAAAAGCAATCAGCTAAGCTGTCAAGACCACCTGTTCTGAATTCGCCTTGCACCAACAGTAAAATGAATTTACAATGGAATATCTTGAAGGTTGGTTGACAGGCAATTGAAGTCATATAATAATCCAACCATCTGAGATATTTTATGAATCAAAACAAAAGTAAAGGAATAACCAGAATCATTAGTAGCTCTTTCTCGTTCTGAACACTTCTCATACATACATATCGCCAACTAAAATGCAAACGGACGTCACTACACTTTTATTTATTTTAAAGGAAAAGCTAAAAACGTTATCAAGTCAATAATAATAAAGTATTCTTTGCAATCCTTTTCATTTTTGTTTTATAATATAGAAAATAGTTTATTTTTGAACAAGACAAAGCAACACACACTAAAAAATACATGCACTTGTATTCACTGCCGTTTAAATTTCTTTAATAAAGAGGCCGGTTTTGACCTACGGAGTTTTAAATTTTCCCTGAACATGTATGTAGTTTGACAAAACGAACCATAATCAATCAAAAACTCTATTTCGAATATTTGTATAGAAAAACGTCCGTTTGCATTTAAGGTGACGATATGTATGTTTTAGAGGCTGATTGGACTCTAGCTATTCGTTAAATTCTAAGTCTCCAACAAACTTGGTGCTCAAAACCAACGTGTGACCTCCATTCCGAAACCTTAATTTCAACTAAAACATTCTTTTAAGATTCTGGTCGTTTCGATTGAATTGAAAAATCGACTACTTCATTCATTTAGGCAGCCAGTCAGCCATCTACGATGAACTGAATATCATCCAAAAGGTACATTAAACTAATGCATGCTCAGCACATTCTGCTTCAATATTTGCTTTTGCACTCGTATTTTTGGTACTTTATTTTGAAAATCATCTTCAACAGCATCTTTATTGGTGTTTGTCTGTCTGTCTGTCTGTCTTCATCATGCATCGTGCTGTTCATTCATACATTTAAACAATTATTATTGCTGTTGTTTTTGTTCTTTTTGCTCTTGTTCACAACTTCACGTGTGTATTATTTAGTTTTTGCTGATCATAGATATATATCGAGTTATAGTCGTAAATACGAGTACTATCAAAAATTGATCATCTTCAAAGTAATGATGACGACGATGATTATCAACTTTATGACCCTTCGTGTAAGAACTTATGAGATTGTACAGTACGTGCAAAAAGTTGAAGTTCAGGTTAATTTTTCTTTTCGTACAGAAAAATTAAGATACATTTTTCGCTTAACAAATAATTGTACACCTGCCTTATAAATTTGTTTCACTTAGTATGCAAAGTATGAAGTGATCGTATGACAAATAGCTGCGAAAAGAAGTGTCAACTGGGTAATACGAGTACATGTAACATAAAATAAAAATAATAATTCTTTAAATTGTGGCTTGCTCAACTGAGCAAGCAAATGAGCATAACTCGCCAACTTATATGATATTCGTGAACTTTGAGAGGGTGTTTGATACAATCGTGAGGACGAGCATTTGGAGAGCACTGCATCGCAGAGGTGTACCGAAAACTTATGTACTCCAACTCAAAAAACCAGGTGTTATACAAGTGGCAAACGTCTGAAACATTTACTATCGATGTGGGAGTACGTCAGGGTTGTGTACTGTCACCACTTCTTTTCCTGCTTGTGCTAGACGATGTCCATGTCAATAACAAATATTGAAGCACTAGACGGCATTCAGTGGACGCCCTTCTCAAAACTAAACGATCTTGACTATGCTGATGATTTATGTCTCTTAGCACATAAGTTCGAACATATGGAGAACAAATTGAAGGCTCTTCATAACAACGCTCTTAAAGTTGGATTGCGAATAAACTTGCGGAAAGCCAAACTAATGATAATAAGCACCACCAATAACACCTGTCTAACTCTCAATAATAACACCATAGAGATGTACAATCTTTCTGTTATCTAGGCTGCACAATCACAACGAATAGCGGTGCAAACGAAGACGTTTCTGCGCGAATTAACAAGGCCCGTCATGCATTGTTTAAAAAAAGTATGGGTATCATCCGAAATAGCAACACAACTGAGGACCAAAGTATTCAACACGTGTGTAAAACCCATACTCCTGTACGAGTGTGAAACTTGGGGTCCATCCAAAAACGACGTACGATGGCTGCAAGTTTTCACAAACCGTTGCTTACGAAGGATTATTCGATGTTTCTGGTCCAACACAATAACCAACGATGAGCTGCTCCGAAGCACGAATCAACAGTCAATCCACTACGACATCCTGAAAAGGAAATTTGGATGGATTGGTCACACATTGAGATCCGATAATGAGATAGCCAAGGCAGCGATGAAGTACAACCCCCAAAGCTCTCGGCGCCGTGGACGTCCAAAAAGCAACTTGGCGCATCGCAACCGTACGTGAGCTGACTACAGCAGGGTTTTCGTGGAACAATGCACTAAGAGCCCACAACAGATTCCGTTGGAAGTCAATAATTGAGACCGTTTGCTCCCCAGTTGGAGAATAGCGAAACATCATCATCATAAATTGTGGCATTTCGATGATTTTATTAACAGCAAAGAACTGTTCGTTGAAAATTGAGATGCACACTAGTTTGAATTACTCCGACACTGCAGTGTACAAAACGTTTCACATAAATATACGTTGTGGAAAATAGGCTCGAGAAAAATTGTGCTCAAATTTTTTGAAAAATGTTTGCAAACATATTCTAAGAACTCTCCGTCAACGAAGAGCGCTAGAGACAAATGATAACCAATTTCTGCATTTAAAATTTTTAGTAGTTTAAATTTTAAATACGATAACGAATTTCTTTTGGTTGGAATCGAACGGTATGAGCATGAAAGGATTTGATGGTATGGTGGTAATCTCTTGCAGATGTGAATTGACCACCAAGGTCGTGCGATTTGGACGATGCTCTCAAAAGTCAACATATCAGACGGATCTAAACAGCAGTCTTCGAAAGTTGGTCATACATGCCGTCGTGCAAAGAATATTTGAATTATGTCAAATTCAAAATATTTGAAATATGGTCTTTTCAAATAAAAAAAATCTTGTTTTTAGCTGATTAAAAAAAAGCGAAGGTTATCAATTCGTTTGTAAATATTTACATATTTTTTTATTTTTAACATTTGTACTATTTGCAAGGACCAAAATCCAGATTGATCTCGCAGTTTTAATTTCTTAGTTCGGATGAAATGTCCGTCCGTCTGTCCGTCCCTCTGTTTTGGAGTAAGTTTCTTTCGCAATAATCTTATTCCATTCTGATATAAAATACAATTTTAGGGCATTATATTCTAGAAAACAAGAACTGAAGTATTCCTCCCCTTTGAACTAGTTGACAATGCTAAAATTTGGCCACAACACAGAAATATGCGTTTTTAGAACGCCCGTGTGGCCCCGGACTCGGAGTAAAATTTAATAAACCTACTCGTTCTTCCAAAAGACACTCAGTTTGACAGCTCACAGATGGAACAGAGCACGAAATTAAAAAAACAATGTTCTTTATCGCACGTTGTGAATACGTGGCTAGAAAAACACGCGTAACAATAAAAACTCGACACTTTTACCGTCACATCAATGCATTTAGTGTTGCATTACTATTTGTGTTCTTGTTATTCTTGTTTATTCGAAGTGCTTGTGAAAAGTTTTTAAACAACGTCTCTCTTCTTCAAACTATATATGAAAAAAAATTTACCCGTAAAAAAATTTTATGTGTGAATCTCCTGCAAAACATTTTAGCATCTTCTTTTTTCACCAATTTATCATTCTACCAGTTTCATTTTCTGACAAAACTGAGAGCGAACAAAAAAGAAATAAAAACAAACTTTAGGGATGTTTTGTCAGAAAATTAAAGTGGTCGAATGATAAATTGGTGAAAAAAGAAGATGCTAAAATGTTTTGCAGGAGAAAAGCTCAATAATGAATTGAATTTCATTCTTATTTCATTCCGGGAGTCATTAAGACACCTCTCGCCCTTTTTATATTTATTATGTCTCCTAAATTTTGTATGAAATATGGTCGGAATATTAATTTAGCTTTGTCAACTGTCAAGAAGTGTGTCATTCGATCAGTCTGGTGATTATGTATTCGATTAGCAGCAACAACCTTGCCTCTTTTACTACAACTATTGATGATTTTTCTGAATTTGTTCACCATACAGGGTGTCGCTCGAATCGTGCTACAAAAAGAAAACTTAATAACTTTATTTTCTTTTATCTGTCAGGATATTATTTAGATTTATTAAAGCGAATGCTTGGGATACCGAAAAAGTTGTTGGATAGTGCAGGGGTGTCATGCTTTGCAGTCTTTCCTTTCCGTCCAAAACGAGTTTGGCAGCACTTCCCCGACTAGATGGACCATTATGCGTCTGGTAAACATTTATGAAATTATGTCAGGCAAGGAATTTGATTGAATTGAAGCTATCCATTGAAACAATAATTGAGGCGATCAATTGACTTCAACCCTTCAGGCCGTAATGAATAATTTCTGATCAGGTGTTATAGTTATAAAATAGTTGGTTAATATGTTAGTTATATCAAATTATATTTAATTTTCTATACAATAAATTGATTAAAAAAAATCTATTTGAATTTCTTATTATAGCACAATTGGTGCGACACCCTGTATTAAGATACAATATAATTTTTAAATGTATTTGCAATGTTTAGTTAAAAAAAATAATTTAAAAATATCATCATATTTTTTTTTTTAAATAAATACATTTATTCTCGACTGTAATTTATTTGTGGTGTTGATTTTAAGTGATTGTATGTTCAGCTTTACTTTTATAACCATCTTTAGTTTTAGATAATTTTTTTTCATTGTGATTTTTAAGTTTCCTTGAAAATAAAATATATAAAATAAAAAAAAACAAACAAAAAACTTTGGCTGCTTCTGTTCTTGTTGTTGCTTCGCTCCATCATCGTCTTTTTAATTTTAATGTCTTTTGCTGTAGTAAGTAACATTTTTTATTATTATTTCCAGTGTAGATGTGTAAGTACGAGTAATACGCCGTATGTGTTTGTATTTATTTATTTTATAAATATATTTTTGTTAATATTTTTTTTCGGGGGGTCTCTTTAGTCTCTGTAGGAGCTTAGAAATGTATTTATTCTTTTTAATTTAATTTTTGTTTCAGATTTTTCTTTATTATATAAATATGTATGTATGTATGTATGTATGTATATGTATGTACGTATGTACTTATTTCAGTTTTAGTTATTGTCAAATCTGGGAGATTGTTTTGCAAATGCATAACTTAAAAATCGTGAAATCTTCAAAAAAATAAAAATAAATAAATAAAAAAATCTTAAATAAATAATATATTAAAAGTTTCATATTCATTTCATAAACAATATTGTGCTAAACTTTTACACACATTTTACGTAGGTTTTTGTGAGTTTTTTTTTTCTTTTGTCACTGCGACAATTTTCATTTCAATTTCAATTTCTGTTACTTTTAATTTTAATTGCCTTTGTTGCAAGTGACAGTTCATTATGATGGCGTTTTTTTTTTCATCATATTTTTATTAATTTTATAGAATTTGTCACAATATTGAGTAAAAAAAATTTGTTTGAGCAATGATTAGACATGTTTGAAGGGAGGATGTTGAGAAAAAAGTGAGAGTGTTTTATGTTGAATTTTAAAGGCGTGATTTCCGTTTCCTTTTAACGGTAAACACGATCGCATACACATATACAAACACAAATATGTACATGCCTACACATATGACATTTTTTATAATAAAAAAATCTTTGAATTTAACTTTATGTCCCGATCGATTAATCGAGCTGTCAGCTTTCACGGATTTTTGATTTTAGGTTGATCACACTTTCCTAATCGATCGAATAGGGAAGGTGAACAGTCCCGAAAACAATAATCTTCCTGGTGCGATATTTTGGTTCAAAACGCCGGAACGTATGGCTCCGGTCTTAAAAAAATATTATTTGGAAAAAACTTGAACAATAAAAATATGCATGTTTCAATACATAATTTTAATTAAAAGACTCATTGTTGCTACGGCCAAAATATTAAGCTGTCACATTAAATTAGAAAATATTGCGCAAGTAAGTATGTATGTACGAGTACAACATTATGTATGTATCATTATTTCGTAAATAAACATGTGGTTATTTAGAGCACAGTGTGTGATGAAATTGAATAAACAAAATCTAAATTTGTGTAGTAAACTTGGCACAGTGTTATTCATTTCCCCAGCTTTTGTCCTTTTTAAGGATGCACATTTTATAATATATTTTTTATATATTTATATGTATGTAATATTTAATAACAATATGAAAACCAAACGAATGCTACTCATTTCTAGAATTTATAAACAACCATTTCTTTGGTTGGCCAAAACAGTGAGTTTAAAAAATGTCTTTTGAAAAAGTACCCACCGATATCGTTGAAATATTTCATTAAAATTTTTAATAAGAAAACATATCGAAATATCCTTTATACAAAAAATATATGTATTTAATTTAAAGTGATTATTTTTTTAACAAACTGGTTGTTAGTAGTTTTTAATCCAAAGTGATTATTATTTTTTGGCTAATGTTCGTAACATTTTGAGTCAGAAAGACAGACTTTCACTAATATTAGCCGCTCTATATTTTTTCTGAGCATACCTAACCCCTATGTATCTAGCCTCCTTAAGGGTGTCCTCATACAAAGTCTTATTTTTTTATAAAATTATCCACACCGCCCTAACTAGCTCCAGAGTGCTCGTAGATTGGCCAAATGTATGACCGACGAATAATATTTTTGCTACGCCAACATTCTTTCAGAACATGCCTAGCCTCCATCTTTAGTCATTAGGGTGGCCCCCATAAAAAATTAAAAAAAAAATTTTGTATTAAAAAAAACATATATGTACATATTGTTATTGAATAATGCTGATTATTATGATAATTAAATTAAAAAATAATTAAATTATGAGAAGGATACTTTCCTATTTTCACAGACAACTTGAAGCAAAAAAAATTTTCTTCCTCGTTGCGGTACAGTATGTTGTTGTATTCTTCTATTAACTATACTCCTCTGTCTGCAGCGTCATTGACAACATGTAATTTGCGCAATATTTCTATCGCTTGCTGGTAATCTTTGCGATCTTCCCAGTTTTCTGGGTCAGTATCTATAAAGTCCAATGACAGTCCAAAGCGCACGAAAAATTTGTCTGTTTCAGGTGTTACGTATTGGCTTAAATCATTTTGGTTGTGTTGACTCCACGCTAATTCTTTTCACGCTTTTGAAACCAAAAATATGTGCTGAACGATCTGAATTGACACTGCTGCTGCAATGATCCATGTTACTATCGCCTCAACCAATTTAAATCATTATTCGTGCATTTGGGAATGAACAATATAAGAAACACGATCGCAATCTTCGAAGAAGAAGAAGACGATGCGAATGATGCCTTGGTATAATAAGGCGAGCGGAATAATATTTTGTAATTGAATTACTTATCCAGCTGTTTAAATCGACTGGAAAAGTAACATAAAAAATTATCAATTGTGCTAAATGTGCAAATGTACCGAAAAGTTCGCACATTCGATACAATTGTTCCATCACCGGATATTTGACGTTGAGCATTGTTTGTTGTACTTTAAAGAAATTATTGATTTTCTTTCTGTCTTTATACAATATTAAATGAGTGAGGTATATGTTGATCCAACGAAAATCGTTCAACAAATTTTAAATATTTATATTCCCCTTATTCCACTGGTCAACACCGACGTCACATCAATACAATGCCAAAACAAAAAATTTGGGGCTTGTCTACTCGCTCTCGAGAACAATTTTGTGCTACTGACAGTGTATTTCTGTTTTGTAAGATGTAGAAAATAACATGAGCTTTTCAATAGTAGTCAGTTGTTTTTGACAACGGTTTGGTTTTGTATTGACGTGAAGTCGATGTTGACAACTGGAATAAGGGGATTATGTTTGACTAAAAATGCAGACTTATGCAAAAGTTAATCTCAATGAAGAAAAATATAATAAATGTATAGACTAGGTATGCTTAGGTTAATTTAAGCCCAATAAAACCCTACAAAAAACCGACTGGGTGGGTATTTTATTAAAAAACCCGGGTTTTTGCCAATACTGATCTGGACCCAATTGGGCCGGCTGCTTGCAGCTGTCGGCCTATGCAACATAACCTAACCTAACCACAATCATTTTTTTAAATATAATTTTGTAATAAAAAAATTTCGTTCCTTTAATTAGTTGTCACTCTATAGTTCTTTGAAAAGAAAATCTATTGCGCCTGTCCTTAAAGAGTTGCCAAATTGTGAACCCAAAGAAATTTTCATAATTGAACATACATAAATATCAAACAAATTTCAATCGAGGAAACTCTGCTAACACCACCATTTTTGTATTGCTAAGGTTCTCCCGAATTTGTATCAAAATGGTTGCTTTAATTAAAACCAGCAACTTGTACAATAAGGTTCCCTTTTAATTCTTGCTTTGATTTCTTCAGCTTTCGGTATTTTTTCCCTCCCCAGCACACAGAATCATGACAATAACTAACAAATTACGCATTTGGTGCCTTTTGGGTTTGATGTTATCCCTCTATGCCACATATGTTGAGTTTAAATTGATTGCCGACAAGGATTATAAGGCTCTGTGTGATTTGTCACCAAAATTAAGTTGCACCGCTGTTTTCAGTTCACCGTAAGTTTAAAAAAAATAATTACTTATATTTACTTGAACTTTATTTATTTATTGCTATTTTATTGTTTACTTTAGTTATGGCAAAAGTTTTGGTTTTCTAAATATGTTTTTCGATGAAAAAACAGACAAATGGAATCCCCCAAATGGCATATTTGGGATTATATATTATTTGGTGTTATTAATGACAAGTAAGTGATTATTTGTTTGTTAAACAATAGATTGAAACATGTCATGTGAAAATAATAGTCAATTTTATAAATGCGATCGTAGGTAACTTCGTCAGGCACGATCTCATGACAGCTCGCGAGCAGAAAGGTGTAGCATTTGATATATCGCGTGGTAAAATTACAAGTGTGTTTTTAAATCATGTATTATTTTTGACACTGATGGATTTTTGACTATCGGACGGACATTGAGTTTAGCCAGAAATTAAAATTTTCTGACCAGGCCTATTTTCATCACGGCGACCATTAATGTTGTTTCACCTGGACTAAAAATGACTTAATGATCGATTCCGGGTAAAATCACTAATGGCGATAATTAAATCGATGGCAGTGGAGAACACTTGAATTCTTAATTATGAAACCGAACAAACTGCAACTTCAGGCTGAACAATATTTTCCATACAGTTTGACATAAATTTTTGCCAGAGAATGTGGTCATGAAATAGAATCTATTTTATTTTTACAGGGTTTTTTCTTATACTCTCAATTTTAGACATACAATCACAAATCACATACATTTTTCATACGAAAAAAGCAAACAATAATAAGAAAGAATTTGAAGTTACTGCCGTCGATTTTGTTATGGGCCACCAAGCGATTGTTCCTGAAGTTGCAGACTTGTTCTGTTTCATCATTTATTGTTGATTAATATTCTTTTGTTTTTATTCTTCGTATGAACAATTTTATGAAAGTGCGTTAACATTTTTTGAGAAAATTGCCTTTAACACATAGAAGACGGCGACTGCACAGCTGCAAAACTACAAATGCAGTTGTCTGCATTCGTCGCCGTGCAGTCAGCTAATTAATTATAAGGAAAGCGGCAGAAAATCTGGATCCATTCATATTTTCTGGACAAATTTTTTTGTTGGAGCGTAGATGCCGCAATCTGATACCGTACAGAGAAGCTTGGCTAACAAAGATGTTGAAGTAACTCAAACTACTGATAAAATAAACGAACTTAATGCTCTTATAGGGGCGCTAAATACCCAACTTACAGAGCAGAAGGAAACGCTAGATAGTGCAAATCAAGAAGTGACTCAACTCAAAGGCATAGAAGATATAGAAAAACTTATAAACAAAAATAAAAAGCTAAATGGTAAAAACGAAAAATTCTTGAGAGCAAGCACTCATAGCAAAAGGCAGCGTCATTATCATTGTCCAATTTTTATACACTTTTCGCAATAATTGCAACCGTATTACGCCAATAATTCAACGAATGTTGTGTTCCAAGTATTCAATCGTATCGGGTTTATCGGCGAAGACAAGTGACTTGCCGTACCGTCAGAGAAAATAATCTAATGAAGTTAGATCGCACGATCTTGTTGGCCAACAAAAAAAAAGTACGTGAAATTTTCTATTATTATTTTTTCAGTATTTTTGAGATTAGTCTAGAGTGAATCTATTCATTATAACATGGCAAACCAAACTAACCACAAATCAAATGTCAGCTGTCAAATCACTTGTCACACAAAGCAGTTTTGCCAATTCACAGCTCTATTGTAATTTTCTTTTTTGCTAAATAAAATAATAAAATTTTTTAAGCTCAAGATCTACTTATTGTCGATAACGAAATTAAACATTGGCCTAAGTTGGCCACAGCGACAACGGTGTAGATTGTAGTCGTTAGCCTGCTGTCGTCTATGTGTTTAAAGCAGGGACAGAAACCATGAAAAAAATGGGTTCAGGTATGGGTTCGGGTTAATCAAAATAAAAACTTCAGGTTCGGGTTCGGTTCAGGTTCAAAGTTCTAAAAAACTACATGTGTCGTCTTAGTAAAAAATTTATTTTTTAAAGAAATTTTCGTTTAATTTTACAATTGATATATTTTTCAAGATTTCTTCTTTTAAATTTGTACTTTGTAGGGATAAAATAAATTTCAAGGCTGAAAAGGACCTCTTGACGCTTCCTTTCGTAGCAGGTACTGCGAATATAATCTGAGCCGCTTGATACAATATTGGCGGTTGCTCCCAAAATAGTAAAATGTTTTGTTTTCTTTTCCCAGTCTTGGATATTCAAATTAATTTTTAACTAAATTATCAATCGAAGCGGTGACATTTCCATTTGAAGAATTTAATTTATAAAACCTTTTCTTATTTTTTAGAACTTGTTTGACCATATCTTCATCATATTCTGAAGAAAAAGATGTTGATTTTCTCACAAAATTCTATTTTTCTCTTTTCATTTGTGAATTTTTAAAAATTTTTATTGTTTTCAAAATATGTTTTTTTACCATGTAATGTATTTTATTCTTCTTCTATTAAATATTTCTCTATTTTTTATAGTTTTGAACCCGAGCCTTGCTGAATTTTTGGGTTCAACGGGTTCGGGTTCAAAGTCTTTATAAACCGCGAACCTTAACCCGTTTGGCTTCAGGTTCGGGTTCGGTTTCAGTCCCTGGTTTAAAGTAAACGAGTATCTGCAATTGCGAGTATTAGAAAAACCGCTGTTAAAATTATATATATTCTGTCACCCGATTACATTCTGCAGCGAGTTCTTAAAAGCTCGCAGGATCCCAAAAATAGCTATGAAAAGTTAGTTCCCACAATTTCTTCCCATCGTTTTGGAAGCCGGCTAAGCTTTTAGAAAAACCCCTTTTAGGGCTCGTAACTCTTGTAATTACGAACCTATTTTGATGCATTAATTTTTTTATAAATTAAATAAGAAGATAAAGAGAAAGTAAGCAGCAGCGTCACACCGTCACATCGTAATGGTTTTAATTCCGTACTATCAATTAAAACTTTTTACTTTCCACCATAAAATAATTAATACCTTAAGGCGCCACTTGACATTTTTTTGCCACGCACAAACGACTCGTCGCCGTTCTTTGTTGTGTTCCTACACATAAGTAAAATGCTGAAGAAAATTGAACTATTTTCATCAACTCTTTTCCCCTCCCGACGTTTTTGATCATATTTATTTTACTAATCATAATATAATATAATTTGCAAAATTTTAAAAATCAGTTTTACTTTTATCTTGATTGATCAATTTGCAGCTTCGTGTGAGAATTCATAAATATTTTGAAGCCCTGGTAGCAACCGACTATGATTTTTTAAGGCGTCTTGAAAAAAATAAAAGTTTTAAATTCGAAGAGGTAATTGCAAGAAAAAAAGTTTGATTCAAGTAAAAACAAAAAGTAGAAAGAAAAAGACGCATGAGATTAAAATCAATGAATAACAAGAGTTAATTTAACGGCTGTTTACGCTATGAATTGTAATTCAATTCCTATTTCTATATATAATAAGTTAATTTATAATTAAGCTCTAAACTGTCGTCAATCGGTTTTATTCATTTTTTTCTAAAAAATCTCTCCTTCTCTTTTTGTGTGTTGAGATCACTTCGAATTATCATATGTAATGATATGAACTGTAACTTTTGCCTTGTTTAGTTGCTCATCAACCTCCCTAAGAACAAGGTATATTTAAACCAATAAAGTGAATAATTTACAAATCCAATTTATTTGCATTTCTTGTAATTTTTTCTTCGCCAACACCCTTCTACCGTGGAATAACCATGCCCTCATCCAAACAACGGCAATTGGCAATAGTAAATTAGTAATTTTCAAATAATTTGGGAGCATTTGTATATCTTGGAATCAAAATAATTCTCGTATTCTATTTCCTCAAAAGATTTGTACAGTTAAAAGATTTAAGCAGCACTTTACAATTGTTGAAATAAATGAAATACACAAAAACACAAATGATGGAGACAATGTCGCGTCCTCCGAAAACAACGTTTTCTTTTGTTCTGCTTGTGTAGGATGTAACTGATTGACGTTAATGTATCCTTTATTCCTTGAAATATTGTGCTTCATGTTCAATTCTTTCAATCAATTACTTATTATCTTTCTTTTAATAAGTTTTACGAAAACATAAAAATTAAAAACACGAGTGTTTCCCTGCATTCGTTCTAATCTGTTATTTCTATTCAATCCAAAGATTTTTTATAGGTTTGTCCTTTTAAGACAACCATTATCTTACTTTATGTAGATCGGAAATAATTAAAAAAAATCCGTGAAGCACAGATTTTTATATTTTTATTTTCTTTTTGTAATTTTCTGATCATTTTACAAGTTTTTGTTTGTTAAAAGACTTTTTTAACATGATCATTTTTATAAAATTTTTTATATAAAAGTTTTTTATTATTATTTATTTGAAAATGGAACTTTTTATGATTTCTTAGGTTTTTTTGAAAATAAGTGTTATTTCGTTTTATGAGAGAACTGTATTGAATTAGGCAGACAAATGGACATTATTATTAATGAATATGTGAAGAAGGTCTATTCAGGGACTTAAAGGAATGTTGAGAATAAAGTAATTGTAAATTTAAAGCTTTTCTTTTCTTAGTTTTTGAGAAAAGTACCACAAAAGGAACCACCGCTTGCTTGCTCATGAATACATTCTGTTATTATTTCTAGAGTTATAAGATAAAGTATTATGGCCTTATTCACAAACGATTATCAAAGTTATAGTGGGTTTAATGTTGGATTTTTACATGGGAAACACGGTTTTAATGCACCCATTAACTTTATTAATCGTTTGTAAATAAGGCCATTATTGTTTTGCATTCGCTTTAAACAGAATTTTAATATTCTTCGCTTCATTATTTATTTATGCAGATATTTTTAAAAGCCGACCAGTAATTTTTTTGCACAATGAGCATGTCAGAAAGTAATTAGTTTTTAATGAACGAATATATGAATTCATAAATTTTAGCACTTAAAATTTGTGTAACAAAAAAATAACCATTTATTTTTAAACTTTATCTTTTTTGCTTTTTCTTTCCAGCCTTTCTTAAACGCCCTGACCTTGCAAAATACCAAATAATATTTTGTATCTTATCGAATCTAATGTCTTTATATTTGGCATATTTACTTTATATTTTGAAAAATATTTGTGTCATTTGTGTTACGATTTATGTGGTTAATTTTCTCTGTCTCTGGGAGATGGTAAAAGATTTCAATAAATTGTGGTTGCAAAATCCTACAAACACAAAAATTGAAAGTTACAAAGAGAAATAAAAAAAAATTTCTCATAAAATAACAATTGTATTTTTGTCGTATTGAAAATAAACATTTCCTATAAAAAAAAAACAAACAAAATAAAAAAAATACTAAAAAGTGCATTTTATTATTTTGCGGTTTTCAAATTGATTCTCAATTTGTTTGGATTTAATTTTAGCTTTTTTTTATTTTGTTGAAAATTAAAATTAAGCTAAAACTCATTCATGTCATGAATTTGTTTGTGCTGGATAAAATCAATTTGTTAATCTTTAATGTAATTTTATTATATTGTGTGATAATTATCAAATAATTTGTTAACAATAAACATTTTCAATAAGTAACACTCTAAGTCTGGCAAAAAAAAAAAAGTAATGGAAAAAAATAATTTTTGTTTTTCCAACAATGGATAAAAACAAAACAATGAACGAACCACAAAATCATCATCACCATCATCATCATCCATTTCAGTTCTAGTGCATTGAACAACTAAAAAGTAAAACATCCAACTCTTTTAAATTCAAATAATGTCAAAACAGTGACAAACAACGTTTTTAAAGACGACTTACTAAACAAACAGTATCAATTCAACGTTGCTGAATACACTCGAAAATTATTGTAAGTTAAAAAGCCTTGTAAGTAGAAAATCTTTATAATATATACAGGGTGGCCTAAAATTACCGAAGGAGTTTGAGTTCATAATAAATGTTTAATTAAGACATAATTATTAATTTTTTTAAATAAATACTTTTCCTTTCAATTAACCTCAATGGAAATAGTCTGGAGCGATTAAATCCGGTGAAAGCAAAGTATGGCTTTCCACGGCTGGCCTTAAAAAATTTCCCAACATTGTCCGATATCGACCGCCGGTGTTGGAAACGACGACACCGTGTTCATTAATAAAAAAAATATGATCCAATTATCCTTTCCGACTAAACACCGCACAGTGGGGTTTCTGATACCAAAAATGGGAATCAATTGCAAAATTAAATTTAGGAGAACCGAATAAATTTTTGTAGTCGGTAAAAGTACACAACATTCCACATCACTAGTGCAAAAATTTTATTTTTGACAACTACCTTTATGTCACTATACAATTTTAAAGTTTGAGTTATTTGACGTTTTCCTCGCGTGCAATATAAATTTCAACTTTTGGTGTCTGAAAAATTACTTTTGATTCTTTTCTAAAGTGATAATTAAAAATATTTTAATGGAACCTTTGACCTCAGGTTAGTAAGATTAATTTATATTTTGCAGAATTAAATCGTCAATGTGAAATAAATAACTTTGATATTGATAGAAGGATTGACTTAGAGGTGGATCGAACTCGTTTAGTCGCTCGTTTTAGATAAAAACCATTGATCGAGGCCATGAAATTTAAATTGGTTTAATTAAAGGTTTTTGTCTACGACGAGCGACTGAACAAGTTCGATCCAACTCTAAGTCAATCCTTCTATAAAACCCATTTATTTCACATTGACGACTTATTTCTGCTGTGTGTCCAACAGCTAATTTTGGTTCGAAAGAGCTACTGGTCACAAGCCCATTGTCCAGAAAATTTATAGGAAAAAAACGCCGTTTTTTCAGTGATTACTAAACAAATATTTTAGACGTAAAGACCGCACTTTAATACTCTTGTATAGTAACGCGTGATCACGCCTGATCGCTGTAAGGTTTTTGTTATAAACAAATTAAGCGTGAATAAGCGTGCATGAGTAGATTTTTGGAATTATTGTTTGGAAATTTTTTTCTTCATTGTATTTCTTTTCATAAAATTTTTTTCGGGAGCTTGAGTTTTCGTGATTGTGAATAACGTTTTTCTCACTCACGTGAGCCTGCATAATCGTGAGCACAAAATACAAGCTCGTGCAGGAGTAAATTTTTTTTTGTCGGTAGTGGGAGTGAAAAGTCACTCACGATCCCATATCTAGTACAGATGAAGCCATATTTGCCTGCCAAATTTTTCCCGTTTGTCTTCTGTTCTGTCTTTCAAGGAAATATGAGTGGGCAAACACAAATCTGATGCAACTTATAAAGTTGTAGCTCATCAGCTTCATTATTTTTCTGTTCCCTGAGATCAAAATGATTACAATTTTGAACCGCTCAGACATCTCAAGGGCTGTTTTGTTGCCAAAAGTGGGGATGTAACGGTCCGGTTATTGCATTAGATGTGGTGTTTATTGATATGATATTCACTTTTTAGCGATCTGCAGCTTCTTTAAAACTTAGGATTTCTGCTTTGAAAACGCTGCAGTGATCCGGGAGCCAAATTTATATAGAGAACTTAAACTCCATTGAGTACACACCATAACCTTCCGGAACTTTGAAGTTCTACGTATAAATGTTTGGTACACCAAAAATCCATGAGTGAAGACATGGTATCCGAGTCGTATAGAGACGTTTGTGACCTAAAGTAGTTGACGTGTTCAATGTAACTAATAGATTTTTTGAGTGTATCATCGTACTACATATTTACTACCATCTTACTTTAATGTATTCGAACTAAGAAGTGTATCCTCATGTGTCTAGTCCAAAAGGCATTAGAAATACCCCCTCGAACAATTCAACCGTAAAGACGACAAAGTAAACCAACAACAATGAGAGCACAGAAGAATTAATATATACGAAGATGTTGTTACCTTTATCCACCAATAACATGTGGCAATATTGTCTTAAAAGGTGGTTGCATGAATGAAAGAATGGATGGATACACAGACGTATGAATACATGAACAGATGGATGGATGGATGTTGTTTAGCAGTTTGGTTGATGTTTTTTTGTCTTTCTAACTGGAGATTTTTTATTTTTATTTATTTTTTTTGGTATGAGTTTGAATTTTGCCATAATGTTGCTGTATTTTTAAGATTTAATTTATGAGATCACGAATAACAGTGACAATTTACATAAAAATGAATTTAACAAATTTCCTAAGCTTTACTAAACACAAAAAAAAAACAACGTTTGAGTTGAACGATTTTTTTTTCTAAACTATTTTTAGCCCAAACTCCAGACATATTTTGAAATTTACATTGAAAAAGGAGAATATGACAAAAATCGCAGCAACACGTTGGAAGGGTGAGGGGAGAAAGGAAAACTTAAATGTAAATTTACTTTAATTTGCTTGTTTACGAATAAACAGATCCCGATGATTTACAATTGTTACCTACTTTTTTAGTACCTCTCTGTCAAATATACACATGAATGTGTAGAGGATAAATATTCGTTAAGGGCGGGTTAGTCTAAAGAGTGACTTGTGAATGGCAACATGGAATTCTGATTGCTAATTCCCACTATCAATGTGTATGGTGGGTTCCACCACTGGTCCAGTGCCTCAGATTTGTTTGTTGCAGGGCCTAAAACTAAATGATGATTCCTGCTTTCTTTATGTATCTGTATCTTGTGAAACTCATATGTGCAGCAATGCTTTAGCTTTGTTGCAGGCCCTAAAGCCGAATAGAAAGTACCTTCAAAGTTTGATTACCGTCATAGCCTAATTTGATACCAAGCGAACCGATAATAACCGTAAGCATACGTCTCGGACCGAACATTGATGAGGCTTTTCCTTAAATAATTTGGTTTCTGTGATTGAAACCCAAGAAGGCAACACCAAAAATTATGCGGTATGAGTTTGAGGTGGTTTCCAACTTGTTTGCCAGGCTTAAGTTTAGATTCTGTTCAGTGTGACCAGATTTTAATATAATATAAAGCTAAATCATGTTTCAAATAAAGTTAAAAAGAGCTAAAGAAGGAAATTTAAAGCCAAAAAATAAAGCTAATTTTTTTATAGCTTTCTAATTCTAATTTTATTAGTAACTTTAAATTATTTCGACATTTTTCATAGTTTAAATAGTGTTTATTTATTTATAAAATAAAAATATTGTTTTGGTTCACTTAAATAAAAAAAATATTGAATCAATAACAAAATAAAATTCTTTATTAAGCTAGATTTACACGATTGAAGGGATTTTGAAGTCTTATCAAAATTTTGAAAATTTATTTTGATGTTCTATTTATTTACACGTTTCAAAAATTTTGATAAAAATATTCTTTCAATATATTTCAAAATCTTTTGATAAAAATTTGATCAAAATTTGTTGAAGCTAATTTACACTATTGGTAAACTTTTTATATTGAAAATATTGACTTTGATTAGGTGTTTTGCTTCTTTTGTGATATAATTTATTATTATAAAAAATAATTTATTACTTTAAAAAAACAATTAATAAGTATGGACGACGACACAATCATCATAGCATCAACATTTTTAATATTGGAGGAAGAAGTAGCTGATAATAATGCAAAATAAAAAAGAAGAAAATAAAAGGAACATTGGGTTCGACCTTTTCTTTTGGAAGGTAATGGTATGTATGTCTTTTTTAGGGAGCGATTGAAAAGAATGATCCCAACCTATACAAAAACTTTGTACGAATGTCACCAGACGATTTTGATTATTTGCTTAATCTCGTCACCCCATCAAAAGAAAAGGCCAATACTAATATGCGGGAATCTATATGCCCCGGAGAACGCCTGGCAATTACTTTGAGATTTATAGCGACTGGGGACAGTTGCGCAAGTCTGATGTTCTTTTTTAAAAGATCAAGATCATCGATATGCAATATTGTGCCTGAAGTCTGCGCTGCATTATATAATGTAGTAAAAGATGAATTTTTAAAGGTAAAACCTAATTTATTAAATAAAAAAACATATCAAAAATAATATCTATTGGTACAGATGCCAGCAACAGAGGAGGAATGGGAGAGTATTTCCCAAAGTATAAATTAAACGTATATGTATTGAATCAAAAGAATGAACATGCTGTCAAATTATTTATAGTTATCAATATTGCTAGATGCGATTTTGATGCTTATTTACACGGCACCAATAAAATCTTCAAAAGTTTTGTTCAATAAATTTTGATCGATAAATTTTTAAGAAATTTTGCTGTTTAAACGAGTTTAAAACATTTTGAAGACAATTTCAATCGTGTAAATTTAGCTTTAAGCAAAATTTTCGTTCATAAAAATGTATATATAACTTAAAGGGAAAACAAGAAGGTTCTTATTTTTTCTTATTATTTTTTCAAACAAATTTAGAATAAGTTTTTATTGGTTTGTGAAAATAATAACTGTTATTATTAATTTTTAATTAAATATATCCCTGAAGAAGCTTTCCATTGAGAAAGCGAAATATCGGATTAAATAAATCATTAATATTTATTTTCTGGACCTAAAGCTTGAATAAATTATTTAATAAAATTTAATAAAAAGGTCAAATAAATCAGAATAATAATATTCAATGTTTACTGCAAGATGGCCATAACAATAACAAACACATATACTACATAAAATAGTGTGCGACAGGTACGCAAACGTTGCGACAGTGTTTGTTTTACAACTTGTCAAAAAAAACTTTTTGAGCTTTCGTACAACCAAGACACAACTTAACACAACCACCCCACAAACGTTACAATCTCGTGTACAACCTCATCATGTTGTACCAACGGTCGCAACGTCTATGGGTTGCTTAACATCACAAGACCACATCTAAAACTGGTATAGACGATGGCTATACGAATTATTGCTTTCTTATTGTTGGCGATTTTTTTCCATTTCTCTTGTAGTTGTGACTTGTAGCATCAAACATATTTAAAAGATTTTTGAGCTTAGCCTCGTATATTGCATATTAATATTGAATATGTGTAAATATGTTTAGGTAAAATGATAATGATTCGTATTATACAAATTGTATTAAAGTGAATAAAACATACTTTGTTGTACGTTTTGAAAGTCTTTAAACTGATTGTTCTTTTGTTTTCAGCATGACATACTCGTACATAAATAACAATTATGAAATTATAGCCTTGAGGTAGTTAAAATCATAATAAATTATTAAATAGACAAATAAAAGTTAACCTGCCGGGTTCGGGTTGCACAACGCCAGCGATAGGCGACTAGCCGCTTAGAACATCAAATTAGGTCGGTCATTAGTTTGTAACACTTAGAAGTATATCTTGGTAATCTACATAATTTCTTTTCACTACTGATCCGAACTGTACAGTGTAACTCCCCATGAGCTTTCAGTGAAATTATAATTTTAGCATCGATTGGCAAGTGCATATTTTTGAATTTTTTTCATATATAGAGGTGATGGAGGAATTTTGGGACATAACAAACGCCAGCAAATCCTGTTAAAATAAAAAGAGAATGGTAATTACTAGGACGGATGCTTTGTACACAATTGCAATTTGCAAGTTCTTTCTAATTGATCACCGAGAGCAATTTGAGCATAAAAAAACTTCTTCCATTTACACACTTAAAATAAAATACATTTTTTTTAATTTTTGTGTTGTATTCTTTTATTTTCTTGTGTTTACATCAAAATGTTTATACAAAATTTATCAGCTTTAATTGGTGATTTTTTTTGGAATTTTTCAACTAAGACCAAACAGTCACACTTTTATATAAAATATTTTAAAATTATATACATTTAAAAAGTGTCGCTTCATCTTACTGTTCTTCAGTTCAAATAAATACACGTTCTCTTACACATTTTCGGATTAAATGTGTGTCAAGTGTCAAGTAAACATTGGAAAAACAAAAAACAAAAAATATTTATAAAAATCCCTTCTAAAAAGAGTCATCATTTTAAAGTCAAAACATTAATAATTGTTATAAAACGTATTTGGTTTATTAAATGTGTTTTGGCTGCGTTGATGCAAAAAAAAATCTTCTTGAAAAATCTTTTAAATAAAGTACAATGGGACTGAAAATAGTTAAAAGTGAGTATATTATTTTTTTTTGTTTTGTAATTTTTTATTTAGGAAATAGAAAGTATTTTTGAAAAATTATGATCACTACGAGTTGTACATTCAGCCATTCTTGGCTGAAATTTCTCATTTTTTAGAGCTACATAAATATGTATGTACACTCTTTGGAAGACGTGTCCTCCTCCTGCTACTTAGGTAGCATTATGACAAAGTCGGGTGGCTCTAAGGACGATATTGATAACCGCATTATAGAAGCTAGACAAACCTTTGACCGCCTAAAGTCCATCTGGCGCTCTCGAATCCTTTCCCGTCGAGTATATTTTTAAATATTCAATACGAACGTGAAATTCATCCTGCTATATGGCTGCGATACATACGAGGGCGGATTGATATTGAAGCTACCTAGCGCTAGATGGCAGCACAAACACAAAAACTTTTTTTTAGAAATTGCGATCTGTCAAACGTCAGCTGTTGAAATTTCACCCAAAATCATCGATTAGTTTATTTGTTGTTTGTTTGTCGTTTGTAGTAAGCAACTTTTGTGTTTCTTGAAAAATGGAAAAAAGTGAATTTAAAAGGCAAAACGGCGAAAGAGACAAAAGAAAAGCTCGATAAACATTACGGTGTGTCTGTTCCGTCAGATTACATGGTAAAATATTGGATTGCTCAATTTAAACACGTCCGAACAAGCACTGCAACAATACCATCAACAGGAAGGCCAACAGCGGTGGTTACTGAAGAAAATACTCGATATCGTTATGAATGATCGCTGAGTCAAGTTACGTGAGATGAAAAAGCTATCGGCAAGATGGGTGCCGCGTTTGCTCAGTGTCGAACAAAAACGAGTTCGACAGACCACAGCGGTGTTTGGACATGATAAAGCGTAATCCTGTTGATTTTTGGCGTCGATTAATAACTGTTGATGAAACGTGGGTCCACCACTACACACCTGAAACCAAAAATCAATCGAAACAATTGGTGGAAGCTGGTGGAAGTGCTCCGAAGAAGGCGAAGACAGTGAAATCGGCTGGCAAGGTTATGGCATCCACTGGGATGCACGCGGAATATTGCTCATCGATTATCTCGAAAAAGGATCCACAATCACAGGAAAGTATTATCGTGCATTATTGGATCAATTGATTGATGCAATCAAGAAAAACGAGCACATTTAAAGAAGAAAAAAGTGCTCTTTCTTCAAGACAACACACCGGTTGACACAGCATTAGATACGATGCTAAAATTACATGAAATACACTTCGAATTGGTTGATCATCCACCTTATAGTCCAGATTTATCTCCTAGTGACTTTTTACTATTTCAAAGCATGTAAAAATGGCGCGCAGGAAAAAGATTCATCTCAAGCGAAGAAGTGATTACCGAAACTAACGCGTATTTTGAGAGTTCCCAAATTCGTATTATTCAGATGATATAAAAAAGTTGGAATATCGTCTTACTACGTGTATTGAGCTAAAAGGAGACTATGTTGAGCAATAAATGGTTTTTGAAAAAAAAGTTTTTTTCCTACTTAGGTAGCTGCAATATCAATCCGCCCTCGTAGAACGCTGCATGCAAACCAGTGCCACCGCAGAATAATACGCATCTTCTCGCCGAATGTTATTTCTAGTAGCAGATTATGGTCGGAAACAAAAAACTACCAGTCTCAACTGAAATAAAAAACCCAAATGAAAATGAATTGTTCACATTCAAAGAATGCCCCCAATCGATATCACTAGAAATGCCATCGACTGATACCACCAGGGTAACCGCAGAATTGGGAGATCTGCTCATACTGTTAAGCATGGTGGAGGCAGTGTGTTGATTTGGGGTGCTGTCGCTGCTTCTGGAGTGAAAAAGTTAGTGTTTATTGAGCGTAATATGGATCGTTATCAGTACGAATCCATTTTGGAACAAACTTTGAAACAATCGGTTAATATTTTAAATCTTGGTCAGAGTTGGATTTTTGAGCTCAAATTGTTAAAGATTGGTTACTCCATCATGATGCTCGACAGCTGTACACTCCACCTCAAACTTGAATACCATTGATCACGTGATGGGGATTCTACAACGAAAAGTCTAAAGAAATCATATTTCTAGTGCCCCAAAGCTGAGAGAGAAGCTTCAGGAGGGATGGCAAAACATGAGGTCCGAAGAACTCGAAAATTTATTTTCTTCCATGCCCCGACAATTACTGGCAGTTATAAATGCCTATAATGACCCAACGAAATATTGAATTCAATCGGAACAAAGTTTCTTTTGGAATACAGATCGTATTTAGACTGTTGTCAATGCTTTTTAAATATTCTTAAATAATTTTTTAAGTTTGTATTGATATATATTTATTTTTTTTATTTTTCAATTTTGATAAAAACAGATTTCAAAGAAGACGTCATCATTACTTTGGTCCATTATGGGTTTAAAATGCTCAAGTCGCTAAAATAGTGGTCGTACGTAGACTTTTGTTGGCCACTGTATAAATATATATGTATGTTTATTCTTTATTCTTTATAGTCTCTTGTGAATGTAAGACAAAAATGAGTAACAATACAAAACCGACATTTTTTCCGTCACAGCAATGCACAAAGTGTTGTTCGAATAAGTTTTTGTAAACAATTTCAAAGCTTACTTTAGGGATGTTTATTTTATGCCGTTTTCTTTTTTGAAAAAAATGTAACATTTCTACTACTTTTTATCAAAAACTTGCTATTCAAAGTTTTCATAAGGCAAAAATTTTGCATCGTAAGTGATGATACAATAATTTCTAATAAACTCACTATTTCAAAATATCATTATATTGCAAATTTTCAATAAAAGGGGTAAAAAATTATGCACTTTTTTTAGAAAAGAAAAGGCCATTAGTTTTATTTTATAAGAAACGCTTGTCCTCAAGATAGAGCTGCAAAAAAATCGATTGCCGCCCCATTCGATTGTTGCGATAGTTTCTTATAAAACTATGGATATTATTAATTTCATAAAAGAATGCTAGTTTTAACTAGAAATGAGCACTGTTCACGTAATTACCGTGTTTCACGAATGATCGTTATTAGTGTGTTTTTCAATCACGTGGGCGTGTATGAACGAGAGAATAAAAAAGTAGGCATGCAAGAGTAGATTTTTAATGTGATTATTTCGTTTTTTCCTGATTAAACTTAATTTTTTTTATTTAATTTTTTATAATTTTTTAATGATCATTTTTTTTTGTTTTTCTAAAAATATTTCACGAGCACAAGTTTACGTGATTGTCGCTGACCTTTTTGCACTCATGTGAGCGTGCATGAACGTGAGCCTAAAATAAAAGATCGTGAATGAGTGTGAATTAGTAAAATTTTTAATCGTGAGCGTGCATGAGCGTGAGTGAAACGTTACACACCATCCCATATCTAGTTTTAACTACGCGAATATCAGCCAATATCATATTTCAAAGGCGCCCTCGACTACTTCTTTCTGACTTCGCGTTTACTTTGTTAAAATTATGTGTTTTAGATATTATCGCTATCCGGAAAAAACGTCGATAATTCATTAAAAATAAAACTATCGATATCGATAGTTCCGTCGTTGATTGTTTTGCAGCTCTACCACAAGACTCTTCACGACTTTAAGGTTTACTTCTATAATTTTGAACGTTTTAAAATTACAATGCAACATTGTGCCCAATTTCCGTTGCATGATTATATTTTATATACTAAAATGCAAATTATTTTAAACATTAGTAGTACCAAAAACTTATTCTTGTTATTGCACAAATCTAAACATTTTGTAAATCCGCATTGACACGTGAACTCCGGTAGCAGATTCTACAATTTGATTACATGCAACTTCAAATGGTTAAATACATGCACGTTTCGCGTCAACTAAAAATCGCTCGAAAACATATAAATATTTACAACAACAACAACAACAAAACAATTAACAAATTTTTGCAATTTTCATTTGTTCTGCACATTTATTAAATTCATACAACTTCCATTTACCATAAATATGGATGAGCTACAAATTATTTGCAACATTTAGACATCATCAACCGCCGAACGCAAGCCATTACGCAATTTGACAACGAAATAAAAATTTGTGATCGTTACAATTACATTGTGTTCATTCAGACTGTCGAATTAAACAAAAGTCAACAAAAGACGACGAACAAACAAAACTTTAAATTTAATTAATTTGAGTTAGAAACGAGCCACAAATCTAAATAAAGCAATGAATGCAAAGTAGTCATAACTAAGAATTTTAAAGCACACGTGATAAAACAACCAGTTGATCACCTAAAATGGCAGAGAGTGGAGTGAGATACACAAACATCAAGAATGGCAAACAGATAAATCTTTAAAAAAAGAACTTACGTACAATCATGTCACATTCATATTTAAAATACATTTTTATGTTCACAAGCTTTGATATGTAGATGATGAGAATAATATTAAATCGAGAATGTTGCAGTATATAGAGAATGTCGTTGCTCAGAACTTCTGATAATGTCTTAATTATAAAAGCTGGCAAAATAATTTCAGAAAATGTTATTTTAATTGGGTCCAACTATAAAATACATTCTATTTTAATTCTGCAAAAAATTTAATGGACATTCATTTTTAATTTTTCAAACGGCAAGCAATGCTTCCTACATTTGATCTTAATGAGGTAGCGTGCTGTTGGCTGATGTAGTTAGCGCGTTCACTATAAAGCAAATGATAACTGAGAACATGAGTTCGCGGCAAACGTTGCTTTGCCATATAACTTATTTATAGTGAATATTTTGGTTGGAAGTAGGCATGGTCCATTGAAAAGTATTGTGCTGCCTTGGCCAGGTCACGTGCTATCAGCAAAATCAGAGCTCAGAGGAGTTCAAATACAAATACAGTGACACAAAAATTTTACATATAATATATTCGCCTGCGAAATATTCTCCAAATTTGGTGGCTTAGAACCATATCTAATGAAGACCTATGGAGAACTAAGCAACAGCAGAATATCAACACCGAAATAAGAGAAAATATGGCTGGATTGGACACATTCTAGGGAAACCTTACAATGACCATCCCTGCTGGAACCTCAGGGTGTTTGGCGTCATGGTGCCGAACTGTTCTTAGCGAAACCAGCAAATCGTTTAACGAACTAAGACTACTAGCACGCAATAGATATCACTGGAAATCTATGGGTGTGAAGTTAGCTCCGTTTGTACGTGTTGCTGTTAAGTTAACATTGCTTTAACTAAGAGACTGTTAAGTTAACAGAATTAAGTGTAACTCAAGATTTGTTCGCAAAAGTACTAAAAATTCCGCACATTATTTAAAGAAATAGAAAATTTGTAAAAAAATTGATATTTTTCAAAAATTAAAAAAAAAATTTAAATCTGAAAATTTACACAATTATTTTTTTTGTTGAAAAAATAGTTAAAAGTTTACATAATTAAATAAAGGGGTATTTTTTTAAGGATGAAAGTTCCGAAAACCCAAAACAAAGGAATGTAGCGTCCTACATGTAGAAATATTCGCCATGAAAAGAGCAGCAAATTGGCTAAGATTTTACGGGATATCGAACAGAGATATCTAAATAACCTTATTACTGGTGATTTTAATATTGATTGATTAGAAAGTAGTATTTAAAAAACAAGAATCAAAGAGATAATTATTGATAGTCAGTTAGTTCACAAGTTTTATCACAATGCACAAGAACATCTACTCAAATAAATATATGTACTATGTATTATGCAGTAACAAATATTCAAAACATTTTAGTAACTACAGATTATGATATGAAAATAAGTGATCACGAATCCTTAGCCATTAAAATTTAAAATTCGTATAAAATATGAGACACGGAAAATAAAATGATAGAAGCATTATGTGTGTGAAAATAAATTCGTATTTATGTAGCAAAACACGAACCAAAATTTTTACCATAACTCATTTTGCCGTTAACAGAGCTCTGTAAAACGGTTAACAGTAGTCGCAAATTTGATTAAAGACGAAAGATCCAGGAATTGGGATCAAGTCCATGACAAAAAAAAAAAAATCAATTCTGAGCGTTTAGATCAATTATGGAATATCAATAACCAGTTGTTTCCCATGTTTAACTGTCTGATACCCTCTAGCAGTTACACATGTGCGTAGTTAGATTTTTTGCGATCGATATTCCAGCGATCGACTCAATCGACCGCATTCTAGAAATTAATGTTAAACATTTACATAAATACATACGATAAAATACAAAAATAAAAACATTCTAAATAAACAACTTAAAACTCTGTCTTATTTCTATGCAAATTGAACAAACACATATTTTTTTTTTGTTTCATTTTATTTACAATCTATCCAAGGATAATAAGTAAATTTTATAAAATAAGAAATAAGAAAATAACATTCATTGTTGAACTCCAATAAGAACAACAATATACAAAAACAAAAATTGTTAAAGTTATATCAAAATTTATAATATATACATTTCATACAAAAATCTTAAAGTTTTATCTACACACTTTTTTAATTTGCAAGTTGAAGCTGATACATGCATGTGTAATAAGTGTGCATGTGTTAGTAGCAACTTTAAATGCTTCTAGCTCCCTAAACATCAAACCGATTTAAATAAAATTAAGACTGTGCACATATATGTAAAAACCCGTTGAAAAATATATAAATCTTTCCAAAATAGGTTCAGCATTATGGCCGCAAAAGGGATCTAAAAAACGTGTTTGTTTATTAATAATATATACATATATTCAGTAAAGGTAATGAATGAAACGTACGATAGACTAAAAAAAACTAACGTAATCTCGAGAGACATGGAAAATGGAAAAACAAATATTTCAGTCTATTCTCTGTATTTAGACAACTAATACACAATCACTAGCAGGCCCATTTTCCCGAGAGATCTCCCTTAGAGTAGTCACTTTTACCCCCCTAATAGTTCATTTTCGGAGGAAAGTTTCTCGTTTCTCCCATTCAAAAAATATTTTACAAGAAAATAGTTTATTTTCAATTAATTGGAAATTAATTTACGCTGGCTAAGACAAATTCTAAAAAATTTTAAAATTACTGACATAATAAAGGCGCTAAAAAGATTCGATTTCATAAAAACAACCTTCCATAACGTGCAAAGTTGCCAACCACAACAACGGAATTATGTCCTTCATATGATTCTATTTCACGCAATCACATGAATTTTTTTTATTATTATTAAAAGCACTTTATTAACATTATTATATACGATGTGTACATACGAGTATGTGTGTATTTATCTTGTTTTGCTTTTCCAAAGGAATTCTATGATTTATGGCTGTGAATTTTATTATTCAAACAACTTGTGCAGCAATTCAATGTAATTTGTTCCACAGTTTCACATATTGCGCGTGCGTGCGTGCTTTTGTCATTGACATTAAGCGTACGCGGCTCGTGTTTATTATTGACCATTCACATTAATTATTCCTTCATTGATCAACAACGATCAATGATGATGTGTTTTAGTTTTTCTTTGTTTTTCCAACTTCTGCCTCATTAGATCAATGTCAGTGATTTACGAGTACGATGACAATATTGCAGTTCAGCTCAGCAACTTTTAGTTTTGTTCTGCTCGTATAAATGTGAAGATCAATGAAATATGATTGTCGACTTCGTTTAAGTGAATTTACAATAGAATTAACGGTGCACAAATATGCTGACATAAATGAGCAATTATTTTAATTAAACGTTTGCAACTATTCTCTAAATACAACAGAGTAACACAATATAAATGTTTTGATGGGAGATATGTATGTAATCAAAGTTAAAGTGAAAAAATAGTTAAGAGGTCACCCCGTTTAATTTATGTACGAGTTCTTATGGTGAATGCGATAAAGTTAAGGAGAATTGATTATTATTAATGTACATATGTACATATATGTATGTGAATACGAACAAGTTTGTAAGCACACTGTTCTTGGGGCACGTTGTGAATGGGGAGTAGAAAATAAAAAGGTGTAACAATAAAAAATCAACACTTTGCAGTGAAAATTTTCAAAGCATATTTTAGGATGTTTATTTTTACATATTTGAATGAAAAATATATAAATATATAAAAAAAAGACATGTGGCACTCGGGGACTGTCGCGGCAAAGCTATTGCATAGCATTTTTTATCAACTTATGCAATTATAATTATTTTTTATTTATTTTTTATTTATGCAATATTTTTTTTTCTTTGATATTAATTCAAGTTTTTTCTTTGATATTAATTCAAGTTACACTTTTTGAGCGTGGTGACCGATAAGAAAACAAAATTTTTTCTTTTATTGAATAAATGAGAAGTTAATATCGCTTAAAATATTTTTTATTATCTTACAATACATGTAGGTTATTCAGGAATTTTTTACAATAAACTATAGGTTTATGGTAACTGAAATAAGAAACATAAGTTTGAGATTTAATATCCTCTAAATATCTGGAAAATAGCGCGTCAATGGTGGTCCCATATTTTGTTGTGGATTCCTGTGGATCATTATTAATTTTCAAATACAATTTTTCCGAAAGAAAAGTTGTCAACCGCTCTGATTTTATATCAGCAAAGTTGATGTTGAAATCGCCTGTCAATATAAGTTGAAATTTATTATCATTTGTACGAAGTATTTTCGACCCTTCTTCAGTATAGTCCAGTAAAGTGCGGTGAATAAAATGATCTACCTCGTCCAATTTTGGATTCGGAGAAATGTAAATTGCTGTCATGACTATGTGTAGGCCATTTCTCAGTTTGCATAAGCACGCACAAATATCTCCAATAAATGAGCGCCTAACATTAACATCGCTAACTTGTGCAATATTTATTTCAATAATCGGAGTCATAATATTAGTAAATAGTTACTCCACCTTTTGGAACAGTATTTCGTTTGAATTGAACAATACAATTGAAATTAGGTATTTCAATCGCATTATCATGCGCCATGCAAGTTTCGGTAAGAAATAACACATTTGTTTGTCTCGTAACTGAATCTTGTAAATCGTATTTGTGACTATTTAGACTTTGGCAATTAAAAGTCATTATTGAAATGCCATTTCTATTAATAATGAAATCTAAGACACTTGGAGCTGTCGTCTGAACACTATTTAAAGACAATCTTTTGAATTCTTGCAACAAAGATGCAGTCGATGCAGCAAAACCTACGAATTGTCGGTTTGTTTGTGTATATCATTTGTTGTCAATCACGATTGCTCGTAAGAACGCCATTTGTGTTTTCCTACATGTAAAAATCTGTTCTGGCAATACTGTATGTTAATGAAATCAATAGCATACTTTAGGGGTTAACATACGCTAGGCGATTCAAATACTGAAAAACAAAAGACTTAAGAAATAAACTTATTGTTAAGTTTTTTTCGTTACGGAATTTCTTGATTCGGTCGCCGCGCTCAAAGCCAGCGATAAAAGCTATGCAATAGCTTAAAACAAAATTATGGTAAACTGTTTTACATTTACTGCTAGTCCCACGATGTCACAAGTATTCGTTCTTTCGTACAACTACATTTAAAACAAAAACAAATTCTAAAATTTTGTTTCTGTTTTAAATGTAATTGTACGAAAGCACGAATATGTGTGACATCCTGGGACTGGCAGTTAATTTCATTGTTATTGAATACATGAAATATGTAAGTGTCCATAGTTTTAACCGGGTCTCCCGAACACACCTCGTCTTTTTCTAAGTTCAAATTAATGACAAAAGGTTTCTGCTCTTCTGTTGCTTACATTTTCTCATTTTATATACATATGAATGTACGAATCTATGTTTTTACCCTTTCATTTTTTGAATATTTTCGCCATTTTTGCAAATTATTTTCTATTTCAATTATTATTTACATATATTTTGAATTGTTTTTGTTTGAGGTTTTTAAAGTTTTAACGGGTTTCGGTATGTTTTTAAGTTTTTATTTTTTTTAGGTTGTTTTTTCTTGTTTCATAAGATTTTCTCTTTTTGAAATTTTTTCGATTCCAATAAATATATCTTTATGTTTCTTCGATTGCAAGCCTTCGTTACTAACCCCCTGTTCCACATGCACGTACAAATTTTCTCCTCTTGCAGCTCAACTTGGAAGAGATTTTAGAAGACAGTAATTTTTCGGCATTTGCAGCAAGTTATTGTCATAAAGTTTCATACAAATTCACTGGATTGTGAAAAAAATTAATTGAATATTTTATGTAAGGATATTTATTATAAAAGATTTGTAATTTATTATTTCAAATAGAAACACTAATAATAATAATAATTACTATATCCTTTTGCATGTGAAATGCACCCATGTTAAGTTCTTGACAACTCACGATTTATTCAATTTGCAAAAAAATTTTCACTTGACATTCAAGCATTTTGCAAGACATTCGAATGTTTTATCGGCATTTTCGATGTTAAAATACGTGCAGTCTACTTGCAAGTAATTACTTGAGTGTCGTAATGGAGAGTGAGCCATAATTTAATTTATTTTCTAACTTTTTATTTGATTTTAATTTAATTTTCCTAACTCTCATTAAAATAAGCATTTTTAAAAATAAATCGAAAAGAAGATAATTGGCAAATAGTTATTATTTCAAATTACAATTTTGTAACGATAATAATTTAGTAAATTTATTATTCGATATGCCGTGAAATATAATTTGTTTGTTGGGTTATTTTAATAAGTTTTATAGCCTACTATGCTTTCTATCAATATTATTAATAGGCAAACACGTTTTTAGGTCCCTTTTATGGCCGTAATACTGAACCGATTTTGGAAAGATTTATATGTTTTTAAACGGCTTTTTACATATATGCGCACAATCTTAATTTTATTTAAATCGGTTCGATATTTAAAGAGCTTTAAGCGTTTAAATTTGCTACTAATATATGCAGACTTATTATACATGCATGTATCAGCATCAACTTGAAAAATAAGCAGTGTGTAAATGTAAATGTTTAATATTAATTTCTAGAATGCGTTCGATTGAGTCGACTGCTGGATACACTAGTGCTTCAAAAATTTTTGGAATTCTTATTTGATTTTTGAAAATGTATAAGGTAAGTGGTTTAAAACTTTTAAAGTATATGGTTTAACCTCTTCAGACCTGAACATGAACCGTTTGAGTTAAAAGTTTTTTTTTACTATTTTAAGGTGTAATTTAAATAATTATTCACATTATTTTTTTATTTGAATTGGTAGAAAAAGGAGGTGCACATATGTGTACTCCAGGTTTAAATGACTATTTAGTGAGAAACAATTGACTTAACAGTGCGGTAGTTTGAAAACAGTTGTCTCTTTTAAATTCGTACGACAGCGTGAATAACATAGAGTAACTTTATAAAAAGAGCGGCAGATGACCAACATTGCCAGTCCTCATTTGTGGCACAACCGCTTCTTGGAAGGAGGCTTGCTGAGGTAATTATGACTGTTGGCTATGGAATTCAAGCTGGATCTTGCAGCTGCGCTGTTATGACAAGATATAGAACAGCATTACAAGAAATTGTTTTCAACCCTGCCGCCGTCATACCTCATAATAAGTTTGGCCAGGTTCAGGCTGGCATTTTCTCAAAATGGCTTTATTCTCCAAAGTTTATCACTGCCATTGGGGGAGCTGCTATTTGAAAAGTGGATATAATTTCTGATCTCAAAAATCCTATCGTGATTGATTTCTTCTCTAACAACTGCCACACAATGCTCTGCCACATAAAGCTTCCCTTGAGGGTATTTGAGGGTTCCCATCAACAGCTGCATACCAGCAATTGTATTGGTGTTAATTGATTTTAGCTCCGCATTTGTCCTGCTACTAATTCCCAGAAGTTTAGTCTCAAATATTAATAAAAAAAGAGTATAGGATGTTCTATATTGAGCTACCCTGTGTAGTTAGAATATCATCCTATATGTCTGGTCCAGATTTGGCCGTTTCGCCAAAACACGCATGGTGAGCTTTCAACTTCATCTTCAGTATTTGCCACATTTGGCTATCCTCCTCATCTCTCACACATTCCTCAGATGATTGAAGAGCTCGGAAGACATCTGGAGGCAAGTAGTCGTCATCATCATCGGTTCCAGAGAAATCGTCATTGCTATCATGGAGCATATTCACAATCTGCTGTTCATCCATATCCAAGCTGATAAACATTCAGTGTTTACGTAAAACAAAGATTAAATCCTGAAGTACACATACATATATATGTATGTATGGATGTATGTATGTATACAAATGTATGTGTGCCATTGTATGTATTTCATTGTGAAAAACCACAAAAAATAAAAGACTTACCTTTTTATACATTTATCTAACTAATTCCCTATAGAAAACTGCAAAAAGTATATACTACCAGAGCTAAATTTTTTAAAAACTTTTCACTTTTTTCAAACTGTTAAATTCAAATTCCAAAATTATTTCTACAACTTCTCAGAACTGCCATCTATTGATATTTTTTGAAGCCCAATAGTCCAAAGAAAGTAAGACGGCTTTGCCACAGTCAGTTTACTTTGCAAAGTTTTAATTCAGCTAGAAGAAAGACAGAGAGACGTATATATTCTTGTTCTGCCTTTCTCCCAGCTGAATTAAGCTTTGCAAAGCAAACTTTGACTGTGGAAAAGCCGTCTAAGAAAACTGTTCCCAATGATCAGAACTTGTAATAAATTAAGGTACACATATGTGTACCAACGGTCTGAAGAGGTTAAGATCTACTGATGATTTGGCATAAGCACCAATGAAAGGCGTGTCTATAGACTAACTCAATCCACAATAATCAAAATTTTGAAGAATAATTTGTCTACTACTTTGAAAATGTTTAAATAATGCATAAACAGTATCAAATATCTGTAAATATTTATTTTGCCGATCCCAGTTTAACGTTATTTGAAAGTACGCATGCCATCCGGCAGCCTCATCACTATTTGTGTAAAAACGACTTCTAAACGAAATTTTGACATTTCTTCTTCCACTCCGGCACAAAAGAGAGACCCGGCAAAGAAAAAAACTAGTGCAATTAACGCGAAAACTGGTAGGTAAAGAATTCTGAAACATTTTTGAGATAACAATTAATTATTTATAGACTGTGCAAGCTATTGTTGAAGATTAAGGATATAAATTTAAAAAATTAACCAAAATGTACGCACTAAGCCGTAATTTAAGCAATGTAGTCAAGTAAGTAGACAAAAAGAATAACAAGAAACCAACAATGATTACATAAAAATAAAACTCCAGCTGAACGGAGCCACTTTTTAAAACCTATTACATTTGCATGTAAACCGTTTTTCAGAACTGCCCTGCGCGGTAAACACACTCTACCCCAATTGCCCTACGACTATGCAGCCTTGGAACCAATTGTCTGCCGTGAAATTATGGAATTGCATCACACCAAACATCACCAGACCTATGTTAACAATTTAAATGCAGCGGAAGAACAATTGGCTGAGGCTAAAAACAAAAATGATGTTACCAAGATAATTAGCTTGGCTCCAGCTTTGCGTTTTAATGGTGGTGGCCACATTAACCACTCAATTTTCTGGCAAAATCTTAGCCCCGAAAAGTCTCAACCATCAGCTGATTTAAAGAAAGCTATTGAGGAACAATTTAAGGGATTCGATCAATTTAAAAAAGAATTGACTGCCTTAACTGTAGCCGTACAAGGTTCCGGATGGGGTTGGTTGGGATACAACAAAAAAACTCAAAAGTTGCAAATTGTTGCCATGCCCAACCAAGATCCTTTAGAGGCTAGCACTGGTAAATAATGAAACAAACTTACCTGAGGTAATAAGAAATTAATTGACCGATATATTTAATTTTATTGCAGGTTTAATTCCACTTTTTGGTATTGATGTTTGGGAACATGCTTACTATTTGCAATACAAAAATTTGCGTCCGTCTTACGTTGAGGCCATTTGGGATATTGCCAATTGGAATGATATCTCTAAACGTTACGCCGATGCCCGTAAATAAAATGCCAGAGCGTAGGCGTTGTTATAGCGTTTATAAGAAAGAAAAAACAAACACTATGTTTCACACATATTAAAATAATTCGATTTATAGAAGAACAAATAAACTAAACAAAATATTAAATCACTTTTTTGCACTTGTAAAATTTGAGGCTCATTTGCTTGCTGGCAACAATGTTTATTCTATGCAATTTTGGCGACATTTTGTGAAGTTACGCTTGCTTAAGTTTTCTGAGATTTCTTGCGCGTATGTTTGCTGGTAAGCAAACTTTTTTCTGTTTTTCTTATTATTTGCCAACAACAATTCTTTTTAATAACTGTGAACTTAAGTATTTAATTAATTTTTAGTATAAAATATATTAGAAAATAAAAGGATTCTTAATATAATATTTATTTGGTTTGTTTCTACACTACGATTTATCGCGCCTATTTGTGAATTTTCTCCGAATAACTGTTTCTGTTTGGTATCAATTTCTCTTGACTGCCACAAAAGTGTAATGCTGCCGTATCTGAAGAATAACAAAAACGATAAAAACATTCAAAATTCTATTCAAATCAAAGTTCCTTAAATTATATGTCATTACTAAAGTTTTAGTTTTTTGCATTATAGTCTTCGTGCAAGTCTCGACCTATTTTTTGGTGCTCTTTCAGTATTATTAATACTTAAATATTTTGAAATTAAGTTTTAGTTAAAATTCTTTCACCCCGTTTAGATAAATATCGAACAAAATCTGATTTCCTCTATCAAACAGCAACTTGGATAGTCTAGAAACCTTTAACCTCTTAAAGAAAAAAAAAATAATTTCGAATAATCGAAATAAAATAATATTATACATAATATAATATTATTTTATATTACTTACATTTTGTATATGTATTTTTATTAATTCATAATGTTTTTCTTTTAAACACCAATGTTAATTATAAATTTAATATGAGAAATTGATAGAGTATTTCGAATATATAAATAAAATATTTTTAGAATACATTCGAAGTGCTGAGTTTATTTAATTTACAACAAAGTTCTTACCATGAATGAAAAACGTTTAGAAAAATAATTAGGATGGAAAAATACTAAATAATATATTTTATATAATTGACTTTATATATTATATCATTTACCTGCTCCGGCAATTTTTCTATGTAGCTGGCATCACTGTATGCATGTCGGTCCAAGTTTTTCATCTGGCAGCCCCTGCGTTTTCGCCAACCACAAAAGAAACAAACAAAAACAAAGCAATATCAAAACAAAACAAAGATAACAAGAAACAGCTGTTGGCCAAAAACACTGGTTGGTTCGTTAAGCTTTTTTTTGTTCAATCATAACGGTGGAACGCTTCCAAAAGAGGAATAACAAATAATTTTCTAATTCCAGTTAACAAGGACCATGCGCGATTTGTAATAGCAAAGAAAAAAGAAATGTGGATTATAGTGGAAATTTAACACACTGACAGACATTCGCACTTGTTACAATCCTCTCGGATTAAGCCAAAGAAACGAATTTAGTATTTGCGGAGAAGAAATTATCATGGAAGTCACGGCTACAAAGAATGAAATGCGCAAATTATATATGTACATATGTAGCTTAATGAATTTTCTTAAATTCCACACGAAAAGCTGAACTCAAATTGAAAGGATACGAATTCCAAACATACAAAGAGTTGGCCAGAACTACGTTGCTCTTCTGTGAAAACGGTTCACGGTTACTAACGGTTCTAAACGGCTAAAAATTAATCAAACGAATTAAATAAATTTTTATTCATATTAAACGAATTGGAAAATTATTCAATTCAATTTAAAAGTTTAAAAGAAAATAAAGTAATTAAAGAAAATACCTATGCAACAAGAAAAAGAAAGTGTTAAAAGTGCAGTGAACCTTAACTAAAGTTTGTTAAAAACTATACGAAATTTCAAGAAACGAAGTACATAATTCATAAATTAAAACTATTAATAAATAGCAACTTTTCGTTATTGAAAAAAGTTTGGAAATAACTCTGGACTATTGAACTTAATTAGCGTTTAAACTTAACGCTAAGTTGTTTAAATAACAACTTTACATCTTTAATAAAAAGGTAAGTTTAAAACGTTAAAATTTTTCAGTGAAATATTTTTTAAACACTGGTGAAAAATCAATTTTCCTTTAGCTTTACCAATACCATCCACATTCCACTGCAAGTGGTTTCTGCTTGTTCTTTTCGTAGGTTACTTGTCATCCAACTCCCTCCCTATCGTTCGTTATAAAATAGTTTTTAAGGACTCAGTTTTTCTAAACAAACTCCATTTGTTTTATAATCATATTTATGTTTGTTATTTTATTTATTTGTTCTGTAGTTTATTGTAATTTGTTTTAAAACAACTGCGTCATCAAAAAGTCAACATGATGATGATGATGATTATTTTCATTATTATGTTTTTCGTAACTTTGTACATGTTAGTATTTCTATCATCATTGCAAGCGCCTTCATCATCGCTATAAAAAGATGACTAATAAACACAATTGTACTCAGCTCTTAATGATGTGTGGTTCCATTTCAATTGAGCTTGAAATTAAATTATTTTCATAAATTTTGTTAGATAATTTACTGCAGCAATAAATTTTAGGTGTCTTAAAATAACTTTGATTTATATACTCGTATGTACATATATACATACATAAATACATGAAAATTTACTAATTATCGCAAAACTGACTTTTCAAAAATTCATAAAAAATATATAAAAAGATTTTCTTTTCAAGAACATTGAATAACTGATTTCTTAAATACTATTTAAATGTCTTTGCTGTTATACAAAGTTATACAAAATACGCTTTTATTGATTTTTTCAAGAGTTTTAACACCCAGAAAATATTTGAAAACTTGTTTTGAAATAATTAACATTGGGAATATTACAATTAGAATCGGCTCAAATTCTTTACTGACATCCATGGTACAATTATTATAATATTAATATTATTAATGACAGACAGCCATGAAATTAATGTACATACGTATGTATTCATGTATCTCTATTGACCATGATGTACTATCATTCCAGCAGGATGAATCATTAAAAGACAATTTCCATTCAGCACTATACGCGTACAAGAACGCGATCTCCCGCATGACCGTAGTTGATGGTAAAGACAAATATCTAATATTGATAGCCTGATCCAATGAGCAATCAAGTCTGTTTCGGCGTAGATATGTACGACGTTTCAAAAGATATATACATAGATATAGATAAATGGACAAATAAAAAACAAAGAATTTCAATTATTAAATTCAATGTAAATGTAAAATTAAATTTACCTTGTAACGATTATAATTGTTTTTTCAAAATGATAGCACGTAGTGCTTCGAGGGTATTCCAAAAACGAAAAGATGTGTAATATAATCCCTAGTACAAACACTTCTGTAAAGTATACTCCATAAAGGACTAGGACTTGTCCAAAAGTAATCCAAATGTATGTAGAAAATATGGTATATTTAACATCACGATGTCTTAGGGCTGGAAAATTACAATAAAACAACAAAGAACAAACACAAGCCGTGAAGCCATTTTGGTTTGTCTGCAGAAACACCCAGGGTCTAGGCAGGAATCGAACCTGCGACCCGTGGACTAATAGTCAAGTATGCTATTTACTAGTCTACGGGGCTCCCCATATAATCCAGGTTTGCATTACATCGGAGTAACCCAAAACTATTCCATGTCACTAATACATGGATCACGCACTCACAAGTAGTTTGTTCGCAACGAGTACGATCGTGAAAGCACGAACATTTGTCGTATAGCAATAACTTCTTGTTTGAAAATGGCATAGTCCATGGCTGTATTATATAGGATGATATTGTAACTAGTCCGTTTCAGCTATAACGGACCATGTAGTCCAATATTATCCGCAGGGATACATAAAATTAAACTAGCTGAAAATTGACACAACAACGCTTAAATACCGTTAAAGGCTTACTCGCTGAAAGCCAAAAAGTAGAGCTGTGTAGCTCATGAACGAACGGGTTAAATTGAACGAATCACTAAACTGAACGAAGTGATCCGGTCATTTTACTGCACGCTTTTGGTTCAATAGTGTACCGGTTGATTTTCTAGATGAGTTAAAACTTGTTCTCGTTCACGTATCTTTTTTATGTCAAATTTACTTCCGTTCATGGATCTTTTTTATGTTGTATTATTTTGTTTCATTTGAGTTTTGATGTATTGATCAGAGTTATTTTAAAAATTAAATATACATTTCTTTTTAGCATCAACCCATAAAAAGTTAATATATATGTACATGCATATATTAAGCTAAAATTGTTTCAAAACTGAACTTAATTTTGATTTTTTAATTAATAAATCCGTTTTAAAATATGTAAATTCCTTAATTTAATTACATTATTCAAATATTTACAAACGATTTTCTTAAGAAAATGATGAATTAAAAAATAGAATTGTTGCCGTACTGTCGTTCAATTGAACGATTTAACGAACGGGTTAATTTTTGGTAATTGAACTAAAATGACCGATCACTGAAATGAACGATTTGGCACAGCTCTAACAAAGAGGTTTCCAGAAAGGTTGCAAAAAGGTGTATGAATATTTAATTCACTCCAGTGAAAACCCATGTACACTGCAGACTCGGTTAACGCAACAAATAGAAATTTTTGGCTGTTGCAAAAACTGAGTTTGTTGCGAAAACCGAAAAAAATGTCTATGCCTGTTTCCCAATAAAAAGCTTATTTTAAACCAAACAAAAGGTTTATTAAAGAAACAAAAATTAACTTTCAAAATAAATGCATTAATTTAGATAAAATAAAGAATAAAAACAAATGTTTCACTCATTTATTGCAACGTAGTCATATCACAAAAAATCTGATGTTTGAGTTAAGAATGCAGAAATATTCTCCGTATCACTTTTCATTTTGTGTAAAAATTTTATACAAATTTATGGTTTACTCCCCGCTTGAGGAGATATTATTTTTTTATTTTTCCATTGATGTGTGCGTATATTAAAAACTTGAAACTGATTTAAAAATCATGTTTTATTTTTAATTTTCTTTAAAAGTTGCTTCCGAAAACTTTACAGATTCATACGATGATTTTTTCCCATGTTTTTACGTTTGATTTTTTTTTGTCCGTAATCGGTTAATGTAAACTTATTTAATGTTTTAAGATCTTCACATATTGAAAACAAGGAATTTGATCGATTCACCCGGTCTAAATACAGAGGACTCCGAAAAATATATAAATTTTCGTTTTCTTGATATTTAATTATCAAAAGTTCAACGAGTTCCTTGGTCCACATTATTTTTAGTAATAATATTTCTTGTTTTTATATTTAATCAAATTTAATCTAATTTTTTTATCAAAAATGCTTTTGTTTTGCCACATTGAAACGAAAAATAAAATAAAGCAACATAACAAAAAAGCGTATGTGTGGAAAAAAATATATGAAAAAAACACCGACAACTGAAAATGTGATTTTTTCTTTACCCCGTTTGCTTCTCCAACCCTTTCACCAACGTACACCAAAAATCGTGTTTCAAAAATCATGGAAAAAATCATCGTATAAATTGGGTGTCATTTTCTGACACGATTTTTTTTTAGATATTACTACGTTGAAATAAAGGGGCGATTTATCTGATGTACATATTTATTTAAATTTGTACTGATGGTTGTTATCAAGTTGAAAATTTAAGTTTTTAACGGAAAAAGTGTGAAATTTTCGAACAAATACCCACAAACAAAAATTTGTTTAAACTACGTTGGTGTCAAGAACAGAAGCACCACCAGTTCTTTGTCATTCCTAGAATAGAATGATTTTTGTGCGTAAGCTTAAGATTTCATCCGCAAGGGCTCATATACATATGTGGTTTTGAATTTATTTATAAAAAAAAAACTAAAGTAAACAAACAAAACGTAAGATAGAATCTTACCTTTGTTAACAAAGTTGCGATAATTGAGGTCTTGATTTTTGAAAAGTTGCGATAACAGCGTCACCAATGTTAAGAATTTGGATGTTGCGAATATCGAGGGTTGCGTTAACCGAGTCTGCACTGTACTTAAACAAGCTCCAAAAATTACAGTCTAAAGTGCATCTTGTTTGAAGAACAATGAATATTTCACAATATTAAAAGATTTCAAAATAAATTTAATTAAAATTGACAGCCTATTCCCAGAATAAAAAAAACTACTGTAAAAATATTTTTGTTAAGGGGCAAAATGAGCTTATACCATCATTACTGGAAGAAATATCGAGCTAGACCCAACCCTCATACAGATGTGTGCGCGTGTGTTTGTGTGTTTATAGTTTGATCAACTTAATAGAATTAAAAGTTTAAGCTTTTGCTCACATAGGCAACTTTGCAAGACTTGAGTGTTTACAAATTGCAAAAATAAATGATTTTAAAAGCAAACTTTATTAAAAAGTTTGGTTAAAACAGAAAATACTTTTTTATGTTGAGAACGTTGAGAAATTTGTTTAAACATATGTACATTGCATTAATGTGCAAACAACTTGTAAAAGTCTTTGAAGAAAAGTTTAGCAACTAATATTTGTTATCAGTTCTTTCTTTTGAATTCACGTACAGATTATGTAAACGGAAATAGTATTTTAATATGTAATTAATATGTTATTATGTATATTTAAATAGCTATTTTACCATAAATATGTTTTTCTGCTTCAGTTTTAATAAAAGAATATTAATAAACAACCGACCAAAATAATATTTAACTTTTCAGCGCATATTTTGTTGGAGTCGGTTTAATTTATTTTTCAAGTTTTTATTTTTAACATTTCGATGTCTATTTTTTTAAATTCGGCTTTATTTTTTTATATGTTCAATTCACAAGCTCGTATTAACGTCGTATGTATTGTGTAATTGTCTATTTATGCAGTACTGTATTTTTTTGTTTGTAATTTTCATACAAAAGTGTAATATAATTATACGATTGAATTTTATATGTTTTATAAATGGTTGTATTGAGGACAGGTATGGAAAAATTCTATTTGTAACGCGAAATTCCGCCAAAAGTTGCAAAATTTAGAAATAGTCATTAAATCTTCTAAAACGAGATAGAAATGCAAGGAATGTGGGAAACTCGCAAAAAAATACAAAATGGCGAAAATTCGCAATGACTTCTAATCATTGGAAACATTAAAATGTTTAATATCATTTAAAAGTCGATGAAACAATAAAAAATAGAAAATCTCACCCACATTGCAAAAAACGCGAAATTTCGCAAAAAGTTGAAAATTTTGAAAAAGGCAGCGACATTTGTAGCGTGTTGTCGTGAATGTGTTTGAATCTTAATTTATCTCGATTTTGTACTTGGTAATGGTGCTGGCAAAGTATTGAGTAGTGGGTACCGAGTATCGAGTATTTGCTTTTTTTTTTGGTTACTCAATACTCAAAAGTAGTTCCTCGATACTTTCAGAGTTGTATTTTTAAGCAAGTGGCTAAAATAGTGGATAAAAATACTTCACTGTATAAAAAGACAACTAGGTGTAAGATTCTTTAATCAAATCAAAACTAAATGATTTTTTTTCAGAACAATTAAATTATTTCTTAAGTTGTTGTTAACGTTACTCTAAAAGTTAGGTTTACATTTATTTTTATTTAATAATAAAAGACATACAAAACCAATAATAGTTGAAGATCTTTATTTAATTTTTGAAGAAACTAATTCAATTTTCAGATAAAAACTATGGGTTACAAATTCAAAAAATCTGTTAAAAGTATCGAGTAGTATTGAGTACCCAAATGAAAAGTATTGAATATTATTGAGTAACGAAAAGTAGTAGAATTTGCCAGCACTACTTGGTAAGTTTTGCAATAGCTAGTGATATTTCTTGCGGCGACATCGTTTATGTTTATTTTTATTTATATTAATAAATTTTATATATTGAAAGTTCAAACCCGAATTTACCCATTTATTTATTCTAATTTTTTTATTTTTAATTTTTATTAGAAAATTTTTTTGGATAAATTCATTATTATTTTTTATTAAGAGAGTACTATATATATAGAACAATTTTTATTCTTCATCATGTTAGAAGAACGGATCAGTACTGATTTCGAGGTCGCTACACCATCTCATCAGCGTTCTTTGTTCAATTTTACCACTTTTGACGGTGGATACTAGTGATCAGGAATATCAACTATTTAACCGTATTATTTAACAAATTAGGATACGAAAAGTACAAACTTATTCATTTTCACATGTCAAATCAATTTCGGTTAGTACGAAATCCCATCTATGATGAATAACTACTCTATATATTTCTAAATTTTATTGCAAAAATTATACGTATAAGTACTTGTACATAAGTTGAATAATAATTAAAAATTGTTGCCAAACTCACTAATTTCACAGACTACATTGAATTGACATTTAAAATACGAAAAAATGACGATACAACAAATGTGTCTGTTCACAAGCTCATAAACAAATATCGTATTTTTTAAACGATACGCCATGGCGCGCCATACGACTGAGCTTGTGAATTGAACAATTATTTAAACGTTGCGTAAACCGAGTAAACTTAACGAAACAGAAAACGCACCCACCCATTCTTAAGTAGAGTACCCAGTACTACCAGCATACTCGTAAAATTATATAAATAATCACAAGAAATTCAAAATAACTGAAACAGAACATTCGGGAAAGTTCTACAAACAATCACGAGAACTTACAAGATTGTTCGAGAAAACTGTGTGAGAAGCATGGATAGAAATTGTAAGCTTCAGCGCCATCGATTAATAGCAGTGAAAACGAAAACAATAGATTGTTTCATTTAATTCATCATCCCGATTGGAGAGCCATCTTTTTGAAGTTAAGGCGCATTTTTTAATACAACTTTATCGCATTTATCGCAAAATTCATAATACGACAAGAGATAAAATTTCTGGCAGTACTTATCAAACAGGACGCTTGAAACGGAAACAAACTGACATCGTGTACACCGATTATAGCAAGGCGTTTGATAAGGTAAACCATAAACTGCTCTTGAAGAAACTTAACACAATGGGGTTTTCATATAACTCTCTCAAATGGATTGAGTCATATTTATTAAATCGAAAGCAGTGTGTCCGTTTTAAAAACGTCACATCTAAATCGATAGACGCCTTATCTGGAGTGCCACAAGGAAGTCATCTTGGACCATTGCTGTTTACTCTTTTTATAAATGATCTTCCTAACGTGATGAAATTTTCCAACGTTTTAATGTGTGCGGATGATGTAAAGATTTTCCTAAGTTTTAATCAATATGCAGATCACAGTCTAATTCATCAAGACATGGACTCATTTGAGTCGTGGTGTAATTTAAATTTGATAGTGCTTAACTTGAAAAAATGCAAACATATGTCCTTCTACAGAGGAAATCATATAAAAGTAAATTATTCTTTGGGGAACCACCAGCTAGAAAGTTGTGTTACAGTGTTGGATCTTGGTGTTTTGTTGGATGCTAAGTTGAACTTTATTAATCATATTTTCATATTCTTGGTTTTATCAAAAGATGGGGAAAAGAATTTAAGGACCCATATGTTACAAAGCAACTTTATGTTTCCCTCATCAGACCTGTCTTAGAATATGCATCTATAGTTTGGGATCCCATATACGTGACTCATAACAATTACATTGAATCGCTACAAAAGCAATTTTTGTTATTCTGCCTCCGTGGTCTTTAGTGGAACCCATTAGATCTTCCGTCATATACCAGCCGTCTTGCTCTAATCAAACTTCCAACTCTTAAAAGCCGAAGGACTATGTTGAATGTGTCGTTTATATTAAATTTAATTAATGGTGATATTTGTTCTAATTCCCTGCTCGATAATATTTCGTTTAATGTTCCTCCTCCTCCATCTCGACACTTTGAATTGCTAGCAATTAAATTCTTCAGATCAAATTACGCAAATGCTGATCCATTTAGAAGAATGTGCAGTCAATTTAATAAATTTTATAAAATTATAGATTTTTCCTTAAATGTAAATGTTATTAAACTTTATTAAACTTAAAATTATCGTTCGGTTAAATAATCAATAATTTTGTATTTTTATTGGAATCTACTATATTAATTATATTGTTTAACTGTCTGTAAGGATATTATATCTATAGACAAAATAAATAAATGAAGCGTAGGACGCATGACGCATAGGAGGCATGGCGCGTAGGACGCATGACGCGTCTCTCAAAAAAGTTGAATTAGAGTATTTTCATAAAGTAAGTTACAAAACAAAAGTTTGCAACGCTTGTGACGCGTAAAAAGTTGAACTACTTTCTACTTTTACGCGTCGCAAGAGTCGTATACAACATATCAGTTACTGCTGCCAAGTTCCGAGTCTAAAATTCTTTTTGGGACTGAACATTTAATTATTAGAAAGCTATTTTCGTAAGCAGTTGATGAAAAACGAATTAGAACAATTTAAAGCACATACAACTTAAAAAAGCTAACAAAAAGTCCGAAAAATTTACTTTAAATTTTATAAACAAAAACGTGTATAAAGCGTGGTGTGTAACTTGCTGTTTTAAAGCGTCAAAAGCTTAAAACGCAAGCGCGTAGAACGCGCAGTGTGGACTTAATTTTTATTTTCATGTGTAGTCCATGTTTAATTGGCTGCATGTGTAACTCATGTGTAATTTAAAATTTTGATGTTTTTGACCACCACTTTTTATTGTGATGGCGACAAATATGGATTGGCGTGATATTTTAATTTATTCATGAACCTGTTTTGCATTTTTTTGCTTTAAATTTATTAAGTTTTTGTTTGTGATTGTCCTTTTTACCCAAAACAAAACTGTGATATTTTTAAGGAGAATGATGTAGAATTGGTCTAAAGAAGATTATACTTAAGTATATCTACAAAAATAAAAAATTATCGGAAGAAGTTGGAAAATACCAACGAAACGAAATAATATGTAAAAAATAAAATTTTATTAAATGACCTTGAAAGCTCAAATATTAAAAATATATTCACCATAAAAAAATTTTGGAAATACACCAAAAAAGGTCAAAATATTTAATTTTGCCGACTTTAATGTTAAACTACATTGATCTTATTCAAGACTGCGAATATTTAAAAAAGTGTATGTACATATTTTCCTAAATTGTAGTGTTTCTCAAACTGAATTTATTTATATATTTTGTCTAGAGATATAATATCCTTACAGACAGTTAACCACTAATTTTGGTCCTCGTTTTTGTGATAATGACCGATAGTCAATATTTCGGACAGAAAAAACCTATAAGTATTAAAGTAACATATCAATCAAAAAGAGGCTTGTACTTGAACCAGCCGTTAAATTAGGTCGCCCTAATAGTATCGTTATTAATTAATCCAAAGATTTATTACTTAAAAGTATGAAAAATTTAACTATTATGAAATAATTTAATTTCAATTATATATTAAGAACTAACACATTTCTCAAGTCGAGGAAACCCCAAACATTCAAAGAGGTTGCCCCCGTAGACTAGTAGTTAGCGTACTAGACTATTAGTCTGGAAGTCACAGGTTCGATTCCTGCATAGACCCTGGGTGTTTCTGCAGAAGAGCCAAAATGGCTTTGCGGTTTGTGTTTGTTCTTTATGCAACATTCTATTTTTCAGAAATTACGTTCAAATGATTTTCAAATGAAATAACACCCAAAGAAATATAGTTGGGAGTTAACACATTTTCAAATCTGTTATGGGGAGTTATTTACTTTTTGTGAGGCTTTTTAAATTGGGGAAATATTGGAATTGGCAGTTAATGAATTTGTGCTTGGGACTTATTTAATTTCATTGAAACTTATTTAATTTCTTTGGGAGTTATTTTATTTGTCCTTCAATTGCGGTTCATACAATTCTTTTGTTCTTATTTCATTTCTGTTGAGACTTTCTGTATAAGGAATTTTTTCACACAGAAAAATTTAATTTTCCATCACTGATTTCAACATAAAACTTTTGACAATTTCACAATTTTCGGCCATTAAAAAACACAAGGCCACAAAAACACATCTGGACTATTAAACAGAACTGTATTATTGGATCATGGATATTACAAAACAATAAACATAGTTCAAGAAGTCTTATTATTTTATGACTTTTTTCGTTTTTAAAGTTTTAAACACCGTGTGAAACCACCAATTGGGGTTTTTTTACCCTTCACCAAAAAATTTGGAAAGGGAACATATAAGTTTGTCATTCCATATGTAATTTCTTCATTATTCATTTAAGACCCCATAAAGTATATATATTCTGGATTCTTATAGATAAAAAAGTCGAATGAGCATTGTCCGTCTGTCCGTCTGCTATATTTTGGTGTAATTAGAACCAAGGCCTCACCCAACATAGAGACCTCAATTTTTGACCTTTCTCTTGGAATTTTTCATAAAATTGTTCGGTTTGAAAATAACAAAACTCGGTCCAATAATTAATGAGATATTGCCAAAAGACTTTTCTTGTTATGTGTCCTATTTTGATGCTTTTTTATGGCCCCAGCTGTCCTACGGTCGATTTTGTGAAACAGATCTCTTGTGTAGAGTTCTAGGAAGGTTTCTACTGAAAATATTTAAATTGGTTTACTAACGGCTAAAATATGGGCAAAAAAATGGGATTCGATATAATTTAACTTTTAAAAATTTAAAAATTTTTTTGAAAAATTTGCGTTGGGATTCATACCTACAACGTACTGGACAATTCCACTGCTATAAACTATATGCTTATTTTATAAATATGCTATAACATGCTATAACAATGGAAATCGGGTGTCGGTTCAAAATCGGTATTCGGTATTATATTTGGCCAAATGTGAAGCTTTGGACGAACCATATGAAAGTAATCAACTGTACATAAAGAGATATATATGTATGTATATATAAATATAAAAAAACTACTACCAATTTTAGGTAAAACGCAAAAAAGATTTTTTAATGCAATAATGTCTGACATAAATATTTTCTTTGCTGCATCTATGAAGTACTCTAACTTACACTCCAAGCAATATCTTTAATAGCAAATTAATGAGCTTAAATGCAAAGAAGCATATGAAGAGGTTGGACCAGTGATGCTAGCAGAAATTTAAGAAAATCCCCACATGTCTCGAAAAAATTCCCCCTTTTTCCCTACGCACAAAAAAAAGTTCATAAATTTTTCCTTACTCTAAAAATTCATTGATTTTCGGAAAAAATAAAATTTTGCTTAGGGTTTTAAAATTCTGTACATTTATATCGGCAGACAAAAAATTTAATAATAAAAAATAACATAAATTTTTAATTTGAACAACTTCCAATATCTGCCTTTGTTCTCAAACGACTGCACTAATTACATTTCTTCAAAAATTATTTAATTTTTAAGGGAACTCTTGAGATTAACTAACTTAAGAGCTATTGCACCATTTTTTTATTATTCTTCGCCTTCGTTGATAATATAGATTTCTTAAATTTTTAAAATAAGGATGGTAATCAAAATCTTAATTCTGAATTCTTAATAAAATTATATCCAAGTTAAAAAAATGCGACCCGGAAAAGAAAGAATGAAGTTATTTTTTTTTTTTGTTTCTAAGAGCGCATTTAAAATAGCTTAATATATGTATATTTTTAAAAAGTCTTAATTTATATATTAAACCAAAAAAAAAATAATTCCAAAATTTTCAAATTACTTTTTTATTTTTATACAAACTCTATTCCCAAGAAAATCGGTCTTGTTGTCTCTATATATTATTTAGCAAGATAATTTTTCTGACCGTATGAAATATTTCGCGTAATACTGTAACAAAATTTTAAATTTCGAAGAGGAAGAAAAACAAAGTTTTAAAAATTCCCCGCATTTTCCTTAAAATGAGAAATCTGTGCTTTTTTCCCTTCCCTTGAAATTTTCCAATAAATTCCCTACAAAAAGGGAAAATTCCCTCCTCTTGGCATCACTGGTCCCTATTGTCTTTTCCTATAATGTGTATTATGTATGATTCCTTATACGCAAACATACGTTCTATACTGTGTATTCGTATATACACACGTAATACTACATGAGCACCCTCTTTAAGAAGTTTTAATTTGTTTAATCTGAATCGCAGTCGTTCGTTTTTTGTTTTCCTCTCCCCAGATAAAATTACATTAATTGATGAGAATTTGCCCAAGAATGACAATAAGATCATGAAAAATAAGCAATAAATATAAATAAAACAAATAATGAAATTAATCCTTAAACTTGTTTGTTTGTATTTGATGTGAGTTCCGTTTATATACACGAAACAAACTGAAATCAAACATTTTTACACAAACACATTACTCCCCCTCCTCCTCACCCTCCACTACGCATACTCCCACACAAAGAACCACTTGTTAAAATAAGAAATTAAATAAAATGAACAGAAAAACCATTTAAAGCTCTCTCGTTTTAAATTTAAACCAAAAAATAAATAAAAAAAAACAGACACACGAAAACATATTTATTTCCCCACACAACAAAACAGTCATGGAATAAATATTGGGATTTCGAATTGGTGAGATTTTTCTATAAACTTTTCATTTTAAGTTTACTTGCACGTCTGTGTGTCTGGATTAAAATCTGAATATGTTTGTTATATTCAAAATTATGAAACTTGGTGTGGAGATGTGGCTGACAGACATGAAGAAAGGAAGTAACCTAAAACCAAAATTTGGTTAAGAAAATAATCGTTAAAGAACGAATACTTATAGCGTAACAATATTTCAATAGAGTCCTTAAAGGGTTAAATTTATATGGCACATTTACGATTCCATTCAACGATTTCATTTGCCGGATAGTTGGCTAACGTGTACATCGGGGAAATTAGCGAGCGAATGAATTAACCAGGGTTTCTTTTACACAAGCACTAACCGCGAAGCTATTTTGGCTTGTCCGCAGAAATACCCAGGGCTTAGGCAGGAATCAAACCTACGACCCCCAGACTAATAGTCTAGTACGCTATCCACTAGTCTACGAGGAGGAAGGTGGGTTCTATTGCGATGCAAAAGCAATTTCAGTGCATCAATAGTTCGATTTTGTACCATTTTTCTTTCCCTTCGCAATAGAGAGTAACTAACCCTGCAGGCGCTTGCTACTCCCCTTATAAGTCCATAGACTTTCTGGTGTGTTAATTATTAAAATTGCGTATCGGAAATGGGAAATCTATAGAGCACTACGTAATCGTATGAAGACCATGATTAGGAAATTGAAATTGCAACACGGCAAGCGAGTTTTTCAAGGTTGTAACACCAGGCAGATGTGGAGTGGGTTGCGTGGAGCTGATGTGTCAGCTGAGTCGTCGACAGTAGATATTGTCGATATTGACGTAGATGAATTGAATGATCACTTTATTGATAATCAACTGGATGTTGACGGCGGTAAGCCAAATCTTAGGGGAGTGACTTCGCCATTTCTGATAGTTTTTCCTTTTCAAATATTACCGAACTGGAGTTGTGTTACACTCCTTGCATACAATCAAGTCCACTTCGATTGGTGTAGATGGCTTATCTATTAAACTGATAAAGATGTCTTACCATCTCATAAGCAGACACCTGCTTCACTTGATTAATAATATCTTAACATCCATCTTCTAAGTTCTTTCAAGCTGGAAAATTTCCCGTATTATATGTAGCTATCCCTAAGAAAAAAGGACATATGAATATCGGAAACATGAGACCGGTTATTGTCTTGCCAGCAGTTTCTAAGATTGTTGAAAACGTTATTAAGGACGAAATAATGTGCTTTGAAAATAAGAACAGCTTGCTCAATGGCTGTCAACATGGTTTTCCAGTTGGTAGAAATACCAGTTCTTTATTGGCGAAATTAACTGACTCTATTAGCGATAACCTAAATAAGGCAAAGACTAGTGTTCTTGCATCTATTGATCTTTCTAAACTTTAGAATCTAAAGCCTTTAATCAGGTGAAACATTCTTCTCTAGTGGTTAAGTTTAATACTTATTATAGATTCTCTATAACAGCTTCTAGAATAATTTGATCTTATTTGAGCAATCGTAAACAATATGCTTCTGTAAATGGAATGAACCTGTGAATCCCATGCATGGTAGCACAATAGGCATGTCTGGAAGACTTACAGACCTTGACTATGCTGGTGAAATTTGTTTACTGTCACGCAACCAGCAATTCATGGAACAAATATTAAATGGTATAACAGCTAAAGTGATGAATGCAGGACTGATTGTAAATACCTCCAAAACAAAATCAATGCGTTTCAATGTAACGAACAGTTATCGCTTTTCACTGATGGGGAATTAAACTTGATGATGTCTCAACCTTTTGCTACTTGGGCAGCATTATTGCTACTTCCGCTGGCTGTAGCGAAGATATTAAAAACAGACTGACTAAAGCAAATCAAGCGTTTGGAATATTTAATAAATTCTGGAGGAGAGCTAACATTGCAGTATCTACAAAAATTTAAGTATTCAATAGGAATATTTGTCAATAACTACAAAATGCTGAATTAGCCTGCAAAGAAGCCAAAAGAGCAGCATCAGATAGAACTCGATGGAGATCAGTTATTGAGGCCCTATCTTCGTTATAGAAATTTTAAGGATTATATATTATGAGTCAAAACTTAAAATATGTTTAAGAGTTACTTTCGTTCTTATTCACACATTTTCAGTTTTGACTTATTTCTGGCATTCAAGTTTAGCTTGCAGCTTTGGCGTCTTTGAAGTCTTATAGAACAATTGTAGCACAAGCATTTTTGTGGTGCGTTTCAGATCGCTAGAACGGGTTTTAAGAGAAGCTTTTGTGCCCTTTTAAGAAAGACCTAAAAATACCCATACAGCGAAGAGTGGGAGAGTTAAAATGTTTCACAAAAATGTCCCTGGTGGTGTTTTATATAAAAGTGCTGAGCATATATTATTCCTTAAATGTAACGATTACAAGATTTCCTTTGCCTATTCTCTATAGCAATGTCCAAAAGGAGTTACGGGGCGGTAACTTTAATGCCCCTAAAATGAATCCCAGGTCAACCTCTATGCACCAACACTTCGCTAAAGTGTTTGAGCTTTTTAATGTCTTACTGTGTGATAATTCCACAATTCGCGAAAGAATATCCAGCCAACCAATAGACTACTCATAAGTTAGTTTCTAGCTAAACTGGCGTTGCTCACCACCCGATTGTCTTGCTTTGTCGACGCAACATCTGTTGTTATATCAACAGCACATAGCTCCTTCCGTGGTTGCCAGAATTGCGGGCCAGCCACTAGCACTGGCCCAGCATCGGGCATTTACCCACCTACACTACCAGCGATTTTGGTTTTAACCAACAGTCACCTGGTGCTCTCCCGAGGGAGACCTCCGGCCATAGAATCCTATCTCCACGCTGGGTGTAACAGTGAAGTCCGTCACCAAATCCCATTCTAAAACTCCACAAGCCAAGAAGGCAAGCATCATCTGTTATGCTCCGTGGGGTCAGAACGGAGTCCGCTAACGGGTCGAGAAGCTGGCGGTTACCCGCTCCGCCGAAAATTTTGCTTATAAAATCGCCTAAATCGTCTGAAACGTTTTTTAAAGCGGTTTTTAAGCGATTTCGTTTAATTTCGTCAGTGCAGCATGCGTCATAGGTCCCAGTTCATTGAGTTTTGATAAACAGTATATTTGATAAGCTTGAAAGCAATTTCATAAACGTGTCTCCGTGAAGCATTAATTGTAAACTTGTTTCAAAGCTTTAAAGACTTTCACGTTATTAGAAGTGCGTTGCTTTCTCTTTCACAGTTCTTTGTTTCGGTTGGTTGCTATTGGTGGCTTCTCTAATAGCAGTTTTAGTCTCTACTAGCCAACGTGATTAAAAAATTTCAGCTTTCTAGCTATAGTGGAAGCGATTCATACAATGAAGGGGCATCCTAGTCCCCCCTGGATGAAAAGTTTCAGTTTTCAGATCGCTTTTTATTACATTCTCACCAAGACCAACCAAGTATACCAAACTACAGGACTCTAGAGACCTTCCAAACCTTCGCAATGCGCTGAAAGCAGTAGACTTAGCAAGCTTAGCAAGTCCAAGTATTCCCCTTTATGGCCCTGTGTCCTGTGATCAGAATGTTCCTGATAATTTTGATGATTCATGAGCTACAGATAAAAGCTGTATTCCAAAACTGGTTTCTAATTAAATTTCGTTCCTGAGAACGACTGTGAAATGAACTCTTCATGAAGACTATTGGCATGACATTTCTTCCCGACAAATCCCCAGCTTTATTCACTGCTCAAATCTTAATTAGATGGAAGATCCTTTTTTTTTTAAGTTAAAATATGGAATTTCGAAACAAAAAATTGATTGATTATTTTTTTTGTAATTTAATGAAATTTTTTAAAAGGATTTATATAAATACATGCTTATGCATGTCAATTTAAAACTTCTTTTTTATTATCAACCGGGGGTCCTTGTAAAGCACAAGCGACACTCAATGTGTAAATGCAAGTTTGTCTGTTGTGTGTGCGTGTGTATGTGTGCTTCAGTTAGAGTCTATATAATTATTTTCATTCTTATTTGTGTTCATGCCACATCAAAAGTGCGTGTTGTATGTGAATGAGTCATCAAGCAATTTAAAGTAATAACAGAAATAACTACAATTGTAGCGTTGGTGCTCTACTCACACTCCAACATACAAGAACATACTTGGATACATGTTTACAATGTTGTAGCTGGTGAAAATAAGTAATAAGAAGAGCAAAATTGATTCGGGATCCGATGAAGGCAACAATTATTCAAGCAAACTGAAATTAAACAAAGAAACAACAACAACAATAGGAATATCAAAGAATAAAAACGAAAGACTTTTCTTCTCTCTCTTTCACGCGCGCGCTCTCTCTCTTTCTTTCTCTCTCTATTAAGTATAATAAAATGAAAAACCCCCCGAAAGAAATGAAATTAAACTCTAACGTTATTTTATTACGTAGCGAGTGCTTCACGAGAAATTCCTGTATTAGAAATTTGAGTTAGAAGAATTATAGAATACATGAAGGATATTTTTTAAAGGATTTTTAATGCAACTTGTTCCCTACAGGAATGAATTTTAAAGGAGGAGAAAGTTAAATAAAGAAAATTTTAAAGTAATTTTATCTTGGTTTGTAAGAAATTTTCATCATACAATTTTAAACAGTAAAATACGCTAAAGACGTCTTGTAGAGTGTGAAGAGAATGAAGATAACGCCAGATAATGCTGTACAACAAAATCAATATTTTTCAAAAGAACATGGTTCTAACGAGTCATTTGGGAAGAGGGCGCTAAGAAAAAATAAACATGTATCGGCCTTGTGAAAGTTCATTAAATGAGTGGCTAAAGGGTAAAAACAAAAGTCGGTAATTATTGCACGGTACCTTGATCCATTGACCGTGACGTTGCGATTTTCATCGTTCTTGAAGAAGCACGGTACAATGATGCCTCCGGCCCACAAAACTGCACCAAAATGTGCAGTTTTCAGGATGCATTGGCAGCTCTTGAACTGCCTCTGGGTGCTCTTCATACCACATTCAGCAATTGAGCCAATAATGAGCTTCGTCGCTGAAGAGAATTTTTCGATAAAAAAATAGATCTTCATCCAACATTCTTAACGGCCATTCACCAAACAATCGACGTTGTGGTACGTCACTTGACTTCAGTTCTTGCAGCAGCAGCTTTGGTAAGGTTTCATGTCGAGATCCTTATGTAAAATCTTCCCGGTAATCGAATAACACAAGCCCATTTGTTGACAACGGTGACGAATTGGCATATTGCGATCTTAATTGACACTGGCGGATACAGCAGCAAATATTATCCTCGGTATGCATTCTTCGCTTACGGATTAGTGTATGTTAATGTCCAATAAAGTGATACTGGTGCGAAATTTGGTCACAAAAGCTGGGGTAGACTGTTCGGTGGGTCGATTATGGCGACCATAAAATGGACGTAATTTGCGAAACACTTTTCTCACACAGCACGAATTGTGATAATAAAATTCAATGATTTGCAAGCGTTGTTCGTTTGTTAGTCTATTTCTGGTGAAATGGCAAACATCACTGAGCATTTTTTGCGAATGCCACATGTCACGCATCATGTTTTTGACACTGAAAAAACAACCTATTAGTGACAATGTCTACAGTAAGTAGTCATTATAGAGGAGATCCAGATTTTTGCAGTAAGTTAAATCTCCGCTAGCGCGTGACTATTGTAAGAAGTCACGTCAACGCATGCTTGCGAATTTCAGAAGTTGTATTGCTCTCACGTTAACAATGTGAACTTAGAGGATTCTCAATGATCCGTCTACGTTGCTACGGGGTACCGATCGCAGAAGTTGTATTATTCTTGTAGCTACTAAACGAGTTCACAGGGTACTTAGTGATTCGTCACAATTGCTACAGGATGCCCATTCGTATTCTTGGCAATTTCAGAACTTATATCGATCTGATGCCAACAATGCGAAGTCAAGGGGTTGTCAATTATTCATCACAGTCACTACGAGATGCCGCAATCGTATTTTTAAGAATGTAAGATCTTGTATTTTTCTGATGACAACAATTCGAGGTCAGAGGACAGTCAATAAGACGTTACTGTTACTACAAAGAATTTTATTCTTGTAATGCCAACAATGTGTAGTCAAATGTGTCACCATTGGTAACAATGTGAGTTCGAAGGTGCCTCAACGATCCCTGAGCGTAACTAGGAAATGTGGAAAATGCAGGACCAGTGGGTACTTGATGTAGGACATGTAAACTCGGTATTCTAACTAATCTAAGTTATCCGCAAAGAGGCATAGCCGTTACTTTTCCGACAGGCTAAAACTGCAAGTCCATTCCCTCTTTCTAGCGATCATCTGCAATTGTGTTACAGATGATTGTTCCTTTGAATATTACAGTCCAATGACTCGTCAACTCATTTTGAAATGTACGGCATTTTGGACGACCTGAAGATATAATTTGAACCAGACTGACAGCTATAAACAGAATATCGGTACTCGGTACTCTGCGAAACTTTATCTAATTTGTATTTCTGCTTGAAACATTTTACAATCATTCAGAGGTCTAGAGAACTTTTGATATCCTCCTGAAGTCATTCATCTCGAATGACTAGAAAGCACCAATCTAGCATAACGCCTATTGCATGTGTATGTTCATCTTGTTCTCCACATTTGGCACCACTTGTCCACTTTTTGCTGTTTACAAAATTTCAAAAAATGAACCGGAAGAAAAAAGTCTTGAGCCGAATGGGGAATCATCTCGGGCTATTTTGAGCAGCTTTCGAAGTCTTATTTTGTGGAGGGCTCAAAAACCCTGAAGAATAGCTGAATGAAGTGTATCGTGCTAAAAGAAAAGAATACAACAATTAATTTCTCTTCTTTAGGGTTGTACACATATTACACCATTTTTTGGCGCATTTAGCTCCCGCTTCTCCTCTTCGTGAGGCATTTAAAAATATTTGCAGTATAAATTATAAATTCCGCAAATTATTTGAAACCCTCTCCCCTCTGGAGTGCGTTACGTACTATGCGAACAGCCTTTTTTGTGAATACTTCTTGAACTTCCCTCGTATATTTGCATAATGTAACAATAAACTAAATAACAACGAAACCATATGCAGCTCATATGCTCATATATTTTAAAGGGGACTCCTATTTGAAACATGAATAAAATGAAAGAAAAAACAACAACAACAGTAACAAATAAAATGGATGACTGGCGCTTGGCCTAAACGGCATCCACCAAACACTAAACAGTGTCGCCACTTGTCTTTGTCAAGTCCCACAATATTCGAAACAAGACCATAAAAATAAACCTACGCTCCCTCTTGGTACTCGTAGAGCACAAGTTGTAACCCCCTAACAAAAGCATACTTTAGTTAGCTTTTCTATTGTAGTTGTTGTTGTTCTTACATTTATCAATACATACATACAAACATAGTTTTCTATGCCCTGGCCTGATACACTATTTGAGTTGATTTCTATGCCATATCAAGTATGAAGAGAGAGTCGGAGAACTACTACAATACAAAGAGAAAAATAATAAAAACAAATGGAATGGAAGGAGTATTATACGAGTACATGCGTTTGAACAATTTACAGAAGCTAAAGGGTGGAGTGCGGCAAATAGAAAATAGATGTAGTAGGGACGTCGGGAATATACATACATACTTACGTAAATAAAAATATGGGGAACGGGAAACACTATTTGATGAATCATACTTCTGCTACAGTAGTGTTTTGTATGAGTGAGCGTTTTGTCTGTGTGTGTGTCTGTCACCTTTTGTTTTTCTTATGCCAAAAGGGAATTATTCGCCTGATTTCAGGCAAGAAAAATAAATAAATAAATTATAATAAGTATGAGGGTCTAGTTTAAAACAAAAAATAAATTATAATAAAAATAAAAACATGTATTAAAAACTGAGATGTCCACAGTTCGCAGCATGGTATACGGAAGTTTAAAATTAATAAAATCGACAAATTTATTTCTTACTTTTTTTTCAATATTAAAGATTTTTATAAAGTTATGAATCATTTTGATGAGATCCTTTATAACCATTAAGAATTAACACAAAAAAAATAAAACAGATGACAACACAGAAAATGCATTTCGTTCTGTTAGCTGTTCTACGTTTCACAATCTGTGCCTTGATTGCACCCGAACAAAAAGCACAGCTGAAGTTCACGCTCTCAAACTTCGACTCGGATTGCGGTTGGTGGCACTTACGGCGGACGCTTCTACTTCAACCTTAGTTATTGGATAGATGTTGTGTCTGCGAGTAGGGCCAAACCATAGTTTTAGGTACCTAAGACACGTAGCAAAATGAACTGAATTTTCTAACCCACCAGACACTTCGTTGAAATTCGTTGTGTCGCAATTCTGGCGCAATTTCAAGGATTCCAACTTTCTGCTCCTTATAAATTTTCTCAAAAGAATACATTGATATCGAAAATTTCTACAGAGAATTTATGAACTGCAAAACATTGCAATGGAAGTAAAATCCAATTTTTTTACATTAGAAAATTTCTCCGATACAAAAAACTTTTGATAGAAATTTTTTATACAAAATTTTTTTGACAAAGAAATTTTTTTATAGAATTTTTTTATACAAAATTTATTGACAACGAAAAATTTTGTTAAGTAAATTTTATAGAAAAATTTTCAACAAAAAAAATTTATTTTAGAAAATTTATCGACAGAAAAAAATTGTTTATAGAAAATTTGTCGACAAAAAAAATTTTTATAGAAAATTTGTCGACAAAAAAAATTTTTTATAGAAATTTTTTTGAAAACGAAAAATTTTTTAAACAAAACTTTTCGACAATAAAAATTTTTTTTAACAAAATTTTTCAACAAAATTTTTTTACTAAAATTTTTTGACAACAAAAATTTGTTATAGAAAATTTTCCGACTAGAAAAAATTTTTATAGAAAATATTTCGACAACACAAGCTTGATTTAGAAAATTTGTCGACCACAATAGAAAATTTTTCGACAGCAAAAATTTATTAAAGAGAGTTTTTCGACAACAAACATTTTTTACACAAAATTTTTCGACAAAAAAAATTTTTTAAAGAAAATTTTCGACAACAAAAAGGTTTCAAAGTAAATTTTTCGTCAACAAAAATTTTATAATGACAATATTTTGTTTCCAAAGATTGATCAAACAAAAGAAATACGTATGATATTTTTAGATTTAATTTTCGAATAATTTTGCGGGGCCTTTGAATGACTACATCTGCATACTTGATTGCATGTACATCTGTACTTGTGTTTATTGAGGTCTAGTGGTTTGATTTGTTTTAGGGTTGTTGAAAAAGTATTATGTACACCTGACTAAAACCACAAATGAAATAGTTACTGGCATATATTCGTAACCACGGCGTATAAAAATTTTTCTTTTACAAAATTCTAACTATAAATAGAGAAAAGAATTTAAAATTTTATAAAATTGTTTCTACATGAATATAAATAGTATTTAGCATTTTTCTATAGAATACTTCATGGAGGATATATTGTTTTACGTTTTGTATTTATCAGACAAAGAAGACAATTATTTAATATCAAATACATGTGTGCCACTGATTTTATGGTTTACACGGGTGTCCTTTGCCATCGACTATTTAACGTTTATCACCAAACGCACTCTATTCGAATAGTTCGGTGTGCGTAACGATTCACAACATTTGGTGTATTGAGGAAGGAAAGATTTTCTCTAAAAATCTTGGCATTATGTTACCAATCAGGTTATCAGGTTATATTCACTGTAGTCCAGATGGAAATTTCAGCCAGACATTGGGTGTGTGGGCTATCTCACGGCCCACTAAGATCAACATTTTTATGCTTTGATTCGAAGTATGTAGTCGCATGTCATTAACCTCTGATTGTGCTTGAGCGACTTTGTGTCAGAATAGTTTATTGGTCGATTACAGATATTAACCGATCTTCAGTTGCTTTGCCAGTCGGGAACCGATAATTTTGATTGCTAGAAAAACACTAGATTGAAAGGCAGCTTGCACTCATTTTAGTCCAGGAGTAGGATCCTCTGTGTTGTTCAATAACGCAAAATAGCAACTGAAACTGAGAACTTTTAGTTGCTAGTTGCCATTCATAGTATCGTTTTCGGCAAATGACAATCTAAATAAAGTTCGGTTGCCATTCATATTTTGTGGTTTAGTTTCCAATGCAAAAAGGCATTCTTGGTAATGATATGACCATAAATCATAAGAGATTCATTGCAAGAGGACATGACTATCAATGTTTGAGTGGAAAGCATTGCCACAGTCAGATTTAAGACTCATGTCTATAGGGACAACCGTAATGGTTGACGCAATGGAAGCCAATCTTGAAGAATTTATTCGTGAAATTCCGGCCGATATCTTGGAGTAAGTGTGACAATATCGTCTTTAAACATTGAATTATGTAGATCGTTCTATCGACCCAAAAGGATTTCAACATTTCTCTAAATTTTATGTGTTTTTTTATCAAATCCGAAAGCTCTTAAAAAATCACCCTTTATAATTAGAATGTTTCTTATATCCCATAAAGTCATAATATAAAATTAAGTGTATTTATTTAGTTAGAATAATAAAAAGAAGTCACAAATATTAAAGGAATTGAATGTATAGTTTTACCAAAACAAATGCATTTTTCATAATTCATACCTACACTCCTTTTCTTTTGGTAATTGATTTGACACAAATAAAAAACCAAAACTGAAATAATTTAACAATGTCTGATCTACCTTAACACAAAATTAGTTGATGCATTTATAATAGCGGAGAGAAAACACCATTTACAAAAAATTAAAGCAAAACTTTTATTATTTTAGCACGTTATTTAAAAAAACAAATTAACTAGAAATATTCCCCAAAAAGGAGAGAAACAAAAGAGAGAAAACAATAAAAAATAGTTTTACGGCAACTAAAAACAGCAATAATTTTGTTGAAAAAATATTGTATGAATAAAACAAATATGGGTTGCCGTAATATAGACAAAAAACAAAAGCTTGAATGCAAATTCGCATGCATTTCTCTCTGAGGCATAACTTTTTCATTATAAATATGTAGAACAAACACACTGACAGACGACATAAACACAGTCAAACAAATGAAGGAATATTTGTATCTAGATTCTAGATACTCATAGCCGAATGCACACAAAAAAATAAAAATAAATAAAAACGACAACCCAAGTTTCTCATAATTATAAGGATTTGAATGGCAAAAAGAAAAATTATATTCGTAGTTTTGTAATAATGAACAAATGAATGCAAGTATGCATCTATAGAGGAGGCACACAAAACAGCACATTCTATAGATACAAAAAACGATATATGTATCTACTCGTAGATATACTTAAATATGTATGTATGGAAGTACTCGTAGCTACCGACTAGCGGTGAGACAGCCAGAAAGTTTAGCATGACACCCCATGTTTTCTATGTATGTATTGTGGTTTTGGCCATTGTATGTTTGTTGGTAGTGGTAAACTAGGATATTTGAAAAAGCAAATACTTCTGGTTGCAAAAAAAAAACAATAGGCAAAAAAAAAACAAAAAAAAATAGTTTGAACGAATTTTTTTAAACGTCTTCTTGGCACCAAAAGAACGAAATTAATTTACATTCTCTGAAAATCATTACAACTCGCAGTAATAAGGAACTATTGCTTTGAAAAAAGGCTTGTGTTTTACAATGTGAAGTAAATAAAATATGAAATCCTATAGGAGCCTTGAATAAATAGGTTTTGAAAAAGAAATCATTACAATGGGAATTAACAGTTTAAAGGATTTTCCCTCAGATTAATGAAACTTTCTCTTAAAATGCCTAAATTCGAAATATTTCGCTGGTAAAATGAGCACTTTCAAAGTGTTAAGTTGATTCCTGCGCCAAATTTAACAGTCACGGCGGCTTTTGTTTTTAGATTTTTGAATTAAAAAAAAATCAAGATTGTAAAACGCTGATGTGCACCCGAGCTTAATTTTATAGTCTATATTAACCTCTCTTCTCGAAATCATCGTAAGCCACATTTTCCAGCTGAATGATTTTTTTTTTTTGTAAATAGTTATGTAAAATTTCGAATTAAATTTTTTCGGAATTATTTAAATTTCTTAATAGTATTTGATTCCTGATAGATTTAAAACAAAATTTTTTGTAGATTTTCGATGTATCGACCTCTCTTCTCAAAATCATCGTAAGTACCAAAATACACATATTTCAGCACAATGTTTTTTATGTAAATAATTATGTGAAATTTTGAATAAAAATTTTTTCGGAGATACTGAATTTTTTTAATTAATAGTTTTTGATTCCTGATGGATTTATAAAAATTGTTGATTAATTTTCAAATATACATATGCTCGAATTATAGAACTCAAAATCGTCGAAGTACCAAAAGACACATTTTCAACAGATTTTTTTTATTTAAATGGTTATGTAAAATTTCGAAGTTAAACTTTAGAGTTTTCGGTTCATAGAGTTTGAATTAGTACCGTTATGGAGAAAAACGGAGTGCATTTCATCGTTTGATTTGTTTAATGCTTAAGGAAAAAATAATAAAAACTTTCCCCTGGAAAACTTTGCTTCTGTCGCTTACGATGTAATCGTAAATAGGGCTCGATATCTTAAATTTCAAATTTTTGATTTTTTCGGAGTAACTTCTATTATTGCTACTTTCTGATTTTTAGTGAACTGGTAAGATTTAATTTGTGGATTTTATGCAAGAACTTTAAATAGATTTTTGAAGTAAAACCGATTTTCTACTGAAATTATGGGAATCTGGTTAATTTAAGGTTCTTTTAGTTCATTTCTAAATGCTTAAATTTAAAATTTTTGAAAAATGTTAAAATTTACGCAATTTTACGATTACAATTTTTCAAGTTTCCGATTTTTTTTAGTGAAGTTGTAAGATTTCGTATCGAGTTTTCAAGAATTTTATTTATTTTTTCGGAATAAAATCGATTTTAGCGATGTTAATTTTTTTGTTTGTGAAATTGTGGGGTTCTGGTTAATTTAGGGTTCTTTTGGTTCATTTTCCAATATTTGTTAAATTTAGATTTTTCGGAGTTATTTCGACTTTTGCCGAATTTTTTTTTTAAATTATTTAGTGTATAACGAGTTTATGATACTTTTGGGTGCATCCTCAAATATGTATTGTATGTGTCGAATTTACGCAAATTTTTAAAATTTTTCGTCGCAAAATGGATTTTTGAGAGGTTCCGATTTGTTTACTGAAGTTGTAAGATTTCGTTTCTTTTTAATTTTTTTCAGAATAAAATCGATTTTTACAATTTAGAATTTTTATTGTGAAATTATGGTGTTCTGGTCAATTTAATGCTCTTTTACTTCATTTCGGAATTTTCGAAAAAATTTTTAAACTAGTGTTATTCATTACTACACTAAAAATAATCCTTGTATTTTATCATTTTACGAAGGTAATGAAAGCCTTTTGTAGTTTTTTTTTCTTGTTAAAAACTAATTTAAATAAAATAAAAAGACGTGTGGCACTCGGGGACTGCCGCGGCAAAGCTATTACAAGCATTTTTTATCAACTTATGCAGTTATGTATAATTATTTATTTATTTTTTATTTATGCAGTATTTTTTTTTCTTTGATATTAATTCAAGTTTTTCTTTGATATTAATTTAAGTTACACTTTTTGAGCGTGGTGACCGATAAGATTGAATAAATGAGAAGTTAATATCGCTTAAAATATTTTTATTATCTTACAATACATGTAGGTTATTCAGGAATTTTTACAATTGAAACTATAGGTTTATGGTAACTGAAATAAGAAACATAAGTTTGAGATTTGATATCATCTAAATATCTGGAAAATAGCGCGTCAATGGTGGTCCCATACTTTGTTGTGGACTCTTGTGGATCATTATTCATTTTCAAATTCAATTTTTCCGAAAGAAAAGTTGTCAACCTCTCTGATTTTTTATCAGCGAAGTTGATGTTGAAATCGTCTGCCAAGATAAGTGGAAATTTACTACCGAAATTTAGTACCAAATATTTTCGACCCTTCTTCATTGTACTCCAGTAAAGTGCGATGAATAAAATGCTCTACCTCGTCCAATTTTGGATTCGGAGAAATGTAAATTGCTGTCATGACTATGTGTAGGCCATTTCTCAGTTTGCATAAGCACGCACAAATATCTCCAATAAATGAGCGCCTAACATTAACATCGCTAACGTGTGCAATATTTATTTCAATATTCGGAGTCATAATATTAGTAAATAGTTACTCCACCTTTTGGAACAGTATTTCGTTTGAATTGAACAATACAATTGAAATTAGGTATTTCAATAGGATTATCATGCGCCATGCAAGTTTCGGTAAGAAATAACACATTTGTTTGTCTTGTAACTGAATCTTGTAAATCGTATTTGTGACTATTTAGACTTTGGCAATTGAAATTCATTATTGAAACGCCATTTCTATTAATAATGAAATCTAAGACACTTTGAGCTGTCGTCTGAACACTATTTAAAGACAGTCTTTTGAGTTCTGGCAACAAAGATGCAGTCGATGCAGCGAAACCTACGAATTGTCTGTTTGTTTGTGTATATCATCTTTTGTCAACCACGATTGCTCGTAAGTACGCCATTTTGTGTTTTCTTACATGTAAAAATCTATTCTGGCAATACTGTATGTTAATGAAATCAATAGCATACTTTAGGGGTTAACATACGCTAGGCGATTCAAATACTTAAAAAACAAAAGACTTTAGAAACAAATTTAGTGTTAGGTTTTATTTTCGTTACGGAATTTCTTGATTCGGTCGCCGCGCTCAGAGCCCACGATAAAAGCTATGCAATAGCTTAAAAAATTATTTATATATTTTAAAAAACTTTTGTTTGTTGAGGGTTTTTTAGATAGTCTATATACATACGAGTACATGCATTTCATTTGATTGGTGCTAATGCCAAAATTCAAACCTCTTATCTGATTCAAAGACTTTTTTAAAACCAATGAGAATTTCAAATTTTACAAAAGTATAAATAAGCATAGTAGGCTTTGAAACTTATTGAAAAATCCCAACAAACAAATTACATTCGTCATGAATCTTTTTTATTTTCTATACAAAAGTTTTTAAAAATCTTTGAAAAAAGATATCGAGACAATCTCGATTAATAAATTTAAAAATAATTTATATATTTGAACATTTTCAGCTGCGGATTATTTTTAAACAATTTGTGTGTATTAAGAATATAATCAGTGGGTGGAGTACTTGTATTTAAATCCAAAGAATATGAGTTCGTATCCCAACGAGCCGTTTTTAAAATTTTTATTTTACGAAAGAATTTCGTTGGTGCAAAATAACGAAATATTCTGTAAAATGTACGTTCGGTTTCGTTTATATGTTGCATGATTTTGTTTTCCGTATATTATCAAAAAGGAGCAATTAAAGAACTTGTAAATTTAGACAAAATCTTTGTGAAGCTGTATGAATGCGATGCCAGGTTGTATTAGATAAAATGCAAATATCGTTTAATTTTGTCAAAGAAACAATTTTATCAATTTTAAACTTTTTTAAGTCAAACCTTCAAAGTAACATTATTTTAAAGAGCTTAAAATATAATTGAATCGTATTAGAATATTTCAGTTTTCAATTACAAAAATAATCCTTTTTTAAATTAAACAAAATGTACAGAGATACACATGTGCATACGAGTATATGTTCTCACAGTGTCGGTAGAAATAATAGCACTATGGTCAACATGAATGATTTTTTTTATGCAAAATTTTTACTCACCGTCTTTTATTCCTTTTCGTTACACTATAATGTAGTGTAACATGTATTTTTTCTGAAAGAGTTTTGTTAACTCTAATAATATCATGTGAAGTTTTCATGTGATGCAATTGTTTGAATGAAACTTAAAAAATAGCTCTGACTCTCATTTTCCTTCAGAAGTTTGTTTTGCATTAAAAATAAATCAATTCTATGAAACAGAAGCAATAAAATATGTTATTTTTATTACTAAAGCACAGTTCGTCCATGATCGAAAAAATTACAGCCGTGGAAATCATAATAACGAGTAAAGAGGAAAGTTATAAAAAATAATTATTTCCGAAGGATAAATCGGTGGCCAAATGCTTAACTGTTTAAACAAAATGATACTCAACGCAATAATTTATATCAAACAATCTGAAACGAGTGGAAGAAAATCCTTAATGCAGAATTTATTGGACAAGCAATTGATTCGTAAAAGCAAAATGATTCCGTTTAAGGCTCCCACGGAGCAAAAAAAAATTATCTGGAGATAGAAACGCGTGTTGATAAAGCTTGGAATCAATTGCGAGAACACATTCTGAAAGTCTCTAGCCCACGAATCTGAAACTTGTGAGTAAATGAATAACGCTCATATAACGACAGCTGGACTGACCTTTTAGAAAATAAAGTTTTTTTTTCATAGACGGATGTGAGCAAAATTGTTATAACTGGCGGAAAAAGTTCTCTTGCGTATGCTAAGTGATAATGGAGGATGGAATATAATATTGGATAGCAATCCAAGAGCAATGCCTGCAGACCCTCTTTCTTCGAAATCATTCACTACACGATAAATATTGCGTTTTGTTGGTACGTTGTTTCTCCCAAAAATTTCACGTAGTTTTCTCATCGTCACAGTAATCGATGATTGATTTTTATAAAATGTTTTAACGATTAAAACACGTTGGTTTATCGAATATTTTTCATTATTAAATTTGCCACGTGTCTACTTCACGACTGCCAAATATGATCTGTCAAGACTAATGTTTACCAAAATGGCGGCAAAACAAAGTAGTATACCTTCCCGGCGGACACCCTGTACTTTTATTTTATTCTTATTATGTGCCACAATCGTATTTTGTTTACGAAATAGAACCCCAATACTGTTATGAAGACATAGTTTTTCTACAGTGCTATCTTTTTACCGCAGCTGTACGTATTCACTGCCCATTCTGCCCATTCCTTTGCCAACTGATAAGGTTCTATTTTGGGCATAAATAAATACAGCAAAAAAAATCCGAAACCAGGAACCACAAAGGAACACTTAAAAGTGTTCATAATGTTTATATGTTTTTGTGCAGGATAATGGCAATAGTCGCATTTTGTGTTTGATAAATAAATAAATAAATAAGTTACGATAAAAGCCACAAAACATATGTGCGACATAAGTGTTGCCAATAATCCTAGACAGACTCATTAAAATGGCAAATTACATGCACTTGTTACACATTTCTTGTACTTTAAATATTTAATGATCAACAACAATTTTCAATTACGTTTCAATATAAAAAAATTACAATATTTCATTAGATTTTCAACAATTTGATATTTAAAATAATTCCCTTTTTCCTCTCCCAAAAAGAATTCAATTACAGAATTCAATTGAATTGTTTTGCAAGATATTTATTTAAAGAAAATACTTTTGATAATAACTTAATTTAGATTTTGAAGTGAATTTGTCAAAATAAACAGCGACACAAAATTGAAATTTAATGAAGCTTAAAGAAATTTCTATAAACTTGTCAACGTCATCATCGTTATAATCCTTGTTCTCGTCATAGTCAGTCAACATCAATTGTTACAGTAGTAAATTCTATGAGTATTAAAGCAATACAGGGTGTTTGTTCTCTGTTAAGGATTTAGTATTTTACAACTTTTTGTGTTTGCTTGCTTTGCTGTAACTTGTGCGAAGTTTTCATATCAAAAAAAATCATAATTACACTGTACTCGCTGTCCAAAAGCCGAAATTATGGCAAACATTATTTCCAAATGAGCTGGCGTCATAAAACTTGGTGTAGAGACCCCTGTTGCTGAAATAAGCATTTCAAAAAGTAGCAAATAAACCGTATTAGTAGGCACTGGGTTCCTTTTTTTAACGCAACTTGGACAATCTGCTCTCCAACATGCGTTTAACGTTGATTCCTTTAGTTCTGATAGCGCTAAGCCAGCATGTTTGATGCAGTCCATAATAGAAAATTTCTTCCTCACATTTTTTTACATTTTCAGGCCGCGTTAAGGGAAATCAAATCGCATAAAAACTGAATGAAACATTTCTTTGGTATCGCATTAAATCACATTCACGTTAAAACAAAATTGGGTGTATTATATAAAAAAGGATAATTCTAACAAAAAACTTTCATGAACATTTTAAAGGATATAGAAAAGAAAAACTTATTGATGTGTTGTGATGTATTCAGAATATGCAGACATCTGGAGTTCAAATAGAAAAAGAGTTTTCTTATTCTCGTTTTAACAATATCTGCGTTGGCCAAAGTTTATTTTGAATCAAAAAAAAAATCCTGCGAAGAACTTGATGTGGGTTGGACTTGAAAGATATTTTTGCAATTTTAAAATTGGAATCATGATTGTCCCATCTGTCATCTGGTAACTGTCTCCACCCTCTTGAAAACAAGAATGCGATCTGTTTTGTGCAGACTTGTTCACAAGCCGATATTCAGTGCGCTTAGCCGGTACTCAGTTAGATGAAAGCTTAGCCGATGCAAAGTCAGAGATATCGACGGCGACTTATCGTGTCAAATATTTGTCGGCGCTGCCTTAAAGCCGGCTTTAGCCGATTTGTTTCAGCTTACAACTCAACAATATCGGGTGATTGTTTCGGTTACACTTTCTGCTACTACTTTAAAAACGACTCCTTGTGAAATCCTCTTTACTCGTATTATAAAATTTGTGTAGACATAAAAGTGTAACTTGAGGCTAAAACAACAACTTGAACAAATTTAAATTCGTTTTTTTTCTAGCATTTACATATCGATAGACAGACACACATACACTTACTAACTGCAACATTTAAGCATACATAAGTACTATTTCCTTTATATACTTGGGGCAGGTATGAATATAAATATGTGCTGATGAAAAAAAAATTGTCTAAGTGCATGAAGCACTTGAAAAAAGGACAACAGAAAGAAAAGGGAACATTAACACTTTAAAAAGTGGAATCCATAACAGAAGCGCCAGCAGCAGCAGGACTAGCAACAACATTAAGCATAGTAGAGATGTGTGTGTGTGTGTGTGTGTGTGAGAGAGAGGGAGAAGGGGAGGGAGTTGGTTACAACTCTCCCCTTGCACACAATGTTACCACATAATAATAATAATAATAATAATATCAGAAGTCCTTCTACTACAGAGACTCCATCCTTGCCTATCCAATCAAGGAAATATTTTAAACTATAAATGAGTCATAGATTTCAATAGCAAAAATCAACAAGGAACGATGACAGTACAATGTTCGAATAAAAAAAACAACATTTCATTGATGGCAAATGGAGGTTTAGTGTTATTTATGTTTGTTTGTTGCTTTCTGTTGACTTAGAGAAGGTTGGTTTGATGCCTGGTTGCTTGTTTGACTGACATGTCAGTTGATTGAACGCTCGGTGGGCTGGTTGGCTGGTTGGCTATTTGGCTACATCATTGTGGTATATTGGATTTTCTCCCGGTACTTCTGTGTTAACGCCGTAATTGAAGGTAGCGATGTTTTATTGTTGCTGTCCCAGGGTATAAGAGCATATAAAATTCAAATTTTAAATGTTCATTTATTTCATTTAGAATTTTATGACAGAAACACTTAAAAATGAAAAAAAAAGAGTTGGAAAAAACAAATTTCTATAAGTTGCTGCTTGCTGATGCTATTGTAGGGCAGGGAGTTGGGGGGAGTTGAAAGTTTTAAGAGGTCACAAGTACATGTTTTTGGTAGCTGTGTTCTGATTATAAGCTTTTTGTATTTTTTCGCTTTAAATATTTATGTTTAGAATATTCACATGTGGGGGATTCACATGGTGTCCAGAAGTTAGAAATTTTTGATTTACTTCATAATTTGTTCACTATAATTTCTTTTTAATAAAAATTATGAAAAAGTTGATTCAATTGAGTCCTATTAAACTTTGGATAACTAAAGCTACCACGGCAGCCGCAAGTCTATATTTTGTAAAATATCTAAATGGTTGGTAGGCATTAATTGCCTGAGTTGTTACTTCTCTTTTTATAAGAAAAAAAGAGAATGCAGTTTTAATTTCAATATTAAAAAATGTGTTGGAAAAAAAACGCTAACTGTAATTTCATGGTAAGGGGTCGATAATAGAGATGGCCACCGCCCACATGATTATCGTGATCATGCATGATCGTGATTAGCATTTTGTTTCAATCACCAGAGCGTGCATGAACGTGAGTGCAAAAAATTGAGCGTGGGTGAGCGTGTATGAGTAGATTTTTAGCATAATTGTTTGGAGATTTTTTTGCTTTATTGTATTTTTTTGAAATTTAAGTTTTTAATTATTTAATTGTTTTTTTTCGTAAATATTTCGTGAGCGTGAGTTTTTGTGATTATGATTAATTATATTCCACTTATATGAGCGTGCATGAACGTGATATAAGGTCGTGCATGAATGAGCGCGCATGAATAAAATTTTTTTAGTCGTGAGCGTACATGAACGTGAGTGCAAAGATACTCACTTGATCCCATCTCTAGTATGCAGTTATGTATTACAAAAGCAATGATAAATTATAGTGGATGTTCAATATTTGTTAAATATAAAATGAAAATAAGTGATATTGGCAACGAATGAAAATTAATATATTTGTATACATATCGTCAGCTGAACTCCTAACAAACCGTAAATAATCTTTGTCGAAACGAATGTTTGAACACATAATAATTTCACAAATCAATCTTAAGCTAAGAGTAAACGATATGTTGAATCAGCATATGTATGCTAACACTCATATGCTTGAAAATAATAACAAATGCCTCTATCAGCATATTCAATATGTCTGGCGTCTGCATGATATGTTTGTATGTCAATATATGTAAACAAATGAAATGTCAACATAAGAGTTAGCATATGATTCTTGTGTTTATACGATATGTTGAATTTTATGTGGTGCTACATATGCTGAGTCGTATAAACATTTGTTTGTGAAATTAATGACAGCAGGCTAGACTTTTTGCGGGATTTCGCGTTTTTTGCAATGTGGGTGACTTTTTCAATTTTTTATTGTTTCATCGACTCCTAAATGATATTAAACATTTTAATTTTTCCAATCATTGGGCTTAGGCATGAGGCGCATATGCATACGAATTTAGCATATGATGAAAAGATTGCATACGCCTTTCAACAAATAACATACATGTATGTCAGCATACGCAGGAAATTTGTTAAGCACTAATAATATGCAGTGTACACGATATGCTAAAATTACCAACATACGTTTGTTGGTATTGTTAACAAAGTATTAGCAAATGTAAATAAACATACGTATGCTCCAATCACTTGTAACGAATTTTTCAGCATAAATATGCTGATTCAACATATCGTCTAAACTTGGCTTTATGTAAAAACAGAACTTATACAGGAAGAAACAATATAAATTAAAATCTACTTCAAAATCCGAGATATGAGTGATTTGCTTACAAACTTACAGGAGCAGTAGCGGTTTAATTAAACAAAATTTAGAATAAAATAGTTTTGTAATTTTTGAACGTATAACATTTTATGCTCACATGTGTTTTATTCAGCTAAATCATCGTTCATCAAAATATAATTTCTGAAGTTCAATGTAGTTACGAACTTTAGGACTTTAGCTGACACATGTAAATTCATGTAAAATCATTTCATAAAAAAATGTAAATATTTCATTGTAAAACATGAAATTTAAAAATAAAATTAACAAGCATTGTTAAAAGTTATACACACTTTTTACTTTAATTTGTATGTATAAGTACATTGTGATAAATAAGTGTACATGCTCTGGTAATATTCACCCTTGACCTTTTAACAAGTCTTCTGTTTTCATGTAATGCAAACGCATTTACAAATGTGGCAAAACATCAGTGTAGTTTTTTATAACAAACCAAAAAATAAATAAACATTTTCTTGTTTGCCTTTTTGCTACCTGTAGTTTTTGATGACGATACAAGTTTCAAAAGGAACGGCATGAAATGACGACGCAAAAGAGCGGAATATTATTGTTAATGTATGAAACTTGAAGTTAAAGTTTTTCTTTGTTTTTTCAAGCATATTATATGTTTTAATATCAAGTGAAACATAAATACAAATTGTATGTATATAAACTACATATTGTTAACTCTTCAAGCGATAACGAGACATTCGGGAGTAACACTAATCTGGAATCCGGGCCACGATGACTGTCCTGGTAACTGTATTGCGGACGGTATTGTTAGACAGGGAGTGGCATTGAAAAACTTAATGATCAGTCCCTTCACTGGCATCGCTCTATCGTAATGCATGCAACTCGAATCGCATCGACTTGCTCAACGCAGGTGGGAAAACGAAGGTGACTGGCAACACACAGAAAAACAACCCAATGTAAAACCAAAATGAAGAAATGTTGATACCAAATCATTGTTAATATGTGGAAAAAGTCAAATTGAATTTACTTTTAACATTGTTTTAAGTTAAATCAATGGTTAAAATTGTTAATTTAGTATAAAAATATGTTGATTTAAAAATAATCACATTGAAATAACATTGTACATTTTAAATTTTACCTTTTACAGAGTTAAAATAACATCAAACAAAGTTTAATTTTGTAAAATCAACATTGTTATAAACATTAAAAATGACATTGGAATACTTTGCAAAAACTTTTGTCAATTTTAAATATTAACAAACGTTGGCTTATGTTAAATCAACATGTTAAAAAAGTGAAATCAATGTAAATAAAAAAAATGAAACATGTTGAAACAACATGAAACATGTTGAAATTAAATTAATTCATGATAAAAGAGAAAGAAAAATAAAAAAAGGTTTGGCTACTTTACAGCATTAAAAAAACAGCAATTTTCATTTTATCGCATCAGAAGTGTTTTGTGGAAAATATAGCAATTATAATATTCTGTCAGTGACAGAATATTATAGTGAACAATCCAGTTGTTCAAAATACAAGATTTCCAAGCCCATGTCTACGTGTTTTTCCAATTAATAATCGTAAAATATATTTAAGAAACAAATATTTGTAAACCTAAATATATTTGCTGTATATATGTGTTTATAAATGAATAAAGATAAAAAATTAATTAACTGCTTTTTAATAACTGCCTATCCCATTGTTAAATAACATTTCCTAAATGTTATTTCAATATAGGAACCATGTTAAATTAACATTTAATTTCCTGTAACTTTAACATCTTTTGATGTTATTTCAATATGACTGTAACATTAATTCTAAATGGCTTAATAGTTGATTTGACATTGATTTCGTTATTTTGACATCTCATTGATTCAATTGGCGTACAATATCAATTCAACATGATTTCTAGTTGTTTTAAAGTTGATAACTATAACTTTTATTTTACTTTAATATCATGTTAAATTGATATGAAACGCTTATGAAGCAAAATTGGTAACAAAACTAGTTGAATCAACGTTGTTTTAGTGAATTTTACAATGATTTTTTCTGTGTGAAGTGGCTAGATCAACGACCCAGGAGCAGAACACGTGATCTACTCAGATTTAAGAAATGTCAGATGAGACTATTACCAGCAGTATCGTTAATATCGGGACCCATGCCAAGGAAATGGGTCTGAACTACAACGACTCTTGCAGGAGTTGTTATGATAAAGAGGAAGATGAAACTGTTTAGTTGATATGAAGATAATTAGTATGATTCAGCTCAAACACTTTAATTTGAGCCGTACTAATTTTTTATTGAGGGCTTTAACTTTACTTGTAACTTAAAGGGTGGCGGGCACAATAAATCAAACAAAAGAAGTTTTATTACTGAACAATTTTAGTATATTTTATTGAACTATTTATACTTAAAATTATACATAATTGTGCTGACTTAACTAAATAATAAAATACAAAATTTAAGGTGTATTAACCAATCAGAATACTTGTGCTGACTTAACAAAGAATAATTGTGCAAAATGTAATTTGATTAACCACTAAAAATTTAATTGCTTAGTATTAAGGGAATTCCAAAAATATAATGTAACATGATGAGTTTGAAAAGAAACTATACTTCACCTTTTATGCCAATGCCGTGCGAAGGATACTCTTGCAGGTATTGAGCTAACCAGACTATCCGCCTGAGTGAAAGAAACCATATGGTTTGATGAGACGGGGGAGCAGCTATAATCTTGTCTCACTTAATCTATTGCATCACAACAAAATCGAATTGAAGGACCCAAGTGAGCCACCACTTAAATTGTGGCTACCCCATTAACTTAATCCAATAAGGACCAATATGTTTATTTAATAAGTAATTGAGTAACTATTGTAGTTTTTATTTAGCTGCCTTTTAGTTAAGACCACTTCTGACTTAGCTGCATAAAATTAATAATTTCCGTCACTGTTCTCTAAAATCCCTTTCTCAAGTGCCCTTGCGCATTTAAGATAAACGCCCAGAATTTTTAGCATTTTAAAATTATTTTCATACAAAAAATCAACGTTAGCTGCGTTTTGAATTAACTGCCCAAAATACATACGTATGTATTTGCTGTAATTATTCTTCCTAAAACTGTGCATTTTGTATACCTGCACATTTGCCATACTTAAGTATTAATCAAACCAAAAAAGTTTGTCTTAAGTAAAAACAAAAATTGGAAAGAAAAATGGTACATGAGATAAAAACAACGTGTAACAATGGGTTAATTTAACGATGATTTTAGTGATGGTAAAATTTTAATATTGATAGTGGTGAAATTGTGTTTACTGTAAAAACAACTAATAATATCTTCCACAATACAAATAACTCTCGTATGCTTTTTCTAAACAGTGGCGGATACATGGAAACACACATAAACACTGATGATGGGGGTGTAGCGGCTCCCGAAAAACAACGTTGTTTCAGTTCTGCCGTGTAAGTTGAAATTAATTGATGTTAAAATTTTCCCTTGTTCCTTTGGAATATTTGCCTCATGTCCGATACTTTCCGAGTAAAAATGTTACGAACCTTAGCCAAAATAATAATCACTTTGGATTAAAAAAAACCACTAACAACAAAATTGTTCGCAAAAATAATTACACACACTTTTTGGCAGTTTTAAAATATTTTCATATAAAAAATCAAAGTTAGCTGCACGCATTAAACAAAGTGGTAGCCACTTTTTCACATAAACATCCAACTTAAGTCAGACAAATCGCAAGTTATCATCATTAAAATTCATCTATGAGTATTTTGTTTGCATGTTCATACAAACATACATTTAAGATAACAGCACTTTTGACATATCTGCACAAAAAATCGTGCAAAGTTGATCGTGCAGTTAAATACTGCGGACGCTACGTATGTGTATTTGGAATTTTGAGTTGAAAAGTATGTCATGCTTAACCGGGCCTAAAAAAATCAATTTTTCGAATAACTCAAAAACCGGTTACTCATAGAATAGTCTAAAGTGCCCTGGAGACAATCAAAAAAACACGTCAATCAGCGCATATGTGTGAGTGTCGTGTTTTTTTCGTTTAAAGAGAGACGTATAAATAAAATCGTCAATCATCATTTGTATTTTGACTTCGCCGCGTTCGTTTCTAAACATGTCGTGATAGGATGATGAATTATTGTTAATTGCCTTTTGTGCAATTTTGTTAAAAAAAGAAAACATGAAAAAAACAAAAAAAGAAACACTTTGGTAACTTTCAATAAATTTTTTTTCGTCCTCACCCCTATCGATGACTCCAACTATTTTTTAATAAGTACATAGGTGGCAGCATAAGAACAACAAATAGCAAAAAACGAAAAATAAATACGTTTGGACGCTTTTTATACACAAAACTACCAAACCAAAAATTTAACAAGTGTCCCTGTGCTGCCACCTTTCTACTTCGATAACAAAACCACTGACATTTTCTATCGTCAATCACAATTGTAGACTATCAAAATAATTATACGCCAAAATAAAATATCAAAAGTTTTTGATTTTCATCAATAAGAGCCGACAACCTAAAAAGGTGTAGCCGAAAAAGCACAACTGCACGAACGCACTTAGAACGTTGACGTGTTTTTTTGATCGTCTCCAGGGCACTTAATATTAATAGAATTTAAATAAATATAAGATATGTTATAATGTGTGAAAATAATTTAGTTCTTCAGTATTCTATATTTTCTTGAAAACAAAAATTCAGTTAAGATAATTTAAGTTTGTTTAATTGATTCAAAACTTTGTTGAGATGGTTTCTGGTTCTTAAGGAATCAAATCGCAGCTCTAAGGCGGCCAGTTGACATCGCCAAGATGGCTGATACTACGATTTCCGTTGGTTTTTCTGCCAAATTCGATGACCGATAATAAGTTTGCAATATTTTCCAACGAAAAGCGACTCATTTGGTGAAAACCAATCAGTGTTAAAAATACATATGACTTAAAAATATACTTGTATTTGGACCACCCAGTATTAGCTGCGTTCGAGTACTTTTACAGTAAAATGCAGTAAATGAGTAATTACTGAGTAAATTGAAGATTTTACTCTCAAAAAAAGCTGTTGCTCAAAAAAGTACGCGAACGGGAAAATTTTAAAAATTAGTATGATTAAGGAAACAGGTGATTGCAAATCAATGTAGTGTTGAAATATATTTACACTATGGACTAGTCAACTCTTTTTCTTGTTGGTACTCGATGCAATATTTATTATAACATGAATATTTTAAGAAAATATAAATAAATTATTTTCTATAATCGTTTCAATGTGTTTATTTTCATTTTATTTAATTTTCCTAATTTTTGTCTGATTAAATTTATTCAAAAGAATTTGTTTTTGCTACTGACTACCTTAAAAGCAAATGCAGTGCTAAGTAACCATATACTTAGCATTTTCACAGCTTCAACGAAATAACAACGAAAACGGCTGTAAATGGTTTCTACAACATTTTGTTTCTTTCAAAAGGCATATGCATATATGTTTAACGAAGGAATAGTTTAAATATAATTGTTCACTTATTATTTTTTATTATTTTGTTTGAGTTTTTCTTTTTTTAATAATTTTTCACAACTTGTATACTTTTTAATTTCTTACTTTTATTTGTTTGCCTTTTGAATCATATGTTTTTCTGTTTTACTAAATTTTACTAAAAGAAATTTCTGCAGTAAAAATTTTTAAATTCTCAGCCATGAACTGTCACTTTACGCTCCCAATTTGTGTTCTCATTTACTGTAACTGGAGTAAACGAACGCAATTAATTAAAATGCAGTAAAGTTCAGTAAAAATTTGTAAAAACTTTTGGGTACTCGAACACACTTATTATTGTGTATCGCTAATGATTTTACTACTATTTTAATTTTCTGATATTTCGGGTCTTTTGTGCGTGCGAATAATCTCCAGTGGAAGCGGGGTATGTGAGACCACGCTATAAATCAATCCATGATTATCTTAAGCTTCTTGTCATCGTATCTAATGAAATTATTTCATTTGTTTTATAAAGCAAAATTGTTTTAGTGCAAACAAGCACTTGTACGTCATAGAAAACATTATTATCGGTATTAATTAATCCCAAGTAATTGACAGCACATCTAATTTGTGTAAGTGTGCTAGTAAAGAGCTTTCATGTATTAACGTGTAATAGAGGATAAATTATCTGACATGAAAAAAAAAACTTTTCAAATCAATATTAATGCCGATTTAATGGATGTAATTATGAGCTTAAGTAATAAAAGAAAAGAAAAATAATATTCTCTTAACTTCTAATGACTCTAAATGATTGTATTTTAATTTAGGATTTATTAACAAATCGATAAATGTGAATTTGATTTATTGTTCTCTTCTTGTTGGACGAATTGTTGGAAAAAAATTGAAATTCCAATCACTTTATCTACGCATATTTTCGTTATAGAGCTCGGAAGGAATTTATTCTCACACTCTTGTTGAGTTAATAATATTAATTTTTTCTAGTCATGTCATTTCATTTAGACTTTTATTTTGATAACTATAAAAACAGAGGCGTAGAAAAAAAAAGTTATTACCTTCACAATTCCAGATAGAATATTTATTTAATAAAAATAAAAATACAGTAGTTTTCCGATTTAACGAACATTCGATTTAATGAACATCGTATTTAACGAACACCCAAATATTTTCTACTGAGAACCTTTTATTACGAACAAATATTTTATTTTGTACTCAGTGCAACGAACAAATGTAAAATATATCAGCTGATGCATTGAAAATAAATCTTTGCCCGATGGTGAATGCGATGATAAAATTTTTAAAATAATGAACAGCTTGATGAAACAGAAATTCTAGAGCCCAAAATAAAACGCGAAGATGTCATTAAGCACTTAGAAGTTTTTATTAAATCGTTTTAGCAAAACAATATTGGAAAAAATAAATTTAATGCTTTTGTAAGGGTTTCAATGACATCCATTCCAAAAAAACAGAATGCGTGTGCGTGTAAACAATTTTTAAAATAAATTATTTTTGTATTACAGTGTTTTTATGAATTTTTCATTTTCTTTATACATATTTTTATTGAAATATGTATTTATTTTAAATTACTATAATTTTAATAAAATATTAAAAAAATACTGTATACATATATTTAGAGTTTTCAATAAAATAGACGATGGTTGCGTTCATAAGACGCAACTGTTGCGCAACCGTTGAGTGTTTGTCTTAGAAACGCAGAGTTGAGTAGTTCCGCTCCACACAACAGTTGAGTGAGTATTTGCTGCAATTTTTTCCATCATAAATTTTTTTCGCTACATTGAGTCAACATGTTGTGTTTAACTCCACAGCTGATCAAGAGAGTTCTGCGCTTTTATATTCTAATGCAATGCCGTTTTGTTATGTGGCGACCGCAAATTAATTTGTTAAATTTTGCATTCCAAAGGCGATAAAGTAACGAAAACAAAGAAATAAAATTAAAATACTAATTTAATTAAATAGACGTTTGTTTATTATGGTGTCTATTTATATTAATTACCAAATTAGTTCAATATAAGGTTTAAAAATTTTTTGAACACAGTGCCGGCTAGGGTTGCCAGAAGGGCCTGATTTGGCCTGATTGTCAAGTTTTTTAATGCGCGTCAAGTGTCAAGTGAAAAAGTGATTTGTCAAGCTTTTTTGTAAGTTATTTTTTTTTCTCAAATTTATTCTAGCTATGTAATAATACTTAAAAAAAGTATGCGTATATTTCTAAAAAACAAATCTAAAGCCCATATTTTTATTTTTTTTTCTGCAATTATAGTTTAAAAAATAACTATAACTTTCTGTACAATTATTATAAAAGTGTCAACACTGATATTTACCCTATTACTCAACACTAGTAAATTGACAACATTGAACCAGAGAAGCAAGTCGTGGACTTTTCGTCGGCGGCGCACAGTGGCTGAAAATCGTTTTTCATTGGCCAAAACTCTGTAACTTTTGAACCGATCAAAATATTGAAGTAATTTTTTTTTTATTGGATAGATATTTAGTTCAGCTTGACTCAGTTTAAATTTTATTAAAATTGATTGAGGACTTTTTAAGGAATTCTAGGTCAAAGTTGAACTTTTGAATTTTTTTTAACTTTTTGAGTGAAATATGGAATTATTATTTTTTTATTTATTAAAAAAATTGAATATTTGGAAATTAATAATAATTATAAATAATTTTTGTAATAATGGAATTTTTTTTATGTTACACTTAAAAAAAATTTTACACTGAAAAAAATAGTAAAATCAACTGGAGATTTTGCTATTACAGAAAAATTAAAAATTTTTTGCTGACAAATTTGCAAATTTGTTTACACTCAAAGAATAGTTACACTTAAAAAAAACGTTAATAATATTATCTAAAAATATTACTATTACTACAGAAATATTTATTATTTTTTGCTGTCAAATTTGATAATTTTAAAAACATTTTAAATAAAAACTGCAATAAATTTTAATAGCATTTGCAACAATGGTAGGTTCTGTTTATTATTATTTTTTACTAATATTATGTTTTTCGTACTTAAATAACAATGAAAGGCAATTATAATTATTATTCATTTGACTCAAATATTGATTGCAAATATTCCATATTTTGTTCTGTGCTATTTCTGTTCTTTAGTAGTTTTTTGGCTTCTTCATCTAAATCCCGATGTTCCACTTTCCATTGATTTCGAATACTGGAGATGAACGGATCTGACGTTGCCAATAATATATTAAATAGATCTTCATTTGTTGAATTTCTTGAAATTTTTCTAGTATTGTGCTCTCTATAAAATCTGTAATCCTTGTTCCTTTTTTCCTGAGCCTCCTCTGATAGATCTCCAAGTGGCACCAAATGATATTTAATGACATCTTCTCCATGATAAAGGATTTTGTGAACTGTTGCAGACATATTTCTCCATGGGTAGTTGGTTGTATATATTTTTGCAGTTTCCTTTGCACAATCTCCAAATTTTCTAAAGTCAATTTCTTCATTGCACGCAAGTACATCTAGGATTATTTTAAATCTGAAAATAAGGTTTAAATCCACTCCTGTTATTTCAGATGCTGTTTCTGGATCTGAAAAGAATCTTCTTGCGGTATTGCCATCATTTGTATTGCTTGACCCTTGTTTTGGCTGATCTATAATCAATCCAAATTTGCGATATTCATCTTGAACATGTTTCTTTTTTGAACTTCTTAACTCTTTGTTGGTTTCGTTGTTTCTTATTGATCCTGAAGACCCGAAATCCAAATCATAACTGATTTTTAGTATGTGTTCCATAAGTCGTATTCTTGCATGTAGTGGTGATAATCCAAATTCATATGCATCGGTATTATCTAATGATTTTGTCGGTATTTGGTTTAATTGGGTTGATGTTGCTTGGCATATAATGCAGCTGGATGCAGCCTTCGTGTTAGTCAAAGCCTGACCTACTTTTCCATCTATCATTGCCAGCACTAATTGGTAGCTTACTTCAATTTGCTGCCCATCTAACTGTAATTGTAATGGCTGTAGTGTTGCAATTTGGGCCCTGATATCACTAACTTCTTTGTTAATGGCATCATGAGTTTATTTTTTGAATTCAAATTTGATTGGCCTGCAGTATTTCGTAGAAGATGGTGTCTCATTTTTCCAAATATCCATTGTTTGCGTTATACTAGTCGAAGGCTCTGAATCTTCCAAAATCTTTTTCATTCGCAATGGTACAAATGATACCATGAACATATCTGAGTCCGAAATATTTTCACATACAACTTGTTTGTATTGTTTTTGTCCCGAAGAACCAACACATTCCCATTTACAAAAAAGAATTAACTTTCTGTTCCCATATTCCTTTAAAGCATTTCCTACATGTTATTTCCAACATCTAGGTACATGTTATTCACACATTGATCTTTAATTTCATAGCAGGTAGTGCTTAAATTGCACAAAACTGCACATGTTGTCCAGACCTTAATATCAGGTAAAACTGATTAGTATCTCGCCAATATTTGTTGTTGTTGTTGGGTTGTTTTTTATCTTTAGTGGTTTAATGTCGCGATTATTGTTATAAAATTGCTTATGACTTTGGTTGACCCTAACATTTGATAACAGGTAAATTTAGAAAGAGATCATATGTTTACTGTAGAATTTTGTGATAATTTGTGATAATTTGTGATAATTTTATTACCAATTTTTGGCTGATCAAAACAAAGCCATTAAACCCTTTCGCAGGTATTATATTTAATTTTTTTAGTTTTACGTAGTCTAAAGTAAAAAACATAAACTTTTAGGCAAAAAAGTGAAAATTATATACACCATTGTATACGAGTACTTTGGAGTAATTTCATTAAAATGAAAAAAGTGTTCTACAGACGGCTCGTGGCGGGTGCAAAAGTATATATAGCGTTAAAGAGGACACTTTCACCTTTCTCCGGGTGGTATACATTTCTTGTTCCCTTTTGTTCCCTAGAAGTTCTATTCCACTAAAGTTTAAATTTGAGAAAAATATAGTAGTTTCATAAATATTCCGTAACGCCCTTAATATTAAACGCTAGATCTCTGACCACTTACAAAAACTAAAGACTATAATCCTACCAATATTATAAAAAAGACCGCAGGCCATTATCGATGATAGCTTGCGAGTAGTAACCATTTATTTTTGATAAAAAACAACAGAAAAACACCTTTTTCTCAAATTAGAAAAAACCGTTGAGTTTGACAGCATGCCACGCTCACAACTATCAATAGTTTAACCTAATTTTTTGGCTACCTTAATCTGGATATATTAGCTGCAAAAGGGCGTAAAAATTTTAAAAATCGGTGACAAAAAAAAATTTGAGTTTTGGCCAATGAAAAACGATTTTCAGCCACAGTGCGGCGGCGGCGATTCGGCTTGAGCAGGGGTTTTACCGGCGCGCCATCCTTCTATCAGCTTAGCCGACTTGATATACCCATGGTGGAATAATACAGGCGGTTTTTCATTGTTTTTTTTAATAAAACTTATGTGTTTGAAGAATTGTCAAGTTATTTATGAAAATTATTATTTATTTATTTATTATAGACTAGCTAAAAACTCTCAGCAAAATTGTTTTTACGAGTAAAAGTTGAAATTCAATTCGTATTTTCCCAATAATAATTATCCAGAAGTTCTTCTTTAAAAACTAAAAATCTCTTTTATATATTTAGTATGAGTGTTTTTATTTGTCAAGTTTTTTTTTCAAAATCAAGTTTTTTTCTGGTCAATGTCAAGCTTTTTGACAAATTAAATCTGGCAAGCCTAGTGCCGGCACAGCGTTGAAATATAAATACTATCGGCGCAGGTTTATCATTTTATTGAAGTATTTATTTTGCTGTGCATTTTTATGTCGTGAATATTAAATTTGTGGTGCAGATTTTACATTAAATTGGAAAATTCCTGCCAAGAATAACTTCATTGCAAATTCTGTGTTGTCCATACTTTTTAGTACAATCCAAACTAATTAATTTAGCAGATATAAATTATTTCTTTTGCAGCATATTTATTTCTTTTCAATTGTTTACATTAAACAGCTGTTCATTATCCAATTATTCATAATGCCGTTTCTAAGACGTAACTGTTGAGCTCAACAGTTGACAACAGTTTCACAACATTTGAGCTCAACAGCTACGTCTTATGAACGCGACCGATACTATTCATTTTTAATTCACTACTGGATATAACGAACAATTCAGTTTATCGAACAAGCCTGACAGCAATTATGTTCGTTAAATCGAAAAACTAATGTATATGGAACACTTTCTTTCTTCCTAAAAGATTTCCTTACCACATGTGTTTACTGCTAATTAGAGATGGCCATCGTGGGCAAAATTTTTCTTCAACCACGTAATGAGCCCGTAAAACTGTAAGAGTCGATTTTTTTTCTTAAATGTTTGGCGATTGCAAATAATTGTTATTTGACAAGGTTGACAACCAAAAAGAATATCTGTAGCAGTGACGGAATAAATTTTTATCTATTTCGGTTGTGGTATATACCGATACCGAAGCTAAATTCCGGAATTATATTTTGGTATATGAAACCAAACAAAAAGTTTTGTTTTTGAATAACACAGTACAATATTTCTGAGAATTGCACGTGAAAGTAACCACAAAAAAATAAGAACTTTTGCATCATTCGTTTTGCCAAGTTCATTTAAACGGTATTTAATCGGTATTAATTACGTCATCGGTTGCGGACTTAAATAAGTATTTAATAATTTTTGTAAATTCTGAAATTTAAAGGATTCGAATATTAAATAGATAATCGTAATTTCGTTAATTTAGCAAATTTTTGTTGTGAACATTTTATGAGCGTAATGAGTTTTTGCGATCGTGACTGATGTAACACGAGCAGCAAAAATTTCTCTGTCGTAAGTAAAAAGTTATTCACATTACCATCTCTACTTCTAATTGTCTTTAAACATTTTTTATGCGCCATTTGAAAGTTTTTCCCACTTAATAGATACATGACACATACTGCTTGCTGCCATTGTTGTTGTTATTAAGTGACATTGCTCGGGTTTTATTCTCCTTATGTAGGCGTCTTTATTTCTACAGTTTTCATTTGTGCATTTTATAAATAAAATGTGTGATATTATGTGTGTGTGTGTTATAAAACCAATAAAATAAAAAACAGAACAGCAGCAGAATCTGCACTAAAGGTTTGAGGGTTCTCAAACTTAACCAAGTTAAATAAATAAATGATAGAAAGTATATTTCATTAATCTTGATTATAAAACTTTTTACTACAAAACTGACAAATTAATGGAAACAAATGAAACTTCAAAAGTAACACCGTCCGTCCGTACGTGTGTATGTTTGCTGATGTTTGATTTTTAAAGTGTGAATGTTTTCCTAAAAAAGAGCAACAAATTCAGTAATTATAAAAATTCTATTATTATAATCAAAATGACATATTCTTCTAACAAAATGTTTATCAGTATTTTTTTCTATCCCCTTTGCAACGGAACATGTTAAATTCACCATCAATTTTCAAAAATTCTTAAACAAATTACAGTACAACCTCCCTAATCCGGACACTCGCTGATTCGGACTATCCAGTAATACGGACATTTAAAATTGTTCGGATAGTTTAGAAATTTTTCTTCTATAGTCTGAACAAGTGGTCTTTTTTATCAGTAAAATTTCCGTGGCGAACTGTTTTGAAAATCTATTTTATGGGCTGAACAAACCAAAGCGACAGAAAAAGAATTAAAAAATAGAGCTGACAAATTACATAAAAATTCTTATTTTTTAAAATGAACATTTTTGGTCACTTTTAGTATATTTCTTTATATTTTCTGTAAATAAATTATATACAAATGAATTCTTATTTTTCTTTTCGGTAATAAAAATAAATTTTATCGTTGGTCTCAAGTAGAAAGGCCCTAACTCAAATAATTGTAACTTTTCGGGAGAAGGTAAAAACATAAAAGAAACTTGTACAACTGTTTGTAAAAGCGTTTTTTTTACACTATTGCAATAAATTTTTGTGACTAGGTGTGTTTGTGTGAAATGTATAAGAATCACTGAAAAACTAAATTTCGTAAAAAATATGAGTTAGGGCCTTTCTGCTTGAGACCATCGATATATATGTATGTTTATGTATTGCGTTTAAAATTTTATTTTAACTGTAGTCTGGACGATCCACTAATCCGGACAGTAGCTGAAACTATAACCGACCGGATTATGGAGGTTGTACTGTATTCATTTATAATCCAGTTAAAATAAATACCTATTTTGCCTTTTTTTGTAATTGTTCCCGTTTTTGTTTGAAACTCTTTCCATTTTTAAAAGCCGTTTCGCAAGCTTAAAGGGCGTGTCAGATACAAATTCGTCGCTTTGCGTGACGTTTCTGAATTTGACAGAAAAGCTTAAATCAAAAGATGTATGACACAATAAAAACGTTGACAACACTCACACATTGTTTGTTTATGTATAAAAATGGTTGGTAACTTTTACATTTAATTATTTGTTATAAAAATAAGAGTTAAAAATGTTATTGGACGATTTATTGGAATTGATTCTAATTGTGCTCTTAAAATATAGAACAAAATTATACCAGCTTGTCAAAGGTTGTCAAAGCGCGCAAAAAAATGAGAGTTGGCTAAATTTTCGCTTTGCGCTGCAATACTTTATGTGACATATTTCCTATAAGTACAGGGTGTCCGAAGGGAAGGTATACTACATTGTTTTGCCGCCATTTTGGTTAACATAAGTCTTGACAGTTTATATTTGGCAGTCGTGAAGTAGACACGTGGCAAATTTATTATGGAAAAATATTCGATAAACCAACATGTTTTAATAGTTAAAACATTTTATCAAAATCAATCATCGATTACTATGACGATGAGAAAGTTACGTGAAACTTTTGGGAGAAACAACGTGCCAACAAAACGCACTTTTTATTGTGTAGTGAATGATTTCGAAGAAAGAGGGTCTGTAGGTGATAGACCCAAGCATGGACCGCAACGTACTGCAAGACCGGCTGAAAACAAGAAAGTGTTCAAAACAATCCATCAACCTCAATTCGACGCCGTGCTCAGGAGCTTGGTCTTCAAAGAATAAGTTTGGCCACAATTTTGCACAAGGACTTGCATTTGCTTCCTTTTAAGATTCAGTTGACACAAGAGCTTCTTCCACAAGACCATTTACGTCGCCATCCGTATGCCAATAGGATGTTACAGCTCGCCCATTACAATCCCGATTTTCATGAAAAAATCATAATGAGTGACGAGGCATATTTTCATTTGAATGGATATGTGAATAAACAGAATAGTCGGTTGTGGACAACAGAAAACTCTCAAATTATTCATCAGTTACCTTTGCATCCATTAAAAGTGACAGTCTGGTGTTTAATTCGGTCCAGAGGAATCATTGAACTTTTCTTATTTGAATATGAAAACGGCGTAACGGTAACTGTGAATGGGGAGCGATATCGTGATATGATTGAAAACTTCTTAACGTCACAACTGCATGCTTTGGGCTTGATTATCATGTGGTATCAATGAGACGGTGCCACATCGCATACAGCCCGGATTACAATGGAATTACTGCGAGACCTCTTGCCACAACAAGTTATTTCAAGAAATGGTGATGTTGATTGGCCTCCACGCTCACCTGATTTGCTGCTCTGGACTTTTTTGTGGGGATATCTGAAAATCAAGGTTTATGCAAACAAACCAGAAACGCTTGAGCAACTCAAACAAAATATTCGTGATGAAATTAATTAAATATTAATGAAACGTGTGAGAATGTAATGAAAAATGTGCTCAAAAGGGCTCGCATTTGTGAGGCTAACAGAGGCGGACATTTATCTGATATTGTATTCCATACATAATTGCCGACATTAAATAAAACATTTATCAATATAAGATCCATTCTCTTTCATTTTATCAAAAATTATAAACAAACAAAGTAGTATACCTTGCCGGTGGACACCCTGTACATGTAAATTTCATTTTATATGTTAAAAAGAATCTATAACGCAACGCGAAGCAAAAGTTTTATGTGACATGGCCTTAAGCCTTTTCCTTAGCTTAAAGCATTTTTAAACTTTATTAAAGTTGCTTTTTATAAATTTATTCACATTTTAGTAAATGCTAATATTTTTCTGTAAAAACTTTTCAATTGAGAATACGTCGGCTATCTTCCTTTCTATTTCTAGTGTATCCTTCTGATCACAAGTAGTTTACACGTCGAACGCCTGTTGGACGATAAATATTGTTTAGTTAAACTTTTGCTTATGTGTTGTGTGACGTAAAAATCATTTATTTCGATGTTGTTGAGTTCTCCTGTTTCTGTTTGCGTTGAATCAATATAATTAACCCAATGAGGAGCATAATTAAAAAAATATTGCCTTAAGGTACTGTACCTTAAGGGGATGCATTCGATATCGTAGATACTTTTTAAATTTTTTTAAAACTTCTTATCAATAAACATTAACAGTAGTTCGGTTCTTGAAGCTGTTTCAGGTGCCTTTAGATGGCACCTGTCTTGTGAAACTTCCCACAGCAAAACAAACACGTAAAACAAAACAAACTAAATACTACCATAACAGCTGTTTTATTTATTTATTAGTACATATTCTACAAAGTAAATTTGCAGAATATGGTTGCACAAAAATGGCGCCGGTAACTAAACCATATTTCCATGATGTTATTAAGGGTATTTTTAAAATGTTTTTGTGACTGACTATACCCGACCTCTGCCTTCACGTAGGAAGTAGCAACGTGGTTGTCAACGAAATAGCACAAAAGAACCGCAAGATTAGACGGTTATCCGTGGCAAATCAGTCAACCAGTCCGAGCGAGATGAAAAACTCTCAAAGGCCAAACAACACACACAAGCCTGACCGCACTTTAGAAATAATTACGATGACGCGAGAGCTGTTCTTCAGCCCAGAGCTGCTTAACGACTGTGTACGATATATATATTTTTTTGATTTGGAAACATTAAATTTGGCAGCACTGTTGTCTGTGACAGTCGATTTGACAGTTCTCGATTGTTTTGGGGGTTAGCTTAAAATTCATCATTCACAGACTTTCACTGGAGCAACGTTTTCAAAATATTCGAGTTTTTTTGAACAAAAAAACATTGTCCAATTCAAGAAACTCATCGGCAATTACGTGATTCGTAATTCCAGTACACTTTGAAAAAAAACTCACCTTTTGGCGCTTTATGAGCTAGTGAATTACTGATCCATATGGGTATTTCGACAGAAATGTTTTATGGTCTGGTAAAATTATTGCTTCATATGAGCGTTTCCCATGTTCACTTTTTGTCACGCACGTTACCCTCTTAAATTATGGGAAAATCACAATAACACTTAAATTTCTGTCATTTTATATCAGGGATGCAAAATGAAATTTTCAAATTATACTAAGTTTTAAGAAAAAGTGTACTTTTTTCTGTCCGATTGTACTTTTCATTTTTATTAATATTTTTTATTAACAATGAACTAAAAGCTTACATAAACAGCCCAATTATGAATAAAAATTCCCCGGGAGATTTCTCCCTAGACAAAGTTAACTATTAAATTTAATTGTTAATTCGAAAAGGTACACAAACAAAAGACTATCAGTTGTTGAGATCAGAATATAAAATTATACTTCTTGCTAACAAACTCTTAGTCAAATCCAAATTGTATGTAGCAGCACGTATTAGATGACTTCAGCAAATCCTTTGTTTGGATTAGATAGAAACAGTCGAAACAAACAACCTGTTCCTCTCTTTTGTTTTCATTAAATTTTGAAACGAAACTAAATCTTTCCACATTTGCAGAAGAATGTGGGATGAATAATATTTCTCTAGCAATTCTTAAAATATCGGTGAACATCGGTTGCACTTGAAAGAAGATACCGACAATATCAGTGCAAGCTACAGACTAGCCATATCAGTGTAATACAATGTAACAATATCAACATGTATTTTATTTTTACATAAATTCTAAATTATTCTTTAAAATTTCATGTAACTTGAAAACTTTTCAATTTGTAAGTTTTTAAAATTATTGTATTGAAATTGTGATGATAAGATTTTTATTTAAATAGACGACATAAAATTGACGAAACGTTGGGTAAATATGTTTATAGACATAAACCAATTTAGGCCGTATTAGCTGAATTACAACCATCAACCATCATCAAACTTAAAATTGGCCAAAATTAAAATAAAGAGAAATCGGTTAATTTTTCATTTCTGATACCTTCGTCTAAAACAAGGCGTATTTAAACAATTGTTTTACATTTGCCTACAAATTAGAGGCTCGTATATCAAAATTTGTATATGTTAAACAAGGTGTTGAGATGTCTGTTGTTATAGCAATGTTGTACCTGTTGTAGAATCGCCACCATCTCACTAAGGTCCCAAAATTCAAATTTTTGGCCAAAAATAAATATTTTACATGGGCTACGATTATAATTTTGTTGTTGCAATCTAATAGCAAACACATCAGAGCAACCACAAATGCATTTTGTTTTTGTAAATTGCAATTTTTCGTTTAACATTACAGCATTAAAGTTGATAAAATTCAGTCCACTTGAAAAAATATTTGAGTGCAGGTGTTTCTTAACATTTTTAAATATTTTCTAGTTAAAAAAAGGAATTTCTAAAGTTTAAAATGGAAAATAAAGCTGAAGGTATATAATTTATTTAAAACATTAAAGAAAAATTCAAAATATTTAAGGTGAAGTGAATAAATATCAATATGTTGGTGTATTATAAAATTTATAAATTTTTTGCGATTTTTAAATTTACGTAGAGTTTTGAAATTTCGGCTCAGTTCGGCTGGCATACGACTAAAAAAAAAGAAGATATTGATGTATATTTTTTATTTCATCTTAGCTTGAATTGCGAAAATTTATGAGATATTCATCTTTTTATATGCCGTACACGGTGCTCTGGAAGCAACTTTTGATCAATTACAAAAAATTTTTGTTGAGCCCATTTTTAAAATTTTTGTTTACTCAGGTTTAAGCTGGACACAAAACTCATATAATGGCTTTTGACACACTTTGTTTTTATAAATATAGCGCTAGAAAATTAGATTTTACGAAAAAAAATTTGTTGTATATGTACAAAATATGCATGAAAGGGTTAAACGGTTTTCTAACCTTAAAAATTGATCCAAACTTAAGATGATAAGCGTAAGCTTGGTTGTAAATGCTGTTTCTTTAAAAAATTTTTTTTTTAATTTTAATATAATTTTGGCCAAATACTTGTTCTAGCGAGCCGTATGTGCATCTTTATAATTCCGCCTTGGGTATAAAGCAATTCAAAACGAATGGTTAACAAAAGTTGCCATATAAAAAATGGCATAATGATTTAAAATACTTTCGTGTAATGAAATAAAACTAGGATAATTATGAAATTGTGCTAAATTAGGCATGGAGGTGCTACTGTACTTTTTACTCTCAAATAATGCTAAAAAAGGACAGTTGTACCAACTTTTGCATCCCTGTTTTATATTTATGGCTGTGTAGAACGTAATTAGCTCCACATTTAGTAAAAGAGAAAAAAAAATCGGGACGTTTTAAAATATGTAGCAGCAATTAAATAAGATAACGTACGTGACAAAAAGTAAATACGTATCTCTGTGAAAATGCCCATATGCTAATTGATAGTTTAAAACAAGATTCTTCAAAATGTATAAATTAACGCTCTCACACTAAAAGTATAAATTCTGTGTTTGTTTTATTACTTCGTGGGTCTTAATGTCCCTACTGGTTCCTTTAAAGGTTAACTTTTCTCTCTGCCTTGTCTTTGGACGTGGGCGTTATTGAATATACTTGTATTATTTAATTTTACTATGTATTTGTATTATTTGCAGTTGATAATTTTACTCAAGTGAGTGACGTACATATTTGATACATAATAGATGTCTATTTAGCTTTAACATCATTGTTATCGGCAGGGTAATTTCTGTTTTGTTGTCTTATTGATTATTATTTTTAATTAACAGACAAATTGCCAGTTCTTTTGAAATTTTTAACTGACTTCAACAAAAGTAGAAAGTTATTAATTTGTTCTATGTTTTTTAAAGTTTGCTCCCTCAGAGCTCCTGTCATTTATTTTTTGGAATTATTGTGTCTTTCTTTTGATGTCAGTTAGTTATTTTCCAGCCAAATTTGTTGAGAAAAGTGGTGAATTTCAGAATGACTTACAAGCCTGTTTTTGCATCACGATTTATTGGAGGTCAAAGGTCACAACAATCAGTTTCTTGTTAATATTTCGTCTGCTTGGATTCCACCCTATCACGAAATTTGTAGCACACAGTATAGAGGAGCACCGCTCACTCATCATCGTGATTATTTTTTTGTTTCAATCACGTGAGCGTCCATGAACGTAAGTATACCAAAATTGAGCATGAGTGAGTGTGCATGAGTAGATTTTTGGCGTAATTTTTCTGTTTTTTTTTGCTTTATTGTAATTGTTTTTCATTTAAGTTGTTAATTATTTTGTAGATATTTTTTTGTGAGTATTTTGTGAGCGTGAGTTTTCGTGATCGTGACTAACTTTTTTTGCCCTCACGTGAGCATCCATGACTTTGATTCAAAAATATAAGGTCGTGCATGAGTAAAATTTTTTTATCGTAAGCGTGCATGAGCGTGAGTGAAAATTGTTTGAGTGCAGAAAAAAGTAACAATAGGATTCGATAAAAGAACTTTCAAATTGTTTTTAAAATTAAGGTGGATTCACCCATTTGTTTCGGACAAAATTTTTGTCCGGACAAAATTTTGTTCACTGAGAGTTTTCTGCAACACGATTCACTCATTTGAAAAAAATGTTCCGGAATATCAATGCAACCATATGAAATATATAAATAAAAAATAAAAATATGTGACAGATTGTGTATAAAAATTGTTAGAAGACCAGTGCTTTTGTTAATAGTGATGAACCAAATAAATAGAAATTATTTTCAACTCATTTATAGGAAAAAAATCTAAAAAAAGAATTGCTGTAAAACTGATTTTGAAACTCTATATTGTAGTAACTCAGATTAATTTTGTCCGGACAAAAATTTAAATTAAACCAACTCAAGTTGAGAGTTGTCTTATCAAAATCATTTCTCTCTCTCTCTCAAGAAGAAAGACCTCAAACAACATATGAAAAAAATTTGTCCGGACAAAAATTTTATGGGTGAATCCAGCTTTAATTTTAACGAAATTTGTCTTAAAAATGCGATTTCAATTGTGAAAAGTACACATTAAATTAATTGCGCTGTTAAAGTTCTAATACTCAAACAATGGAAAATAAAAAATTGAAGATATTGTAGCACTGATGGCATTTTGGTGCTTTTCGGGTATCTGTTGGTGCTTTCTGCCTCTTCATACGAGCGAAATTTTGTTAAATACCCGTTTTTAAAAAGCGGATAGATTCAGTGCTTTTCACAATTTCTCACCGTGCCTTTTTTGTTTTTTTTTTGTACAACTGAGAAATGTTTGTAGTTACAAAAATTGGCAACTTCTTTTAAGCGCAATAGTTGAAAAAACATTCAGTTTGATGAATTTGTTTAAAACAAAAATTACGAGCCGGTTATCTTTAAATCCAGTAAATACGGTTTAAAATTTGTAAATGCATGTTGTAGCAATTTTCAACTGCCTTTAAATGTTTGTAGCAAAATAAATTCGAACGAATCATACCAAAAAACTCAATATTTTATTACAATTGTTTTGTGGCCTGATTGCAACCAAAATAAACGAAAATAAAATAATCTATTGAAATGTTATCATAAATTTCATTCGACTTTGAATTCCTTTTTTTTCAATCGATTCCTTATTATCTAGAATTTACAGAAATTTGTACACTACACATCGCTCCTTTGATGCAACATGATCTTATCTTAAGAAAACCAAAACTTTTAAGTTACTTAGAAAAAAAATGATGTCGAAGGTATTTCTTTATCAGCCCAATTATGAAAAAAAATTCCGCGGGAGATTTCTCCCTTTTCCCAAAAAGGGGCTGTTCACATATAATATGCGAACAATTAATATGTAAACATATATGTGAACAGCCCCTCTTTGGGAAAAGGGAGAAATCTCCCGCGGAATTTTTTTTCATAATTGGGCTGTATATGTAAAAAGTTTTTCGGTAGCATGTGTATTAGTGCGACCGCAAGTTATATGGACAATTTTTTTCGTATTTTCACTTGGCAAACCCCTTAGATTGATTACAAATTAAAAAAAAAATATATAAAAAATTTTAGATCGTTTGCATACTTGTTGGGCGTGCCTTGAGCCCACAAAGTTTACTAAAAATGGTATTTTTCTCACTATGGTTCGCTTTTGTTCATAACTTCAGTAATATTTATTTTAGAGAAAAACCTTAATCACAACTATTCTAGGGCTATATCTTTTGAGCAATTGTTGCTCTGTATTAGTTTTCTTTAACATTAATATTTAATTAAAAAAAAAACAAATAAAAAAATAACACCGAAATTTTCACATATCTTCGCGTTCTTTGCCTGCTGATTATTTGTTTTATTAAATGGTGTAATTATAAAAAGTTTTGTGATAAAATTTACTTCGTGCTCATAGGAAATAGTTTTTGACTACTTGCAATATACATTTTTGTTCCTCGTCTTTGGTGAGCATTGTGTTGTAGTCTTGCATCAATTTCACCGCTCGTTCAGCTGTATCGCTTACCACGTTAATGTCATTAACAATTTGAAGAGCAGTTTTAAAACTATTATCCGCAGGCCATGAAGTTGGATAATTTTTCAAAAATTCTGTATTGATTTTAAAGCGAAAAAATGTTTGTCTTAAAAGAAATGAACTTATCCATTCCGGCTTCGATAACCTGCATAACATTTAAATTTTGAATTGAGGCTCGTTTTACGTCTTCATCTAAAGCGTCACGACTCAATGCCTTTACCATCTCTTTTTTTACTCAAAAGAAACACTGTTATCAAAAAATGCTAAAGCCACACATTCAGGACTCAAGTACCATAAGTGGTTTTAAAATTTGTGTAATGCATCTTGAAATATATCAGCATAAATTTTTTTTTAAAGAATCCAGTTTTTTCAAAAGCTGGAAATCTTTGTATGGTGCTTGAGTAGCAGAAGAGGCAGAGAAAGATATCTCAACATATGTATATTGAAACGTAAAGGAAAGCTTTTACTGTCAAATAAAATTCACCTCGAAATAAAAATATTTTTAAGCCTTTTGCCATCCATCTCGCGTGGTGGACAGCCCCAGGGGCGCGAAAAGCTGCATGGCGAATAGGTAGAGTCTCGCCAAGAAATATTAGTGTTAGCTCAAGAAACTCCCTATAATCATCTCTTGGCTGTTTAGTTTTGATCGCATCGTTCACAAATTCAAGTATTTTATCTTTATCTGCTGTTAAATATTTGTTGACACCATTATCTTCCATTCCAGACTGATAATTATTTTGGTTTATACATGGGGATATAGTATTTTTAAATTGCTCAAATATTTTTACACTTGGGCTTTCGGTTTTATTTCGGTTTATTATTACTCATTTTGTTTTTGTTTTTGACTTTTTTTTAAATGGTGATTGAGAAGTAAAAAAACATAACGCAGATGAACAAAAGCAATAAATACTAAGAAAATAAATTCGTATGCAAAGAATGCGAAGATATGTGAAAATTTCGCTATTATTTTTTGATTTGGTTTTTTCTGGGTTAAATATTAATGTTAAAGAAAACTAATACAGAGCAACATTGTTCATAAGATATAGCCCTAGAATATTTGTGAATAAGGTTTTCCTATAAAAAAATTATTACTGAAGCTATGAACAATTAAAGCGAACCATAGTGAGAAAAATAACATTTTTAGCAAACTTTGTAGGCTCAAGGCACGCCCAACAAGTATGCAAACGATCTAAAAAATTTTATATATATTTTTTTCACACTAATGTGTCGTACATAAGTACCAGTACCTGCTAACATTTTGAATATTTCACATTTGATAAATGACTACGGTGCAATAAAGGAGCGATATGTACATAAATACATAAATATACTTTTAAGTTTTGTCTAAACAAACTATTTTATTTATTTTATTTTTATTTATATATTTATTTATTTATTATTTAACTTCCTATACAACAAGATATAGTCTTATATTTATAGTATACGAACGCAAACAACTGTCTACCTATAATTATTATCAATAATTATAGTTAGATAATTATAAAATAAAAATTAAAACAAAAAGAGAAAAAAAAATAAATATATACCATGTATTCTATTCTTTTACTCAATTTTTTGTTTTGTTACATTTTTTTAAACTTTTATTAAATGAATTGTGATTTTATTTTAATTAATATGTTCTGCTATTTGATCTCAAATCCTTTATTCATTTTGAAGCAAAAACTTTAAATTGTTTTTTTTGGGTATTTACTTTAACTTCTTTATAAATTGTTTAATATTTTTTGGCATAACTAAAATTTTTAAAATATTTTTTATAGTGCTATTTTACGCTTTTTTGTTGTTGTAATTTGTTGCGCTTTTTACACTTTTTGGAACAGCTTGCGGTGCATTTGTTCTTTCTAGAGATACCACAACTGCATTGTAGTTTTGATAAATGAGTAATTTATTGAATTACAATATTGGCTCTCACAAATATCCACTCCATATCTGAAAATATGAAAATTACAAGAGCGATATTTCAGGAAAAAATTCTTTAGGTAATCGTCATTATACCTATTGTCGCTGGGTAAAGATATTTTTCAGTGTTCTATTCAAATTTAAAGTTCTCTGCCTCTAAATAAAATACTAGAATTAACTTCTATTACTTCTATTGATTGCGTTAAAATTATTTGCTCCGACAAGCCTTTAAACCGCAATATATTAATTAAAAAATCTAAATGACCTTATTCACAAACGATTAATAAAGTTATTGTAGGTTTAATGCTGGATTTTTATATGGGAAAACCGGTTTTAATGTACACATTAACTTTATTAAGCGTTTGTGAATAAGGCCATAAGTCTGTTATCGAATTTTTCTATCGTAATGATTCATACAAATGCTTCGTTCTCTCCATATATTATTAAAATATATCACACAAACTTTTTGTTAAGTGTATTATTTGAAGCTCTCTTGCTCTGTGTGGTTGCCATATGCCATATGGTTTTCTTTTCGAATTTTATTTTGATTTGTGGCTAGTTTGCCCCATTTACCCCCCTCGGAGTAAATTGTAAGCACTTGTGTTGGCAACAACACATACGCATTTCAAACTGTCATTGCTGTCATTTTTACTATCGAAAATCTCTGCTCTCCAATAAACATTTTTCCTGCTCAACGCCTGCGCCCTAAAAGGGTGTTTGCCAACTAACGGTTGCTTCACGTAAGTGCTAAAATTGACAATTATATTTTACCCTCAATGGTAGCAAAAGTTCTTGACGTATTTGAAATGCTCATAACGATATCTACCCTTATTGGGTGTACAACGGTCGTGGTCTAGTAAAAAGTAAAAAAAATAACAAATAAAAATAGTGAATCATTAAACGAAAACGGCTTTTAATCGATTTTATACCAAAAATCAAGAAAAAAGTAACATTTGTTGGCAAGAAAAATAAATAACACACAAATTAACAAGAAAGTTTTAAACAACTAAACCAAACATATTTTTATTAAAAGAATATAGAATAAAGTTTAAATTTTCCAAAATTCAATCGAAAAAAAATAAAGAAACCCCTTTTTTCTTTGTTGGGAAAATTATATTTTCTGTATAATAAAGAAAGAAAATGTTAAAGTGATTGTGTATGTGAATATAAAAACTAAAAATTGCTAAGAATTTGGAAAAAAAGTAAAAAATAAAAATATATGAAAATATTTTTCAATAATAAATTTGTATTTTTGTAATGTGCTTCTTTGGATATTTTTTAATATTTTCTCTAATTTTAACAACAATTATAATTTTATTACTTATTTGTGCTACAACACAAAAAACTCTAATACAACTATTGGATGATTTTCAATTAACCACAAATTTTGTTAACTTAACAAATAATTTAATTGATAATTCTGTACAACAACAGCAGCAACTGCCACAACAACAGAATGCTATAATTCTTAAAAAACAACCAATATTTTTGCAAACTTATTGAAATAAAATTATTTTGAAATAGATAAAATTAAGCAATTGGTAAAAACTTTTCAAAAATATTAAAAAAAAACAACAAAAATCAACCATAAATTTCATAACAAAATTCATTAAAATTTTATGTTATTAAAATGAAACAATTTTAAACAATTTTAAGTTGAATTTTTCATATTTGCATGTAATTTCTAATAATCCTTAACAGAGTGACAATAATCATTTATATCTCACATTTATAGCATATTATTTAATAGTTCGCTATTTTATTACGCATTTCATTTCAAATTTAAAAACTACTTTTTTATATTCATCGGTAATTTTGAACAAAAATACAAACAGTAAAGTATAAAATCCTGCAATTGCTTGCCCGGACATGTACAAGCATGTAAACTACTTAACTGCGTATATACGAGAGAAATACACCCAACAATTTTACGTATTTGGCAAATGACTTGAGTATTAGCTTTGAGAAAATACTTTTTTTTAATTTTCTTTAGGCTTTGAAGTGAAATTCCAAAATACCATCCATTAGAAAATATTAATGTATGTGTCGTTATTTTCAAGCTTGCGAATAATTGTAAAAAGCTTGCCTTTTATTTTTTCCCACCTTACAAACTCGTTTCATTTGCTCAACGCTCATCCTTTAGTAAAATCGATTCTCAAGTTTGATTATTATTTGACTCAGTCATCAATAACTTTTTTGATCATAAACGATTAATAAAGTAATAGTGGATTTATTGTTTGATTTTTATATGGGAACCCCGGTTTTAATGCTCACATTAACTTTATATTAATTGTTTATGAATAAAGCTGTGATATTACATGATTTAGGAAGCCGGCCACTGTAATGGTACATCATACCAAATTGTCTTCCTTTTGACGGTAGTTGCGGTTGACTTTGTCATATATCTGGCGCCTTATATGTCGGATATGGATGGCACTGAACTTCAGTTGCGTTGCCAGCCGGAAACTTAAAATTTGTGGTTGCCACTAAATCTACTTGAACAGCAGTTTGTTGGGATAGTTTGTGCTCTAGAGTCTTGACAATTACATTATTTGGATGGCAGAATGTAGATGAGGAGTGCAAATGTTTAATTTTTAGTTTCTAAAGTAGTTCTCTGCGGTTCCCAAAAGCCGAAAATCCAGGGACTTCATAGTTAATCTTGAGATTTTTCGTGATTTCCGGATGTAGTTGAATTTTTTAAAGTATGGTGAATTTCTAATTTTTCGAAAGCTTTAGATTTATTTTGGAAATCATAAGTCTTATTGCATTTCTGAAAACTTTAGATTTTTTCTGGAAATCATGGATTTTATTGCATTTCTGAAAATTTTAGATTTTTTCTGGAGTTTTGTATGTATTGAAGACAGTTTTATTGCATTTTGAAAGTTTGGCGAGTTTCGACTTTTGCGAAAGTGTTGAATTTTTTATAAAAATCCCAATTTGTCGATGTATTTTTTTATTTTTTTTTATGTATTGCAAATTTATGAGGCAGTTCTACATTTTTTTTGTTTACGTCTGTGAAAAATTTCTCCAAAATGTTTGATTACTTTTTCTGAAAATCATGACGTTAAAAAAATTAATATGATTTTTGAATTTTTTTAGAAAGTTTTAAAGAATTTTTAGGAGCGCCGTAAATTTTGACTGTTGTAAAATGCACGATTTTTTCTTGAAATCATCCTTTTCAATGCACCACTTTATCCAAACATATTTATAACTTTTTTATTGAATATTTTAAAGTGTGGTGAGTTTCAACTTATACGAAAATCAATTAATTAAATTAAGAATATCTATCTGTAATTTTGAACTACCAATGAAGTGTCCTTGATAAAAAGTTTTAGAGAAAACTTTTGGATATCCTATAATTTCAATCGCAGGAGTTTTGTCAAGTTTTTTAATTAAAATTTTACAGTAACATATTTTTCATACAAAAATGATTTTGTACAAAAAGAACGAGAGGGAGAGAGATAGTTAAGAGAGAAAGTGCTGTAGAATTTATTACAAGAGAGATAACAATAATCAAAGATTTTTAACAAGAGCTTATTTTATGCTTTTGTTGTTTTTGTTACAATTTAGTATAGATAACATGAAAATTTATTAATAAAGGTCAAGATAAACGAAACAACGGATCAGGGTTGTCAGATATTTTTTGTCCTTTTTCGCCAAGTTCAATGTAAAAAATCGCCAAAATCGTCAAATCTATTTTTTTTTAATTTGTGCGTGCAATATATTTTGCTTTATATATTTTTTTAATTTAATCCGCTTTTACATATGAGCAATTGAAAGACAAACAGACAGACGAAGTTTGTAGAAGAAAAGGCAAAGGGGCATAGGGTGCAGTACACGGCCCTCTGTACCGGAAATTAGTTTGTTTCTCTTTTCTTATTTTCGCAATTTTTACCTTGTTGCTTTATGTCATATTTCTCAAGCTATCGTATAGTATAATAGAAATCCCTAAAATTCGCCATTTTATTTAAAGGAAACAAAAAATATTAGGAACCAAGAAAACGTAAAATGTTTATTATAAACTAATGTGATTTTTATTTCAACTACGTTTGGTTTTTATTAGTAAAACTGAGATCATCTCAAGTTACAAAACAAAAATTGCCAAGAAGTGGAATTTATTGAATAGTTCTTGAGAAACTATAAAATAACTGGAACATTTATTATTTACATTAGTATACTCGTAATTTATAATCTATTACGATTTGTAAAAGCGTGATGAAGTTTATATATCATTATCTTTAGCTGACGAATTTTAGAGAAAATTATCATTGAAGATTTTTTTCACACTCACTAATTCACTATTTAGAATTACCAGCGTAGTGTATAAAGAACAGCCAAGTTCTTTATAATCGCATGTATCTGCTCATGAAAATCTTTAAAGAATCTTTATCAACCACGAATTTTGTTTGTAATAATTATCAACCCCATGTGAAAGTGATGGGTTCCTTTAATGTGAAGTTCTACAAGTAGAACCGGTCTCTGCCAATTGGAAATCTATCACATGACTTAATTTTCGACAGGTCCTCTTTTCCTTTATTTTTAAATGGAAAGATATAAATAATATTAAACAATTATATTTTTAGGCAGTGTTTATTGATTTTTTTATTTAAATCTGAATACGCAAGAAAATTTTCTCAAACTGTTGCAACAAACTGTTCACCATTGCTTAATTAAAACTGTTTCAAAAGTCGACAAAAAGTCGTTAATTATATAAAGAAAAGATGCAAAAAGAGAAAAAAAATCTATGTATTTCATAAATCCCCATGTTGCCAAAAATGACGTTGCGAACTAACTTTGAAAATCGCCACATCTGACAACCCTGCAAAGGATGTGTGAGGGAAGGAAATACGAAGAATAAAAAATAAAAACCGTATGGCATCCACGCATAAAAATCACAACAAGAAAGCACCCACACACACACGCACACACACGGATACAACAACTGCTATAAAAATAAAATGTCAACCACAAAAAAGAAGAAAAACAAAAACAATAAAGAATAATGTGTTATTTTTGTTCTCTCTTATGTTTGTGTGTGTATGCGTGGGTGTTACTTTTTTTTATTAATCCATGACTAAGAAAAATCAAATCATATGTTAAGGATGTGTTTTATTATTTTTCTTTCTTAAGCTTATTATCCTTGTTCTGCTTTAACAAATGAAAAGGTTCCGTAATATAAAAATAAAAAAATAAACAAAATATGTGCATAAATAATAATTATAGTAATTTCAAGGGAATTTATTAGGATGAATAAATAATGTTTTTTTTTCATTTTAAAACTACGCTTCTTAGAAAAATTTTCAAAATATGTACTTCCTCTCAAATAAATATGTATAATTTTAAATCTACTTGGAAAAAATTACGCACCTTTTTGTGTAACAAGGATATCATTCTTGTGTTATTCTAATGTTCTTTCAATACGAACTGATATGCTCTAGTTATTGAAACTACTGCAGACTTTATGCATGCGTTTGGCAATTATTTTCAGAACTTGATCCGATATTTTTTAATATTCTGTTAATAGTTTAGTACTTATAACTAACTCTACATTAAATAAGAACTTTGTGAATTATTCATTATTAATTAAGCATGTTTTTTTTATTCTTTCCTTTAAAACATATTTATTCATTTTCCATTGTTATAAACAAAAAATATGTATACATATATAAAAAATTGTGAAATGTTTTAAATGCAAAAAAATAATTAGAAAAGAGTTTAAATAAAAGGAAAACCATAAAATTTATTAAAAAGATAGTGAAATAAAAGTTAAAAATTTTTATAAAAATAAAATATATAAATTAAAATTAAAGTGTGACACAATGGGCCTTCAACATCTCTAAAAAGCTTCAAATTTATAATACTTCAGAAAAGCATCAAAGGTATATTAATATAATAAAATAATTTTAAAGTGTTTATTAATATTCCAGCAGAGACCGTAATAGTTATTTTTTGACTGGCATTTTTATTCGCTCAATAAATATTTACAAATATTTTTTTATGCAAATAATAACAGTTTAGCGATATTTCTTCGGCCAGCTAAAATTGACATATTGCACATTCTATTTTTGACGGAGAAGATATCGGAAAAATTTTATTATTATTACAGCAGGGACTGTAATAGTTTTTGACTGTTATTTTTTCGGTCAAAAAAACTTGCACAATATTTTTTGGTGTTAAATAATAATAGCTACAAATTTTTCTGTCAGCTACAACTTTTTTCAGAGAATTAAAATACATATTGCAAGTTTTAGTTCTGATTAAAATGATTTGGACAAATTTTATTAATATTAGAGCAGGAACTGTAATGGATATTTTTTGACTGGTATTTTTATTAGCTAAAAAATATTTTTTCTCTCAGCTGTAATTGTTTTTATCGGAAAATTAAAAGACATATTGCAAGTTTAATTGTTAGTTAATATTGGAGCATACGGTCCATGATATTTAGTTATTAAAAAAATTTTTTTCATTTGAAAAAACCTGAATAATACTTTTTTCTGTACACAATAATAGCTAAAATTTTGCCGGCGCCGCTTAGCCGCTCAGAAATACCGCTCATTGCGTCATCACTTCAGTAGTATTTCAAGTGTTTGGCCTTACACTATTAAATTCATCTGTTATGCAGTCTCGGCTTTTATATACTGCAAGCATGGCTTCTACACGGTTCGAGGATGAACTAGTTATTGTTAGTCATATATTTTAATTAACGTTTATTACTAGTAATTGCGTATTTAAGTTTGTAGCTGGCATATAGATGGCAACTTAATAAATGATACTATAATATCGTCCATATTAACTAAACGATTCATGCCAATTAAAACTGCCATCAATCGAGGGCGATATAGTTTACAGTTGATATCAATATTTTTCAACTAAATTTGTCGAAGAATCTCGCAAATTATCATTGCTGTTTCTAGAACTTTCCTGAATATTTTATTTCCGTTATTTAAAATTTCATGTGGTTGTTGTATGATTAAGTGCTACCAATCTTGCATACACGGTTGGTTAATTGAACTGCATCGCTGTATTTTCATGTTCGTTAAATTTGAATATACATTTCAATTTCGTAACAATACAATAAAATTGAATTTACCATATAGCTTTTCTAATGTAGATCGTTTTGAAATTTCAGAACTCTTACCGATAACAGGGAAATTCAAATTGGCTATTTTTTTTAGACAAATTTGTGGTGATAGGGCACCCCCCATACAGAACAAATTTTATCTTCCCTATATTTGTATAACTAAAATAGTGAGACTCTCTAAGTTTACTGTGAGCTGTTCTTAAAAGAAAGTAAAACTTCTAAAAAAATCTCGATGGTAACGGAGGGGGGAAACGGGTACCCGTCATAGGAGGTAACGATTAGTTTTCTCATATCTGTACAACTATAAGAGTGAAGCTTTCTAAATTCAGCGTGTGTTATTCTTTGAATAACGTGCAATTTTCAGCAGAATATTACCGGAGGGGTAAACGGTACCCCTATAGGAGGAAATTATTAATTTTTTATATGTGTACAACGGCAAGATTGAAAATTTCTAAATTCGGTGAGTTTTGTTCTTAGAATAACGTGCAATTATCAGAAAAATAATGGCCGTATAAGATGATGTGGTTACACCACATACAAAGCTATCTAGATACATAAAGCGGAATGTGTGTTTGTATGTTTATTTAATTGTACCTTATAGGATAGCATACCTCTGGACCGACCTTTCTGAAATTTTCACAACATTTATCTGCATTATAGGCTACATTTCTAAACTAAGCCTTCTTTAACGCCAACAAAATTGTAGTACTCCTTTCACATAGTTTCTAACAGATTCTATAATATAGACAAGCATAACTACGCCATTTGTAGACCGATTTTCAAATTTGCCCGCTAAAAAAATTACCAATTTTCAAAAATTTCTTTTGCATATGGAAAATCTTTTTTTTTTTTGGGAAATTTGGGGGGAGCCGTTGGTGCAAATTGCCCAATAATTTATTATCAAATAACATCGACATTTGTAGACTAATTTTCAAAATGTATTTATTTTCTAATATTTTTTTTTAATTTGAAATGTGCACGAAAAAAAAAATGGATTATCAAATTACTTTGTCGTTTGTAGACCAATTTTCAAAATTAGTTTTTCGCCATATGTGAACCAATTGTGTGAACGATGCATGATTAGCAACTCACCGATTTCGAACTTCAACCTCAAAGGCCTCTGACGAAGGGATCATTATATCGGGCAAATAAAATGTATCAAATGTGCTGCTGCCTCCCATTCCGACGATTAAATTTATCAAGTCAATGTTTCTCCCACGGACAGCTTAACGTTGCATGCTTCCGAGTAGAAAAACCAAGCAATTTGTTTGTTTATGCTCCGCATGGAGAAACTGCAAATGTTGTATATTCTAGAGTGTTACAGCAGTTAATTTACATATAATAAAATAGTTTTTTTTTAACTACATAACCACTTTTTATTTAATTTTTAATGGTGGGGGTAGCAAAGCACACCGGGTAAAGCTAGTGACAAATAAAATAAAAAATTTGCTTCCCTAAAATATGATTTGAAAATAAAAAAAAATTAAAAATAAGAATAACAACAACAATAACAGAGAATCACTACATGCATTGCTCTGCCGGTAAAAGTGTCGGGTTTTTATTGTTACGGATTTTTCCTACCTCCTCATTAACTACATGCCATTAAGAGCATCGTTCTAAAAAAATCCAAACGCATTGTCTTCTTTAATTTTTAAAGTTGATATTAAACTTTGGCTTTATATACGAGTATATAAATTTTATTTAATATTGTATAATCAATCTAAGTAACCTATTTTTATAAAACATAAACAAATGAGAATTTATACTGAAAACTGAAACAAATTTTCATACAGTTTCTGATGCGGGAAGTGCGATTAATCGAATCAAATATTTTGATTTATCAATATGTATATTGATTAGTCAATTAATAAAGAATTCCGATTAAACAAAATGCTTATTAATCAATTATTTTCAATTTTGATTATTAAAATTTTATTTAACTTTCTTTTTAATATAAAACAAAAATATTTCTAAGAATAATAAAAAAGTAAAAGAAAGGACAATTCTAAAATTATTCGAAATACAAATTATTCAAAATTATGATTAGTCAATTAATCATGATTTTGAATAATCAAATTTAGAATTGAGTGAGTCATTTAAATAATCAAAGTTTTTAATCAATCAAATTTTGATTAATTCCAATATATGAATAATTGATTCATATCACATTCGTACATTTGATATAAACTCTCACTCGAATTTTTTTATGTTTTATAAAAAGTGGCAACAAATCTATATATAAATAGACAAAGACAAATTTTTTAGATCCCTTTTTCTCCTTTGTTTGCCAACCGATTTTCTTCATTCTTTTACCAAATGGTAAACATTGTTAAGCTTTAGTGACCCGACTATATATTATTTAAATCCGTTCAGTATTAAAGGAATTAAAAGCCCCCAAAGTTGACACCACTACAAATGCTAAGAATACACACGTACATTCACTTATGTAAGTATTGGTTCAAATTAAAACATGCGTGTTTGTATGCAGTTTTATTTTGTTTATTGTTTTTTTCCATGAGGAAGGGATATGTGAAATTAGTTAGTTTTCTCTCTTTAAATGATTGTAACTTGAATAATATATGTTTAAACTGGTGGTGGAACTTCGACCACTATGCGAACTCTAGTTGTATATAAATATGCATTAAAAAATATAGAAATCGATTGACCTGAGGGGAACCCCTGGAACCATGCACTGAGCTCAATTGTGAAGTGGTAAAAAATATTTCTCTATTTCTCTGACTTTTTGAGAATGAAAATTTAAAAAAACGCTTTACTCGAAATTTTTCGACAACGATACCGCTCGCTCGGTCCATTTAACCGATTTAGATCACATTTACGGGATTCAATGCAATTTTTCAAGTCAAAAAAGTCAGTGAATATTGAAGATTGATTTGACCAGAACTTTTAGAATTATTGAAATTATTGAAATAATAATAATAAATAATAATAATCGAACGCATCAATCGATTTTAACCAAATTTTAGGCAGTCAGCTGTGTTGTATTGAGTTAAAGAGCTGATTAGATTTTATATTCAATCGGTTTAGCAGCTTAAAATTTATAAAAAAAATTTTTTTCGCAACTTTTATTTTTGAAAATTCTAAAAATCGAACGAATCGAATTTTTTTGTTACCTCCCGACATCTAAGTGTGGTTAATGTATTTAACCGATCTGCTAAGCATTTCTTAAGTTGTGAGAGGCTTGTATAAAGGGTGATTTTTTTAGCAACTTTCTTTTTGGCAACACTGGTTTTGGCAGCCATGAATCGACTTACACACGAACGACGCTTGTAGATTATTGAATTTTATTATCAAAATTCATGCTTTGCTAAAAAAAGTGCATCGTACACTTCTTCCATTTTATGGTCAGTTTGGGAAACCTTCCAAGGTGTCTATTCGGAATCTTGTGACTAAATTTCGCACCAAATTTACATTATTCGATATTAAACCGCCAACAGGCATTCGTATGTATGGTACGGACAGAGGAAAATATCGCAGCTTTATCTGCCAGTGTTGTTGATGATCGTGAATTATCGTTACTGTGAATGCGAGCGCTACCGTGCGACGATTACACTCTTTTTCCTCCAAAACAGCTGGACCTGACTGATAAGACGGTGCCACATGCCACACAGCACGGGAAACAATGGCCCGATTGACATGCGAGTCCGGTGAACAGTTTATTTGAAGTTTGGCCGCCTAGATCGTGCGATTTAACGCCTTAAGACTATTTTTTGTGGGGCTATGTTAAGGGACGAGCCCGCAACGGTTGACGCAATGGAAGCCATTATTGAAAAATTTATTCGTGAGATATCGCCTGATATGTTGGAGAGAGTATGACAAAATTGCATCCAGCGTATGAACCAATTGAGGCGTAGCCGCGGTTAACATTTACATGAAATCATCTTTAAACATTGACTTATATAGATCGTTCTATCGACTCAAATAAAGGTTTCATATATTTCTCAACATTTTATGAATTTGTTTTACTATTAAATCAAATCCGAAAGCTCTTAAAAAATCACCCCTTACATACACATACACATTATCGGAAAAATAGTCAGACTAAATAAATTCTCTTGACCTCAAAACCGCCGAAATCTAATTATAATATTAATTGATGATTTAATCAAAGAATACTAAAGCATGTAATATTGATTTAAAGGTGGGGTGTCTTCTAATTTCTGTAACAGTGCTGCCATCAATTTTTTACTCAATGACACAATAATAATTTAGGTTTTTAAATCAATAAATATGTATTTTTAGACAATATTGTTATTAAAAACAAAAAACTCTCAAATAAGATTTCACTAGTACTTTTATTTAATAAATTTTAAATAAATCCTTTGTAATATACATTCTTGAATGTATAAAGTTTTCGTCGCGAAAGCTTTTTTTTACGCTGGTAGAAGGTTTGGGGGTGGCTTGGGTATTTGGCTGTTGGTTCCTTTTATTACTGTGACTCATGCAACAAATTTGAAATTTTACATCGTTGTTATTGTTTTTTAGCACTTGTTCTTTTTGTTTTGAAACAAAATTGTTATTGGATTTGTTGTGGATTTTGTGTGCGCACTGGAAATAAAACACTTTTTATGTCTTATAAAAAAAACATCTGTGTGTGTTTGTGTGGATCTTATGCTCCTGTCTACTACAAAAATTGTTGTGATTTATTTATTTTTGTGTAAGTGAACTTTTATGCAAAAGCGATAAAAAGTTTATATTATGACTACTTGATTTTTTATGTTAAAAAGGAAGAGGTAGGTGGGTGTAGTTCTCTTATTGACAAAAGTATAGTGAAAAAGTAATAAGGACATCACTTAAACTTATTAATGAAGAAGTAAAATAAGATTGAAAAGAAATACTTTTTTGCAAAAAATACATTTTCAAAAAAACACACTTCACCAGCACTTTTTGGAAAGGAATACTTTCCCCAATTTTTAAAGTTTTTTTTTTAAGTAAATATTTACTTTTTCAAATTAAAAATAATTTTTTAAATACTTTTTTTAAGAGACATGTTTTGTAATGCTTCCTTGGAAAGTAACTCGTTCCAAAAAAATTTCTTGTTGCATTTTTAAAAGGTACATTTTAAAAAGGAATTTTTTTGAAAATATCATTTTCAAAATATACTTTGAAAAATAAACTTTAAAAAATAGCTTTTAAAGAGCAATTTTTTTATAAAAAATAACATTTATAAAATTTTATTAGTTAACCGATATTTCGCCACTTCCTTGTCTGGCTTCTTCAGGGATATATAAAAATTTTTTAAATAAAAAATTTTTTTACAATAATAAAATAACATAAAATACAAAAAATTGTCAAAATTAAAATATCAAAAAACGAACAACTTAATAATAGAATATTATAATTACCAAATATTCAATTTCCGTTTCCGTTCTTATATAATAAATATCTATATGCATGAGCAACACTAGCTGTATCTGCTTTAAAATTAATTCTATTTCCCATTGGAACATTAATAATTTGTAGCATCTCTAGCATACATATATCGGCATTTGTAGTTATTTTATTTTAATGAAATTTTATAAACGTTTTTTATAAAAAATTGACCTATAGCTCGAGATAAATTAGATTCATTTATATTATATATTGAAATGAAATTTTTATGACTTAAGTTCAAATCTGAGTTTATGAAATTATTTTTTGGATAAATTCATTATTTTTATAGAGAGTAGTTTTTATTTGAAACAATTTATTTATCAGACCAGCAGAACGGATCCGTACTGATTTCGAGGTCGCTACATTGTCTCATCAGCGTTCTTTGTTCGATTTTACCACTTTTGACGGTGGATACTAGTGACTAGGAATATCAACTATTTAACCGTATTATTTAACAAATAAGAATGCGAAAAGTGCAACTTATTCATTTCTTACAAGTTAAATCAATTTCGGTTAGTACGAAATTCCGTCTCTGATGATTATTTATTCCAAAATTCCATCTCTGATGATTAATTATTCTAAATATATTAAAAATACTTAAAAATTAAACTTAAATTTGAAAAAGAATTTTAAAAGCTATAACATTTTCTAAAATCCCTAAAATATACCTATTAAACGTAACTTTAAAAAAAATTACTCTTTAAAAAATTAGGTATTTTTAAAGCTATTAAAAAGGCATGAACATTTAAAGTTGCTTCTAACACATACACACTTATTACGCATGCATTAAAAAGTACATATATCTTCTATATTATTAATAGGCAAACACGTTATTTTAAATCACTTTTGCGCCGGTAATACTGAAGCGATTTTGGAAAGATTTATATATTTTTAATGGGGCTTTTGCATAGATGTGCACAATTTTCATTTTATTTAAATCGGTTCGATGTTAGGGAGCCATAAGAATTTAAAGTTGCTACTAACACATGCATGTATCTTCAACTTCAACTTTTAGAGAAATTTGTATGCTAGTGTAATGAATAAATTGTTTCAAATAAAAGTGCTCTCTTAATAAAATAATAAATTTATCCAAAAAATAATTTCTTAAATTAAGAAGAAATGGGTAAACTCAGATTTGAACTCAAGCCACAAATTTTCATTTCAATATAAAGCCAACAATTACGTATAAATATTAAGTATTTTTTTGTAAAATTGCGGTGTGATATCGTTTTGTAGTCTACGTAAAGCTTCACCAATCCATCTCCATTTTCACTTTCGTATTTCCTTAGCGATTGTTTGTTGTTCAGTTATCTCCCATAGACTTATGTTACTTATAGTTGCTGGCCAGAGGATTCGCACGATTCTTCGCAGATAGTGGTTGAAAAAAACTTGCGTTAAGGTTTTGGGCTGCAGCGTTCCATGTTTTGCAGTCATACAGAAGCACCGATTTAACGCACGAGCTGTAAAGGCCTATTTTTGTGCGCATTGTTATTTACTTGGATCTCCTTATATTGTTGTGCTGCCGAAAAGATTGTCTGGCCTTTGTAATACGGCTGGATACATCGTCACTGAAGCCTCCAGTTGTTGTTATTACGCTTCCCAAGTAATTAAATGAGGATACTTCCTCCAGTTCAGAGCCGCGAATAGCTACATAGTTTTCCATTGCATCTGTTGTTGACTTTCATTACTGTAGTTTTTTAGATGTTTATTCTAATTCCACTGGCTGTAGTTTAGCTTCTATATCGGTAAAGTTGTGTGACAGCCAAGCAAATAACATCTGCAGAGTCTAAATTTTCTAAACGGCTGTTCAAGGACCATGTAATACCTCTGGGCTTAGTTGGTGCTCTCCCCTTCCCATCACATTGCCAATAACGAAATTAAATAAGAGATGAGAAAGTGGACGGCATCAATTGGCTTGGCGACGATGTTTTCGTGATGAATACGTCAGCTAGCGTTGAAGTACAGTGCACGTATAAGGCTCATAATTTTTTTGGCGATACTCCCTTGTGCGTTAACGAAATCCAGATAGCGCTATGATTTAGTATATCGAAGAAAGACTTTTTTGAAATCTTTGAATATAATATATAGAGAGGATCTCCATTCAATAGACTGTTCTCATTTCAAAAAGTACTTATGTTAAAAAGTCCTATTTCTAAAAGATGAATTGTGGAAAATTTTTCAAACTTTTTATGAGATTTTTTTATTGAAAAGGTGCAAAATTATATTTTTTTGCAGAAATATTCAAATTACAATATTTAAATCAAAGATTTTTACCAATTTATTTTTGTTATTTGGACTAATTATAATTACAATTTTTTTTTTGCATTTTAGGTCCGCATTTTTTAAAGTAATAAAGGGCAAATTGTTTTGGCCCACTCACCGCCAACATGTCGTCCGTTAAAGTGGCGGTTCGAGTGCGACCCTTTAACTCAAGGGAAATTGGTCGGGAATCGAAATGTATAATAGAAATGTTCGATGGCACTACCACAGGTAATAAATAATAAATTAATTTAAAACTACTCGTGCGTATTTTAGAATTAATTAAAACATTTGTGATTTGTATATGAAATTTACAGCCATAACAAATCCTAAAGTACCACCCAATTCCAGCGAAGCCATCAAACGCTTCAATTTCGATTATTCCTATTGGTCACATAATGTAAGTTGGTGTCTAAATTATTATCAAAAATGATAAAGTTTCATATTTTCTATTACTGTAATAGCCCAAGGATCATGACTTTTCCACACAATCCATGGTCTACAAAGACATTGGCGAAGAGATGTTGCAACATTCCTTCGACGGTTACAATGTGTGCATCTTTGCTTATGGACAAACTGGTGCTGGCAAATCTTATACCATGATGGGCAAACAGGAAGAACATCAAGAGGGTATTATTCCAATGATCTGTAAAGATCTATTCAATCGCATACGTTCCACAGAATCGGAAGAATTAAAATATTCGGTAAGTTTAGAAATGAATATGTGTTTTTTGTTGCATATTAAATGTTGATTTTTAATCCAGGTCGAAGTTTCTTATATGGAAATCTATTGCGAGCGTGTTCGCGATTTATTAAACCCTAAAAATAAAGGCAATTTGCGTGTACGTGAACATCCTTTGTTGGGTCCCTATGTAGAGGATCTCTCGAAACTAGCTGTTACCAGCTATGAAGATATTCATGATCTTATAGATGAGGGTAACAAGGCCCGTACTGTGGCTGCTACGAACATGAATGAGACTAGCTCTCGCTCTCATGCTGTCTTCACTATATTCTTTACCCAACGTCGCCATGACACTATGACAGATCTAATTACCGAAAAGGTGTCCAAAATTAGTTTAGTCGATTTGGCCGGCTCGGAAAGAGCCGATTCGACTGGTGCCAAGGGTACACGTCTTAAAGAGGGCGCTAATATCAACAAATCCCTTACAACATTGGGAAAAGTTATTTCCGCTTTAGCCGAAATTGTAAGTTTTGTAAAATTCATTTTAATAGCTCCTTTAAAAAGCTGTTGCTAAAAGTTATTTAAAAACTTTTCACTGCACAAACATTTTAATGTGCCTGTGAAGGTACGGTCACACTTGGCGAATATTTGCCCACAAAAACGTAACCACTACTTTTGCTTAGGGTTAGTGTGATTTAATTTGGTTTTTATATCACAAAGTGAAGTCAATCATAATAAATGCGAACCCATATTTAAAAAAGAAATATTGGAATTAAAGAAAATGCAAATTTAGCTTTTCTGTTGGTCACGTTTTTTTGTCAGATGTGACCGTACCTTAAGTCTTTCTTTTTAAAAACCAATTGACTTTTGGCAAAATCATATTAATTTTATAACTTATTTATCATTTTCAAATAGTTATCACTTTACATAACATTTTTATTTTAGTTCATTGATTTTTTTTAATTTTGAAATTTCTTTGACAATTTCTGTTTTGAAAAATTCTTTTACAAAAAGAAAAAAACTGAATTTTTATCACAATAATTTTTCTAAAAATCCAAAAAAATTTCACTTTATTTTTCTTTCACCAATGATTTGTGGTCTTATTTTTGAAATCGTTTAATGTGTATCTGTGTATAATTGACAGTCTGTAAGTATGCAAGTTAATAGACTTTTAAAGTAATAATGAATTATTTGAAATTATTTTTTTTTAATTATTAAAAAGAAAACTTTAAACTTTTGTTTGATCATAAAACATCCAATATCATTTTATGCATGATGACTTGACAATGAGGACTTGAGATAAATTTTCGATTTTAGACTCACAACGTTCGTTTCTTAATGCAACTTTTAAAAAAGTACATAGTTTTGAAATTATAAGGTTTTTAAAGTAGTTGAAAAACAATTTCTTTAAAAATTAAAATTTCAAAAAATTTAAATTAAAAAAATGCATTTCAATCTATTTGTTTAAACTTATCTTCTTTAAATATCTTTTTAAATAAAAATCTGCGTTTAAAAAAGTCATTTCCTATACATTACAAAAGTAAAAGTACCTTCGAAAATGGAATCATTGAAAATTTCCTTTAAAAAATTTGCTTTTAAAAAGTAACTGTTAAAAAATTAATTTAAAAAAACCTAAATTTTTTAAAAAAAGTAGCTTTTCAAAAGCAAAAGTTCCTTAAAGAAATTAACTTTTAAAAAAGACATTTAAAAATAACTGCTTAAAAGAAATACATTTTTAAAAAAACATTTCAAAAAGTGATTTTTTTTTTAAAGAACCTTGTTGAAAAACCTGCCTTGTTAGAAAAAATATCTTGTTAAAAAATTACCTTGTTAAAAAAGCACCTTGTTAAAAGAAGTACCTTGTTAAAAAAGTACTTCGTTGAAAAAAGTACCATGTTAAAATAGTACCTTTGTAAAAAAAATAACCTTGCCAAAAAGCAACTTCGATAAAAAAAATACTTTGTAAAAAATTACCTTGTTAAAAAAGTACCTTGTTAAAAGAAGTACCTTGTTAAAAAAGAACTTCGTTGAAAAAAGTACCATGTTAAAATAGTACCTTTTTAAAAAAAGAACCTTGCCAAAAAGCAACTTCGATAAAAACATACTTTGTAAAAAATTACCTTGTTAAAAGAAGCACCTTGTTAAAAAAGTACTTCGTTGAAAAAAGTACCTTGTTAAAATAGTACCTTTGTAGAAAAAGAACCTTGCGAAAAAAGTACCCTCGATACTCGATACATTGTTAAAAAAAGTACCTTGATAAAAAAGCAGCTTCTTGAAAAAGTACCATAGAAAAAGAGCCTTTTCGGAAAATGTGTTTAAACTATTTTTTTAAAGTACATTTTTAAAACCCATATAAAAAAGTACATTGCTTTTTTAAAAAAATTTATAGTTTAACAAAAAGTATCTTATAAAAAAATTAAATTGGAAAAAACTACCTTTTTAAAATAAATGCCTTTGTAAAAAAGGACTTTTTACAAAAATTACATAAAAAAAATCAATTTACAAAAGTACATTAAATAAAAATATTGTAAAAATATATTAAAAAGATAATTTTGGCAAAAGAAAATATTATACTTTAGAAAATGAGCTTAAAAAAGACAGAATACCTTCTTAAAAAATATATTCAAGCGATTAACCGATTGAAACGGAAATCCTTTTACTTCGATATCCTAGAATAAAGCAACAAAAGAGTTTCTTGTATGTATGTAAACGACTCTTTGATTCGAAGAACAATAGTTGATTCTAGAAAGTTTAAACAATTTTAGAAAATTTTAAAGAAGAAAAAGAAAAAAATATTCCAATTTTTCGATCTTTTTATTGATACGAGGGCGGATTGATATTTTTTCCAAAAACCATTTATTTCTCAACATCGTCTACTTTTAGCTCAACTTTCATATACCATCTGAATGTTACGATTTTGGGAACCTCTCAAAATACGCGTTAGTTTCGGTAATCACTTCTTTGCTTGAGATGAATCTTTTTCCTGCGCGCCATTTTTTCATGTTTTAAAACAGGAAAAAGTCAGTAGGAGCTAAATCTGGACTATAAGGTGGATGATCAACCAATTCGAAGTGTATTTCATGTAATTTTAGCATCGTATCTAATGCTGTGTGAACCGGTGCGTTGTCTTGAAGAAAGAGCACTTTTATCTTCTTTAAATGTGGTCGTTTTTTCTTGATTGCATCAGTCAATTGATCCAATAATGCACGATAATACTTTCCTGTGATTGTGGATCCTTTTTCGAGATAATCGATGAGCAATATTCCGTGTGCATCCCAAAATACAGTGGCCATAACCTTGCCAGCCGATTTCACTGTCTTCGCTTTCTTCGGAGCACTTCCACCAGCTTCCAACCATTGTTTCGATTGATTTTTGGTTTCAGGTGTGTAGTGGTGGACCCACGTTTCATCAACAGTTATTAATCGACGCCAAAAATCAACAGGATTACGCTTTATTACGTCCAAAAACCGCTGTGAAGTGGTCTGTAAAACTCGTTTTTGTTCGACACTGAGCAAAGGCAGCACCCATCTTGCCGATAGATTTTCCTTATGCAAATGTTCATGCAAAATGTTGAACACACGTTCATATGATATGTTTACCATTTCAACAATCTCACGTAACTAGACTCGGCGATCATTCATAACGATATCGAGGATTTTCTTGATATTTTCTTCAGTAACCACCTCTTTTGGCCTTCCTGTTGATGATATTGTTGCAGTGTTTGTTCGGCCGCGTTTAAATTCAGCAATCCAATATTTTACATTGTAATCTGACGGAGCAGACACCATAATGTTTATCGAGCTTTTCTTTTGTTTCTTTCGCCGTTTTCCCTTTCAAATAATAGTGTTTAATCACTGCACGAAATTCACTTTTTTCCATTTTTCAAGAAACACAAAAGTTGCTTACTACAAACGACTACAACAAATAAACTAATCGATGAATTTGGGTGAAATTTTAACAGCTGACGTTTGACAGATCGCAATTTCTAAAAAAAAGTTTGTGCTGCCATCTAGCGCTATCTAGCTTCAATATCAATCCGTCCTCGTATTTTGTTGACAAACTTCTAGAAGCTTAAGGTCAACCAACAATAACAAAATAAAAACTTTTTTTTTTTTCATTTAGTAAATTTATTACTCGAGATTGCCTCCCTCGATAGTTTATTTCAAAACTTTATATTTTTTCCAATATTTTGGTTTTTCTATGGAAAGTTTATTCAGGGATATAAATAAAATAAATAAGCGAAATTTTGAAAAAAAAAAAAAAAAATTTTTTTATTTTGTTATTGTTGATCTTTGAGCTTGTAGTTAAGTTTTTAATAGAAGAATAAGAAGAAATTGAGAAGACCTTTTAGGGGTCTTAATAGACTTTTTTACACTTGTGTGACTGTTCATAAAATTTTTTGTTGTAGAAGCATGTTTTTAATTTACTTATTTTTTATTTTGTTTTCCTTTAATTAACTTAACCTTAAAAATGTGTTAAGTTACAGATTCTTTGAAACATTCGTTAAATATTTTTTAAAATATTATTCACATATAACAATTACCTCTTGCCACAGGCTTCCAAAAGTAAGAAATCGAAAAAAGCCGATTTCATACCTTATCGCGATTCGGTATTAACATGGTTGCTACGAGAGAATTTGGGTGGTAATTCGAAAACTGCTATGATTGCAGCCATATCCCCGGCTGACATTAATTATGATGAGACGTTAAGCACTTTAAGGTGAGTTTTTAATTTTAAAACTATTTTAAGGTGCGTTAATTTTTATAATATTTTTATTTCTTTAGATATGCCGATCGTGCTAAGCAAATTGTTTGCAAAGCTGTCGTCAATGAGGATGCCAATGCTAAACTTATACGAGAACTTAAGGAAGAAATACAAAAACTACGTGATCTTTTGAAAGCCGAAGGTATTGAAGTGCAAGAAGGTAATTTGTTAAAGCATTTTTTTTTATTAGCAATAAGGATTAAATTTGACAACTATAAAGTATATTAGATACAAAGCGATTTTTTTTTTATTAAATTTGTAAAGCTTTTTGTTAGAAGTTGTACGTACAGTTTAAGACAATTAAAAGAACGCTAGTTTTTATTATAATTCAAATATACTTTGATTGCTAAAAGTAATTTTACACAATTTTATGGAATTTAATCAAACTTTTGTTTGGAAGAAATCGATTTTTCAATCAAATTAAATATTAAAAAAACCTCTGAAGAAAATCGTTTGAAATTTTTAAGGTTTGAAGTATTTATATAAGAAAATATAAATTAAACTTAGGGTGTGTGCCAATCGGTAGCAAAGTACTCTGGTGTGAAAATTTCTGGCACTGCAGAGGTGAATAAAATTTCACTAGCCCGGGGGGATAATAGAATTTTTGACAGAACTTTTACATTTTTAACAAGCAGCAAATTAAAAGCAAATTAGAGGCAGAACAAAACACAGTAAGCCATCGCCGTCGCCCAATAAATTAAATTTTTACGGCTCTTAAATGTAGTTAGACTGAAAAATGCATTGTTTATTATAATTTGCGGTTATAAATTATTGTACATCATACTCAGTGATGTTATATACTTTTTTGAAAAATCTTTACACAGCCCGAAAATAATCCCTATTTTTCCCTACGCGTTCAAAAAATTGCCTCTACAAAAATCCCTACAACTTTTAAATGATGTATACATATAAATATTATTTAAATATAAAAAATTTTATGTACATGAATCAGTTCTTTTTTGTTCAAAAGTGGTATTCGATGGTCGACCAGCTGACTTGATGCTTTTATTTAAAAAAAAAAAAGTGTATCCATTTGTGTGCCGTTCTCACAGAATTCACATTTTTTTGTGCATCTTTCTTTCTGCGTGCTTTAGAAGATCAGATTTGGCGCAATTTAAAATCTTATTGCATGGAAAACACTTACATTTGAACGGTTCGTCAGAGACAGATTCCAGCCAGCCTTTAAAGTTATCGACCTCCAGCCATTTGCTGGAGAAGTTTTTGTTTCCAGTACGTTTTGGTTTCCTCTAAGTATGTCGAAAAGTCTGAAGAAGACGAATATATCATTCTGCAGACTATATAAGTGTATATTTATATATAAATATAAAAAATGCAATATTTCACAAATTTACATTAAAATCGAAACTGAAATGGCGGCAAGCTATCATTTAAAAGAAAATGACAATTTGTAATGTTCCCGTATTAAAGATTTTATTAAAATGTTATCACAAAACGAATAAGCTAGCAAAATGAATATATTTTTGCCACATTATTGAAAAGTTCCAAAATTTTAATGATTTCAATAAATCTGTCATTTTTCCCTACTGTCATTTTTTAGAAGAAAATTCCTACGAATAGCAATTTTTCCCTACGTATAACATCACTGATCACACTATACAATTATTCGTGACAGTAGAGAATTTTATTTAATATTTAATAATAATTTGTTGGTAGCCGACGACTTTTAGTCAAATGTTTTGCCTCGCCGCCGCCGTAATTTGTTCATCAGCTTGTTTTCATAGACGTCAAAATTTGTGTTGTCAAAAAATATATCATTTGGCGCAGCAGAAACATTAATTTTTTCCCATAGAACTTTGCTACCGATTGGCACACACCCTTATCAATTCAGCTAAGAATCATTTAGAGCGAACATATGAAAACTTTAATTTCATTTACTATATCATGTACAATCATGATTATTTTTATAGCAAGAAATATTTGCAGTTTTAAAGATCAAGTACGTCACATATTTCGATCGGCTTGCTTTTAATTCCGTACTTGCAATTTCCAGTTAATGTTTGGCACCATCATGGTGGAATAATACAGGTGGTGTCGAAGCTGCAACAACACTACTTTTAGGTTCGAAGCTGTCAAAAAGTACGAAAGAAAAATGGCAAAATGGTTGCATTTTCTGTTCTATAAAGAATTTTGTTTCTTTTCCTTTTCTTATTTGCATTTGGAACAAGTGATAAAGTGTGCTTTTTTAGCAGTGTGGGTGTGTGTTAGTAATACATAATAAAATTTTAACAGACTTGAAGAGAAAACTGGCGTTGCTTATTTCAAGACAATAAAACCGATAAATTTTTTCCAAATCGTGGTATTGTCACCAGTGGCTAATTGTCAAAATTTTTAAACGAAATGATCAATGTGTGCCAACATTTTTTGGAAATTTGAATAGAGTACTAGGCTTAAGTTGGAACTAAAAGCGACTATGAATATGAGCCATGGCTTTTTAAGTGTTTATGTATGTGTAACAAATATTTCAGAAAGACTTGAATTCCTATAAATTTTCTTTAGAAATTCTCTAGATTGTCATGAAAACTAATATCGAAGGAAATTTTCAAAATTGTACCCAAACAGATGAGCGAATGAATTTCATAAATATGTGTAAAAAAATCAATGCTAATCCTTGAAAACAAGATTATCTCAATGCGTTCAAATCGATTGATTGTCTTAGTTTATTTTTTTTAATTATATAAATTAGTACATAAATATTCCTTAAATCAGTAAATTACATTTAAACACATAAATACATAAATAGCTAAAAAAAAAATATCATAGTATGGTAATTATTTCATCATTATTATTTACAATATATATTTAGGGCCTGATGGCAAAGTGGTTTGTGAAAAACGCGATACAAATAGTAAGTAGTTCTATATACTTAATAATAAAGAAAAGTATATAATATATATAAAAGTACAAATACATTTTTTTCACGCTTTGCTAATATATACAAAAAAAAAAATCATATATATGTATGTATGTATGTGCATATGTGCATCTATTTATATACAATGGTTAACAATATACATACTATTATTTCTTTTATATATTTATAAATTATAATAATAATCTACTCATATTGCATATGTGTGTGTTTACGTGTATGTACAATTTTATTATGTACTATACAAATAAATGTCTGCGCATACGCACTCATGCTTTTAAAGAGAGTCTTTCAAAGAAGAGATTTTATTTCGCACTTAATGAGTTTTCTGTTGGTGTCCTTACCTGTTTGCCCTTACTATGATCACATAGGCAAATTTTAAGTTCCTATTTTAATGCAGCAATCAATTATAACACCACGCCCGAACGAGCTTTGAACATGACACACAGAAAAATAGCTCGCTTTTCAAAATTTACTTGATAATTAATTACTTCCTGATTTGTATATTTTTTTTACTTAACAATCGGGTTAACAAAAATATCAAACAATAGCTTTGTTCGTTTACTTGCTAATTATTCTGAACTTTCTGCATTTTTTTGCTTTAAAATAAAAACGTTTTTGCTTTTTACCCAAAAGCTGCTGGAAAATTACACTGTACAACAAAAAACAAAAAAAAACAGTGCTTTGACAACTGACTCTGGCAGAGGAGACCAAAAAAACATAATACGTGTATCAGAGTGATTTAGAAGTTTACGTCTGGCGCTATGTTGCTTAGGGGTTCAAGTTTTCCTCCTTTTGCAAATCTTTAGTGTGAAACGGCTCAGCAAACCATGTGAATCTTCCATTTTAAGTATGATATAAGTGGAGCAAACTTATGATAAACACCACGAGGAAAGGAACATTTTTGTAGAGCATTTTTACACTCCAACTCTTCAATTAAAAGGGATTTTTTGGCCTCTTTTAGTAAAGCAAAATAAAAAATATGGTATTCAGTTGACCTTGCAGGCCATCTCCAAAACTTTTCGCTAAGCGTATCTGTAAGCGGAGGAAAATTTATAAATTTTTGATGTAAACTGGATGTAACAAAAACTTTTGGTGTTACTAAAATAAAACTATTTTTACGAAAAATTTCAAGGACGATATCTCTCAATTTTAATCAAATTAATAGCGATTGACGTATTTTTTTTAATTCCTAGGAAGCAGTAAACATTGAAATCAATTTGACGAAGTATTTAAAAAACCGCCTTTTTCAAATTTTTGGTCTACGATAACTCTCGAGCGAACCAACCGACTTTTTCAAAATTTGCAAAGATCGTCGTGGGTTTTTTGACGTTAAGAGCTGATTAGATTTTGAATTTGATTGGGGGAATAGTGTAAATAACAAAACCATTTATTTGTTTTAATATTTATTAACTAACTTAGAGCTCACTGTTGGAGCTCCTAAGTTTAAGTTAAAAATGCTTATTAATACAAATTCTTATTCTACTTATATACTACTTGTGAGAAGTTCTAGACTACTTAAAATGAGTGCCTTAAGAACTTCTCACTCAAAATTATTTCTACTTTTATACACTACTTATTTTCTATTTTACCAGGTAATCATAAATTTTAGGCAATACCCAAAAACCTGTGATTGAGTGGCTTCTTAATATTAATAATTAAAGTGTGGGAAACCAAGCGACATATGATCGTTTAGTTATTTTAAACATCAGTTTGGGTTCTTTAGTTTCCCAAAGGGGATGTACGGCGCGTTTCTTAACAGTTCCTAAAGTCTTTAGGAGTGCATACCTGTATGTGCCAGCAATAGATTAATTATTAAAATTAAAACACAGGAAACTGTCCAAGTGACTTATGCAACAGCCGCCGATTTATACACAAGGTGTCAAGTAGCCGTTGCACAAATATTTTGTCCGGCATTTGTCAATGTAATTGGACGCTGTGCAGTTTGCGATACTGTAGACTGCAATTGCTTGCTGTTGGTTATAGTGACTGCTAGATTACGCTACAATAGTTTAAAATTAATGTGCTAGAACACATTGCGATTATCAGAAAGTGATACTGATCAAGGCGTTTCAACTAGTTGAAATTATTAGTACAACAATTACAACAATTCAATAACAAAAATAAAACAGAAAACAAATACAGAAAAATATAAAGACGCTCTTTTTCACATTAAAAATATAAAGCATAAGCAAGACAAAAAATAGTCAGACACCAAAGTTGTTCATTTAATATCAACACGAAAAATAAATTAAAACTTAAAATTTCTGAAAGGTTAATTTCGTACTGATTCCGATATATTAAGCTTATATCTCTCGTTCAAGTTAAATTTTAATCTTTGGCGTCCTTGAAAACTTGTAGTAGAATATTGAGACAAATATTTTTGTGAATCATTTTAAGCCTCTAATTCTTCGCTTTTACTCCAAAAAACATAGAGCCAGAAGTAAACTTTTACGCTGATACACGTACCTATATTTTTTTGGTCCCCTCTGCCAGAATCAGAAGTCAGAAAATTTATTTTTTTTGTACAGCATTATTACTGCAAAAGCGCACAAACACACCGGAAAATGTGTCATGAATCTAAAAAATAATATAAAATAAATAATATAAATTAAATAAAAAATATGAAACACTTGCTATCTTATGTTGCTGTAGGCTTAATCATGTAAAATTTATTTGATTTATTATTTCTTAAATTTATATCAAAATTCGATCTTCTGTTTCACTGAAAATTAAGCATTTCTATTGGAGCTTCAAAATAAATGTACTTAGTACATTATTTAAATAAATGGAAACAAGTTTTTATTCCAAATCTCAAATTATTTTATTATTTTTTCAAAGTCTAAAATTAATATTTTGAGATCCCATTGAATACTTAAAACTTAAAGAAAATAAATTCATTTAAAACAATAACGGTTTGAGGTATGAAATTGTCCAGGGTTTATTTTGAAGCTCGAAAATAGCATATCATATTAATGATTGCGCCGCCCTCGCTGTCAGTGCTTCAAACAGTCGGTAAAATTTTTCAATGACTCGATGCAATATGTGCGGCGTTATTCGTTGGCCTCGAGCACGTACGTACAAAGTGGTTGGTTTGTTAGCGTAGACAAAGGACTTGTGTAGCACCAGAAAAAATTATCGAGGCTAGTCAAGTCGCATGATCGCGGCGGCCAGTTGATTAGCTAGTTGATTATTAGAAAGTCAGTTAACATCGCTCTATACCGAAGACCGTTGATGACAACGCTGTTCCCTTCGTCATTTCGAAAGAAATACCATTCGATGATGCCGTTATGTCATAAATCGCACCAAACAGCGAATCTTTGTCGGGGCAACGTTACCCGGTCGAACAATTGTTGTTTGTTTTGGCTACAGTAACGCAAATATCGCTTTCTAAAATGGTACAACCAGTGCACAGAGGAGTATTTGAGCCAAAAAGCTAGCCAAAAATTATTAAACGTGAAAGAATTGGGGTATTCACACGGTCGTCATAAAGTCATATGTCTTAAAATAATAACACGAAAAAATATGACTGCTGTGAACAACCCCTCATAATTTAGTGTCAGCTGATAAAAAAAATACAATAATAAATCGGACAATCGTTACAATCATAAAAATTTTATATTAGAATGCCGAAAACAAGTGAAAAAACGAAAATAATAGCTAGTTTGTGCAAAAACTGCACTACTGCTTAGTTATGACAAAACAAAAACACAGCATAAATAGTCTTATTATTTTAGCAGTTTTTTGTTTGAAGCACAACAACAATTTTTTTAAGACGTCATAAAATAATAAGACATTATGACAATATGAAATGATAGGACACCGTGTAAATACCCCAATTGAGTTTTTTAATAGTTTTAGGTGTAATTTGATATAAAAAATCTAGTGGCAGCTTTTTGGATGTTTTTCCAACAACCCCCTTCCTCAATAAATGGGTCTGTGGGACACTCCTTTATAACTATTAGCGATAGTAAGCATTTTGCAAATAAATTTTTATAGGCAGGAATTCACGTTGTGAAGTGTTAAAAGTGACGTGAATAACATTTAAAATCAATTATTCAACATACACAAAAGATTATGATGTCGAAAAAAATTGAATTTTAAAATTTCAAAAAATTTTTAAAAATAAATGGCGTTGACTACAAAGCAAATAATGTCTAAGAACTTCAGACAAGTCATAACCTCCAGCATTTTTCAGATGTGCATTAGTATGCCATTGTATTTGTTGTTGTCGGAATGTTTAAGTGATGAAGGCAAAGCACTGGTCACTGAACAGTACTGGCAGCAATTGATACTGGTGTATGCTAGCGGACATCACAGCGCCCTCCTTCGTCGGTATTGTAGCCGGCGAATTTAAATATTTAATAAAATGGCTACAACAGCATGGCATTTAATGCGCCTACTTGACATCAGAGGCGCTGCAACACTGATCTAAAAACTAACACAGCGCGCAATATCAGAGTTGTAAACATTAAGCTCTCTCTCTTTCACCATCTGTCCTCTCTCACTATCCCTTTCCCAAAGAAGGTAACACACCTACGGGTTGGTAGGCATACTAATTTCCTGAGTGTTACTTCTCTTTAAAAAAAATCCTTTTTTCGGTCTAAGATTAGAGATTCTAAATTTTATTGTGGTATAAAACATAATTTATACATTTGCTACCTTCACTTTTAAGAACCTTTTTATTTTTTATTTTTTGCAAAAAAGTGTATAAATTTATTTATTTTTTTAATTTTTAAACGAACTGTTTCAACATTAATATTCAAGATAATTTCTTTTTTTAATGCCAAAAATAGCTTTTAAACAAATCTTTCAGAAAAAAAAATAATGTAATAACTTTATTCGTTTAGTAAAAAAAATCGTATAAACATCAAGTATTTTTTTAAATTTATTAATCAAGATTGCCTCGATATCTTTTTTTTAAGATTTTCAAGAACTTTTGTTTGTTGAGGGTGTTCTAGCTAGTCTACATATATACATACATGCATTTCATTGGTGCTAATGCCAAATCATCATTAGACCTTAAACCATATTTTTGAAATGTTTCAAACCTCTTATCTTATACAAAAACTTTTAAAAAACCAATGAGAATTTCAAAAAATACAAAAGTATAAATAAGTATAGTAGGCTTTGAAACTTATTCAAAAATCCCAACAATCGAATTATATTATTCGATATGAATCTATTTTATTTTCTTTACAACCTTTATACAATTAGACGCCCTTTGGGTGACAATAAAAGTATTTAATAAGGCAAAACGGAAAATAATTAAGTATTAAGTTTTTTTTTTAATTTATTAATCAAGATTACCGAAAAAACATTGAAAACGCATGTAATTTTCTTCACTTTTCTGACTTCAGCAGTGTCTCAGAGCTACAAATCTCAACATAAAGTCTTAAAAATTTACAATATGATGTAAAATTCTGCGTACTTAGTTTTTAAGATTTTTTCAATTCGTTTTTGCCTTTTTTGCTAGCTTTTTGGCTCAAATACTCCTCTGTGCAGCGGTCATATAAATTGTGAAAAAATAATTAACAAAATGTAAAATAAGTAAAAATACCTTCACAATATAAAAATCAATGTTAAAACTGAATGACTAGCAGATTATTTTAATGGTAAAGGGTGATTTTTTAGCAACTATCGTTTTGGCAACACTGTTAATGGCAGCTCACCTGTTTTCGTGTAACATGTTACTGTTAAACATGTTCAGTTTGGTCTATAATTTAACCATGAATCGACTTACAAACGAACAACGCTTGTATTATTATTGAATTTTATTATCAAAATATGTGTTGGGTTAAGAAAGTGCATCGCGGACTTCTTCCATTTTATGGTCAGTTTGGGGACTTTCTGAAGGAACCACTTGGAATCTTGTGACTAAATTTCGCACCAATTTCACATTATTAGATATTAAACCATAAATCATCATTCGTATGTGTAGTGCGGACAGAGGAAAATATCGCAGCTTTATCTGCCAGTGTTATGGATGATCGAGAATTATCGATACTGTGAATGCGAGCGCTACCGTGCAATGATTATAAATTTGTTTTTGTCCAAAAAGGAATAGCTGGTCTTGGCTGACATGTGGTTGCAACATGACGGTGCTACATGCCACACAGCACGCGAAACAATTGCCCGATTGAGAGGCGAGTTCGGTGAAGTTTTATTTTACACGTTTGGGGCCGTCTATATCGTGCGATTTAACGTCTTTAGACTATTTTTGTGGGACTATGTTAAGTCTCATGTCTATAGGGACAAGCCCGCAACGGTTGACGCACTGGAAGCCAATATTGAAGAATTTATTAGATACCATCCGATATGTTGGAGAGAATATGCCAAAGTTGGACCCAGCGTATGAACCATTTGAGGCGTAGCCGCGGTTAACATTTACATTAATTCATCTTTAAACATTGAATTATGTAGATCGTTTTATCGACTCAAATTCTATGAAATCTGAATTTCTCTAAATTTTATGTGTTTCTTTGTTAATCAAATCGGAAAGCTGTTAAATAATCACCACCTAGAAGCCAGCGCCAGCTCGTCCTAAAAAAGGAATCCGGTCTTAAGATTTCCAATAAAAAGACAAATTTGGAGAGAAATTGCTCAACATGTGACACATTTTAACGTTGCATAATCACGCTAACATCTTACGTTTACTTTGCTGACCGTATTATGATTCTCAACTCAACCTTTAATCAGCTGTTCACTTAGTTCGAGTTTAGACAGACGAACATTTGGAAGGAAAACATCTGGAATTCTCTTTTGTTTTTTCATTCGCGTTTACACAGGCGAACATGTTGCCGGCAACATTCCATTACTACTAGTGTATCCAGCGGTCGACTCAATCAACCGCATTCTAGAAATTAATATTAAACATTTACATACGATAAAATAACAAAAACAAAAAACATTCTAAATAAACAGCTTATTTCTATGCAAAAGCAAATTGGACAAACACACATGCACACTTTGTCTATTTTTCAAGTTGAAGCTGATGCATGAATGTGTAATAAGTGTGCATTTTTTAGTAGCAACTTTAAACGCTTATAGCTCCTAAAATATTGAACCGATTTAAATAAAATTAAGATTGTGCACATCTATGTTCAATCCCGTTTAAAAACATATAAATCTTTCCAAAATCGGTTCAGTATTACGGCCGTAAAAGGGATCTAAAAAATGTGTTTGTCTATTAATAATATAGATTGTCATTATTTTCTTATTATTTGCAAAAAGTAAAGTAACTGTGAACAAAGCGTGTCGCCGAGTATCAAACACAAAAACGATGCTCTCTTCCCCACCCGTAATATGCAACCAAACTAAATGCTTCTCTGTCTAAACGCAGATTTACTTGTATTCGTTAAGTTGTTACCCGTATTATAATGTACAATGAAGACAACTAAAATTCGTTGTGATTCATAATACGAAAAAATAGTTGAGTTGTAAAATTGACTTGGTGGAGTTGTGAATCATACATAATTGTTACATTCCATCAACATTCCATTCCAGTCGGCTAACTACTAAGCCTTAAGTGTTGCATACTATAGAGGTTTTAAGTCATGCATATTTGCAAGAGAGTAGCAAGTGCATCTCTGTATATTTTGTTGTTGTTGTGTAAAAATATACTCTACCATTTTGCAAATGCTATGATGCAAGACCATTTGCAATATTGCATTATGAATAGGGCCAGTGATTTATTTCGATTAGCAAGTGCATATTTCAATTAGTCACAAACATTGTGATTGTCCCGCTTTACGAAACAGTCCTAAGCATATCCCACTTTATAAGATTATTGTGTATGCGGAACCATCTGTTTGTAAAACTTGATGTTTGTTAGACTTTTAGCTTTCACATTGGTGCCCCCTTAAATTTATACATACTCCCTTTTCACCTTGGAGTCCTGTTTAATTTTATTACTCGTATTACTTTTCAAACCGAAGTGTTGTGATTTACTGTACTGTATTTCATTGTCCTACAGATAACTACATAATTTTTTTTTATTTATATTATTTAATTAAAAAAAAAACACAAATTGGCAACGCTTTATTCAGTGTGTATGTATGTATGAGCCTTTTTTTCTAAATATATATTCCATATTAAAACGCATTTAATCGCATCAATATTCCAACAAAAAAACTTTTATTTTGACTGTTATATAAATTTTGTAAACTTTTTCCAGAAGACGACATTAAAAATGGCGGAGTAGGAGGCGGTGGTAATGTTGGCAACGTTGGCGGTGGCGGCAATATAAAATCACCAACTGGTGGCCGTAATCGTAATGGTTCGACTGAAATGGCGGTAGATCAATTGCAAGCTAGTGAAAAATTGATAGCCGGTAAGTTTTGCTTTAAGGCGAAAGAAAATTTCATTCGAACATTTATATTAAAAATATTAGAGTTTACACAGACGTAACATATTTCTCAAATCGTTTATTTGACCCATACTTGAAGCGAGTTCGAGCCGTAGTTCATTTGAGACACAAACCTTTGATCCAACTTAAGTGCGATCCAACTATAATTTGAGCTTTATTGTGTCATTTAAAATTGTCGCTCTTTGGGGAAGAATGAAAATTGCTTCGAATATTAGGGAATGATTAAAAATGGTCGAGTTCCATAAAAAATATTTTATGTGACGCAAGAGAACGTATTGGGTGTTATTACGGTTGTCGAATTTTCGCCTTCAACAAGTTGTATTAGATTAAACAAGCACACACAATTATTCTTTAATCTAGTAGACACTGCCGAAATGGAAGAACACAATTCGACCGTAATAAGGCAGATTATTTGGATGTAAATCCACACAGTTTAAATGGCTTTGATCAAAGATTTGTGCATGTGTCTAAAACTGAACCGAATGTGTTCGATCCAGGTTTAGTATTAAATTATATAGTTTTGATCATAGGCTTCTGTTTGATGCAAGTCCATTAAGTAGACTTGTGTCCCATAGTTCTTTTGAATTAAACTGAGCTTTTGGTAAAATGTCAAAACAAAAAACGTTAATGTTGATTAAATGGTGTTGAAACAGGTTTTGATTCAAACAGAGCGCATCTATTTCAACTGAACAAGTTCTGTACAGATTTAGTATTAAGTAGACTTGTTCATTTTATACACAAACCTTTGATCGAACCCCATTTTAATCAAATTCTAAAATGGGCGACTGAACGAGTTCGATTAAGTAGGCTTGTGTCGCACAGCTCTTTTGAACTACACGGAGCTTTACACAAATCGTCGTCCCGAAGTTATCTTCACGTATCTCCAAAACAAATTTCTTGGGAAACTTGAGTTTGAACTTTCAACATTATATACAAAAAAAAATTATTACACGATCCGAATTCGCACTACTTCCAGAGCACAAGTTCAGGATCTTAGACCCGGTTCACACAAGTCAGGTTTGACTCGTCAAGTCTTGAGTTTTTAGGAGAAGCGATCTTGTCTCATGAAGATAACTTCGGGACGACGAAATGTCAAAGCAAAAAACAATACTGTAAATTAATTGCTTTGAAACTAAACTTGTGTCGAACAACTCTGTTCGAAATAGTTACGCCCATGTTCGAATCAAACTTTGTATCATACCCAATTTAATTTACATTGACGTTTTTGCTTTGACTTGGGCCCAACAGCTTCTTTAAATTCAAAAGAGCTGTTGGACACAAGACCATTTGAAACAAGTTTTGATTCAAACAGAGTGCAGCTACTTCAACTGAACTAGCTTTACAAAAGCTTAATACTAGAGTTGCATCAAACTCGTTCGTTTTATACACAAACCTTTGATCAGATCAAACTCATTTGAATTACATGGGTTTGATCAAAGGTTTTTGTCAAAAATTACTGACTGCACGAATTCGAACCACTTCTAGTATTAAAACTTGTATCGAACTTGTTCACAGGTGAATATCTAACACAAGCTCCTGAAAGGCTTCGAGCGAAGTCTAGTACTAAGAGTCCTTTTCCACGATTAAAGTTTACTTTGAAAAATTTTGATGCAAATGAAACGCACACATGCAACCAAATACAAGTATGTGTAAATGATGAACGAAGAAGAAAGCAACTTTGCGAGTACAGCAAAATGTTTACCCACCCCTTCCTTCTTTTCCTTATCACCATGAAACACAAGACTTTCCAAAGACGGCTTTTCCACGGTCAATGTTGGATTTGCAAAGTTTTAATTCAGCTGAGAGAGAGACAGAGAGACGAATATTTTCGTATTCTGATTTCATCCAGCTGATTTAAACTTTGCAAAGTAAACTTTGACTGTGGAAAAGCCGTCAAAGTAAACTTTGACCATGGAAAAGGGCTCTAAGAATTAAACAATAGATTTTGTGGTTGCTTACTGTTAGAGTTAAGTTAAGTTTGATTAACATGTTGCATAGTGTTTGATGCAAGCTTTGGATTTCTTTTATGTTTTCTTTTTTCAATAATTTTTCAGAACTAAATGAAACCTGGGAAGAGAAACTTAAGCGTACTGAAGAAATTCGTTTGCAGCGTGAAGCCGTTTTTGCCGAAATGGGCGTGGCCGTCAAAGAAGATGGCATAACTGTGGGCGTTTTCTCACCAAAGAAAACTCCTCATTTAGTTAATTTGAATGAAGATCCCAATCTATCCGAATGCCTACTTTATTATATTAAAGATGGCATTACGCGCTTGGGTACTCATGAGGCTAATGTGCCCCAGGACATACAACTCTCTGGCTCTCATATACTCAAAGAGCATTGTACATTTGAGAATCGTAATAATTCCGTGACATTAATGCCACATAAAGATGCCCTGGTTTACTTGAACGGTCGCCAATTGGTGGAACCAGAAGTTTTGCGTACCGGTTCTCGAGTCATTTTGGGTAAAAATCATGTATTCCGTTTCACCAATCCCGAGCAGGCGCGTGAAATACGCGAGAAATTAGCCGAGAATGAAAATGAGAAATGTGATGCTCAAGAAGTTGATTGGAACTTTGCTCAATGTGAATTGTTGGAAAAGCAAGGTATCGATTTGAAAGCGGAAATGAAAAAGCGTTTGGATGTTTTGGAAGAGCAATATAAAAGAGAAAAGCTGCAGGCAGATCAAGAATTCGAAGAGCAACGTAAGGTAAGTTGAAAGAAATAATAAAACGTTTACAACTATTAAATATTCCTTGAACCAAAAAATAATTGTTTTCATTAGTCCTATGAGGCCCGCATTGATGCGCTACAAAAACAGGTAGAGGAACAATCTATGACCATGTCCATGTACAGCAGTTATACTCCCGAGGATTTGCAGGATGAGGAAGTCTATTGTGAGTTGAAATTATTTTTTTTAGCTAATAAAAAAAATATTTATGTGTATTTATAATCAATCTGTTTAACAGCCAATCCTCCCTATGAATCATGTTGGACGGCCCGTGAGGCAGGCCTGGCAGCTTGGGCTTTCCGCAAGTGGCGTTTTCATCAATTCACTTCTTTGCGTGATGATCTCTGGGGCAATGCCATATTCCTGAAAGAAGCTAATGCCATTTCGGTGGAATTGAAAAAGAAAGTACAATTTCAATTTACTCTTCTCACCGATACGCTCTACTCACCTCTGCCTCCAGAGCTGGCTTCGTCTGCTTCTCCTTTGCAAACCGAAGATGAATTTGGTTCACCACCGGTATCCAAAACTTTGGTGGCAGTCGAGGTAACCGATACCAAGAACGGTGCTACTCATTATTGGTCATTGGAGAAATTGCGGTAAGTTTGATTTTAAATATTTTACATTAAAATTTTATTCAAGTCTTTGAAAACTTTTTTTAAGTTTTGATTTTTAGTTCACCCACTCATTGTTTTTTTTTTTCTTTAGAAGAGCAATCAATAATTTTGTTGAAAATTTATTTTTTTTCCTAAATTTTAATTATTTCTTTTAAGTATTTTTTTTTTTAACCTCAAAGGCTTTTTAAGTTTTATATTATAAAAATTATTCAATTATTTCGATAGCCATTAAAGAAAAAACTTACTTTGAACGTGCATGGTGGTTATTTTTAGTTTTTGTTTCCTTTAAAATTTGCTATAATCTTAATATTTAGGTGTCTAGTTGAAATTTTAATACTATTTTCCCCATAATTTGTATTTGACGTCCCCTGCTGAATAAAAATCTTTTGTTTTTGTTTCTCGAGATTGCAAGTGGTTTTGTTGAAAGAATTTAAAATATTAATTAAACCACCATATACAAAACTTTTTAATGTCTTTAGTTAGGATTTTTACACAGAAAATGGCTATAGGTCAAAGCTCATTGTCAAGGACATGCATAAGTCATGAACAGAACATTAGTAGGAATTAGTTTTGTTACCGCTCACCAAATTATCTAATGTTAGCAACATTTCGATCACTTTCATCTGCAATAATATACAGTTCAGCCACTCCTCCAGTACGAAAATCACTATTCTTTGAAATTCAGGACTTTTTTAAGTCTTAACTGCAGCAAAGTTCAATTGGAGAAACTTTATGGAAACAATTTGACCCAGGAGGAGTGTATGATGAGACCTTTACTTCAAAACGTGCTCGAATCCAGCCGAAGATTTTGAAAAGGGAAATTTTGATTGATTTTTAAAATTTTCTCTTAGCATCGCAATGGGGGAGAGAAAAATATTTGTTTCTTCTTCTATTGACCTGCCTCCGGCTTAATTCGACTTGAATAATTTGCAACTGTTTGCATAAGATATTTTGCAATTTTTCAATGGCAATTGTATCTGGGTATTTTTACAACATAAATTCGGAATAACCACGTTTGAAGCTGATTACAAGAAATATTGTTAATGTACATGTATCCTCTAAAATATTTCTCCGATTTCAAAATCATATAAACAAAAATCGTAGAGACGGATCAAAGAGTTCAGAAAATTAAAGCTATTGATCAACCTGTTAAAATAAAAAATGTGCTACAGCCAATGTCGACCACCTCGCGTGCTGAAATTCGTAAAATTTAAAATATAGTCTGATTCATGATCCAATGATACAGGTCTGTTTAATAGGCCAAATGATTTTTTTGTTGCGTTGTGTTTTTTAAAGGCCGAAAATTGTGAAATTGTCAAAAGTTTTGTTTTGAAATCAGTGATGGAAAATAAAATTTTTTTGGTACAAAAAACATTTTAAATAGCATTTTTTTGATCCGTTTTACTCCTCCGGTTCATTTAGTAATTTCAAACTAATTTGACTTCTACGAGTACGTGTTGAACAATCGCTTTCCATTATATCTCAACATATATAACATAATGAAAGTATTTTAGAAGAGTACAACATCTTATGCTTGTCTTTAAAAATGCTTTTACAGGTCTCCCAACATATCCAGGTAATAAACAATTTGGATTCAAATTAAGAAAGATTTGGAATAGCAAATGCTCGCAAATGAAATAATTTCCATGCAAAATGAAAAAAGGCCAATGGAACAAAATGAAATAACTAAAGTGCAAAATTAATTAATTTGTAAATTGAATGATTTCTAATACAATAATTCCAAAAGAAATTAAAAAAACTCCCAATGAAAGAAGTCCTAACAAGAGTGAAAGAATTCTTTATACAGAAAGTCTCAACAGAAATGAAATAAGAACAAAAGAATTGTATGAACCGCAATTTCAGGACAAATAAAATAACTCCCAATGAAATTAAATAAGTCTCAATGAAATTAAATAAGTCCAAAGCGAAAATTCATTAACTGCCAATTCCAATATTTCCCCAATTTAAAAGGCCTCACAAAAAGTAACGTAAAAAGTCCCCATAACAGATATGAAAATGTGCTAAACTCCCAACTATATTTCTTTGGGTGTTATATCATTTGAAAATCATTTGAACGTAATTTCTGAAAAATAGAATGTTGCATAAAGAACAAACACAAACCGCAAAGCCATTTTGGCTCTTCTGCAGAAACACCAAGGGTCTATGCAGGAATCGAACCTGTGACTTCCAGACTAATAGTCTAGTACGCTAACTACTAGTCTACGGGGGCAACCTCTTTGAATGTTTGGGGTTTCCTCGACTTGAGAAATGTGTTAGTACTTAATATATAATTGAAAATAAATTATTCCATAATAGTTAAATTGTTGATACTTTTAAATAATAAATCTTTGGATTAATTAATTACGATACTATAAGGACGACCTAATTTAACGGCTGGTTCAAGTACAAGCCTCTTTTTGATTGATATGTTACTTTAATACTAATAATAATAGGTTTTTTCTGTCCGAAATATTGACTATCGGTCAGTATCACAAAAACGAGGACATCGACTTAAGCTTTTACCAAATTATAAATAAGGCCTCGTCCTTATTAAAAAAACACAAAACAATATCAACAAATTTTGACAGTCTAAATAAGAGTGATTTCGTAGTCACCTGAGCTCTTAAGGTCAACTCTTGTGTAGATGCTTCGGGTGGTAGCATCAGCGAATTTAATTTGCATTTGGTTAATTCGCTTTTTCACATCTATTTATAAAAAAGTATTAAGCAATAGTATAGCTTTTATCGCGGGAATTATGTTTCCGCGTTTGGTTTTTATTAAAAAAAAACTCAATTTGTTATTTTATTTTTTTATTAATAAACTTTATTTATTTTTAATTGTAGCTTTGACACTTGTTGACCGGCGGGAGGAATCAGACTAACTTATTCTAAATTACAATCGCTTCTTATAGATTAAAATTATTGTTTTTTTGTTAATTATTCTATGGAATTTTAATATTGCATTTTCGTTTGGGAACGGAAATGCAATAAATGCAATTTGACAATATTTAATGAAAAATATTTTATAGGTGAAATGTTATTTAAATTTAAACGGTTGTGATTCTCAGAATTGCGACCGAAAAATAAATATTGTTATTTAGTGCTTTAATTTAGTTAATTCTTTAATATTAAATTTGGACGGTTGCAATTCTTGGAATTGCGACCGAAAAATAATTTTGATTTATTAATTTAATTATAATTTCTTTTAGCAAATCGGAAATGGGTTTTATATTACATTTGGCTTTATTTGTTAGTAATTATATTTTCAATAAATTCATCTATAGGGTCATTCTTAATGTAAGTGTTAGTATTTGGTTTTATGTACTTAACTCGGGTTTGAGCGCGGCGACCGAATCAAAAAATTGCATAACGAACAAGATCCAACACTAAGTTTGTTGCTTAAGTCTTTTGTTTTTTAAAGTATTTGAATCGCCTAGCGTATGTTAACCTCTAAAGTATGCTATTGATTTCATTAACATACAGTATTGTCAGAACAGATTTTTAAATGTAGGAAAACACAAAATGGCGTACTTACGAGCAATTGTGGTTGACAAAAAATGATATACACAAACAAACAGACAATTCGTAGGGTTTTATGCGGTATTTTCCAGATATTTCGATGATATCAAATCTCAAACTTATGTTTCTTATTTCAGTTACCATAAACCAATAGTTTCACTGATAAATATTCCTGAATAACCTACTCGTACATGTATTGTAAGACAATAAAATTATTTTAAACGATATTAACTTCTCATTTGTTCAATAAAAGAAAAAAAATTGTTTTCTTATCGGTCACCACGCTCAAAAAGTGTAACTTGAATTAATATTAAAGAAAAAACTTGAATTAATATAAATAAAAAATAAATAAATAATTATAATTGCATAAGTTGATAAAAAATGCTTTGCAATAGCTTTGCCGCGGCAGTCCCCGAGGGCCACACGTCTTTTTGTATTAATTTTTTTTTATAATTAGTTTCACAAACAAGTGGCAATGCAAATTAACTAAGGCGAATTGAATGCATCGAAGTTATCGGCTTATAAAAATTCGCCTTGGTCTTATCAAGGCAAATTCATAACAGGTAGACTCGCCTCAATTATCTTTGAAAAATACCTGCTTTCTTTGTCAAAATCAACGTCAAACACTATATATAAATCAATCATAAACAAATGCTGACAAACAAAACAGATTAAAACGCAAGGAGATACAAGGAGCAAAAAAAAATCAGCTGAGCTGTCGAGACCACCTGTTATGAATTCGCATTGGCTTGTCTGTGTATGTAGAAGACAAACTAGTTTTGAAAAGAAAGTGTGAAATTTTTCAACTGTCGATTTAAAAATGTGGGAAACATTTCAATCAAATCTTATGTCAAATATTTTCAAACCACCATAACACGATTCATCATTTTTATTTTATTTCAAATTTGCATTTATTAATTAATTACATTAGTTTTCATTAAAATTATAATTTTTCCGTTTCCTTAATTTCATTTAATTAGTTTCTTTGAAAATATATTTTTCTTAACATTCACATTCACACACTTAATAGTTATCGTTTGGAAATGATGCGACAAATTTATAATGTGGAATCACCACCATCCTCAATGCTCTATGATACGTCAGCTTTAAATGATGGTCAATTGTTGCAAAATTCCTCAAATTCTTTGAATCCCTCCAACAATTTAAACATCATCACTTCAACCAATACGACTTCTACTACGACTATGACTGCTAATGTCGTCACTAGTGCTTATGCGTCAGCTTCTAATAATCAATATGAAAGTGGTCTTTATGATTTACATGATCTTGCTAAAAATTACAATATGGGACAAGTTGTAGTGCCACCGAGACAACCGCAAACGACAAAATCCATATTGTCGAAATCAAACAACAGTTCGCCATCCCGTTTGTCATTGGCAAATCTTATGCCTTCTAGGTTTGCTTTCATTTTTTCGAGGTTTCTTTAATTTCTAACTATTTTCTATAAACATTTACATACTTATAAATTTATTTTATTGTAAATTCTAATACATACATACATGCATACATATTTGAAACACATTTTTATGTCGATTAATTTAGTGGAATATGTAAATATCCTTATTGCATTTTTTGAGGTTTTGTATATAAAATTTCATTGTTTCACGACGAGGAAAAAAGGAAATTTTAAAATTGTTCCAAATACTTAAACTAGAAAATTAGAATTTGAAGAGCTCTTTTGTTAACTAAATTTTTTTTTAATTTAAAATAAAAAGATTTTTAATTAAATGAAAATACATTACGAGACAAGGTTAAAATTTATATCGATGAAATGCATTTTCTGTAGTCGCCAACAGCAACTTTTGTTGTCAATCCACTTATCTCAGTTAATAAAATCTTAACAATTAATGCAGAAAAAAGAAACAAGAGTTATAACTTTTTCTTATCACGTAGAAAATAATAATTCTCGTATTCCTTTTACAATTGTTATGCTTTTGCTTAAGAGACAACAAATAGTATTAAAGGCACATACGAATGCAATTCCAAATTTAACCCTCTAATGCCTAAGAGTGCCTTAAGGCACAAAAGTTGTACCAATGTATATATTTATTTATTTATTAGTACATATTCTATAAAGTAAATTTGCAGAATATGGTTGCACAAAAATGGCGCCGGTAACTAGACCATATGTCCATGATGTTAACAGTATTTTAAAAATGTTTTTGTGACTGACTTTACCCGACCTATGCCTTTACGTAGGAAGTAGCTACGTGGCTATCAACGAAATTCCACAAAAGAACCGCAAGATTAGACGGTTATCCGTGGCAAATCAGTCAACCAGTGCGCGAGCGAGACGAAAAACTCTCGAAGGCCAAACAATACAGACAAGCCTGACCGCACTTTAGAAATAATTACGATGACGCGAGAGCTGTTCTTCAGCCCAGAGCTGCTTTTTTAGTGTTTCTAAAAGATGTAGCAAAATATTAGTAAAAGTTTCGAAATCTCTTAAATTAGGGTTTTTTATCCCTTTTATGCCTAATTTTGTCAAGCACTTGCATTTGCAAAGAAAATACTTGTGCAGTTGCATGTCGTGTGATCAATTACATAAATTTTTGGGTTTTTGAGTTCCTCAATTGTAACGATAATTTTTTTTCTGATAGATATACTTGAATTTTATAATTTGGAAGTTTCGTTTTTGTTACTAAATATGTTTTTATTTGTAACTGCCCAGGGATGCCTCAAGGCACTCATTAATGTTTTCTCACCTGGAAGGTAAACGACTTATTGAACGGGCTTACAAGTTATTCTTTTTTAAAACAGTGGTCCAAAAATACCCTAAAAAAATTATTCGCATAATATTTTTCCATTTTTTTAAGCTGGTCATTAGAGGGTTAAATTTTTCTTTCTTCCGCAAACTTCTCACATCAATTGGAATTGTTCAATCTTAGCGGAGAATTAAAAAAACCAACTTGAACCTTTTATTGAAAACAATTGTTTTATTTTATTATACTCGAATATAATCAATAAATAATACATACTAAAAATGTTTTTTATTGTCTAAATTTTAACAATTTTGAAATTTCCTCTCACAATTTTATCTCACAGACAAAATTCATAATGTGCATGTCCTATAATATTTTATTTCCATTTAATTTAATTTTTTTTATATCAATAATATTTACTATTTTTTATGTATGCATATATAATTATTAACAATATATTGCCTTTGAGGACTATTCTGATTTCTAGAGTATTTAATTCAAATAATTATATTTTGCTTAAACTTGCCTCTTAAATTAAATGCTTTTGATTGAATTGTTTTAGTAAAATTAATAATTTAATTTTGTTTAGTAAACCTCCAATTAAGAGTAACAGTTGTTTCGAATTTGCTTGTGATCAGATTCAAAGAAGTGAAGAACATTCGAGTAGCTACTGTCGCTTATTGCGATCGATCTCGTTGTACTCATGAAACGAATTACGAGGGCGGATTGATATTGAAGCTACCCTGCGCTAGATGGCAGCGCAAACAGAAAAACTTTTTTTTTTAAATTGCAAATTAGTTTATTTGTTGTAGTCGTTTGAAGTAAGCAACTTTTGTGTTTCTTGAAAAATGGAAAAAAGTGAATTTCGTGCAGTGATTAGACGCTATTATTTGAAAGGGAAAACAGCGAAAGAGACAAAAGAAAAGCTCGATAAACATTACGGTGAGTCTGCTCCGTCAGATTACGTGGTAAAATATTGGATTGCTGAATTTAAACGCGGCCAAACAAGCACTGCAACAATACCATCAACAGGAAGGCCAAAAGAGGTGGTTACTGAAGAAAATGAGAAAGAAAATCATCGATATCGTTATGAATGATCGCCAAGTCAAGTTACGTGAGATTGTTGAAATGGTAAACATATCATATGAACATGTGTTCAACATTTTGCATGAACATTTGCATAAGGAAAATCTATCGGCAAGATGGGTGCCGCCTTTGCTCAGTGTCGAACAAAAGCGAGTTCGACAGACCACATCACAGCGGTTTTTGCACGTAATAAAGCGTAATCCTGTTGAGTTTTTGTTTCGATTAACAACTGTTGATGAAACGTGGGTCCACCACTACACACCTGAAACCAAAAATCAATCGAAACAATGGGTGGAAGCTGGTGGAAGTGCTCCGAAATAGGCAAAGACAGTGAAATCGGCTGGCAAGGTTATGGCCACTGTATTTTGGGATGCACACGGAATATTGCTGATCGATTATCTTGAAAAAGGATCCACAATCACAGGAAAGTATTATCATGCATTATTTGATCAAGTGATTGATGCAATCAAGAAAAAACGACCACATTTAAAGAAGAAAAAAGTGCTCTTTCTTCAAGACAACGCACCGGTTCACACAGGATTAGATACGATGCTAAAATTACATGAAATACACTTCGAATTGGTTGATCATCCACCTTATAGTCCAGATTTAGCTCCTAGTGACTTTTTCCTGTTTCCAAACTTGAAAAAATGACTCGCAGGAAAAAGATTCATCTCAAACGAAGAAGTGATTACCGAAACTAATGCGTATTTTAAGGGGTTCCCAAAATCGTATTATTCAGATGGTATAAAAAAGTTGGAATATCGTCTAACTAATTGTATTGAGCTAAAAGGAGACTATGTTGAGAAATAAATGGTTTTTGAAAAAAAAATGTTTTTTCCTACTCAGGTAGCTTCAATATCAATCCGCCCTCGTATAAAACACTTTAGCAAATGCAAAAACAAAATCAAATATTCTAACCTGGAAAATATCGCTTTAACCCTTGACAACGAATGGGACACATGATCCATTTTTTTATTTTGGGTACAACCACGTTACAGATTATAATTATAGTATGAAATATTTTTTTTTCTTTTATTCATTCGGCCATTGATATATTCACCCATGCATTCAATGCATAATTTAAATTTATAAAACTGATAACAGATGTTAGTAGATCAGTAAATTTCTCTAAGTGTAAAGTATGAAATAGTTTCTCCTTTATTAAATTCTCTGTATGTGCCTAACGCTGGTCTAGTAGCAAAGTACTCTCTCTATCTCTCTCAACATACCAAGTACGACCGTCTGATAGCCGCATTATACTTTCCAAAAAAATACTTGTAATTAGAAAAGCTTAAACTCTAGCAAAAAAAATTAAAATTAAAAAAATTTCATACTTAAAATAAAATACTTTGAAGTATTTGTGAGGAAACAAACTTTAAATTCAAAAAAAGCTTCATCACTGCAAGTTTTCATTTCCTGTTTAAATACTTTTTTTAATCGGAAATTGGTTTTGGCTATTTGCTTTAATAAATTTTGAAATGTTTTTGGATTTATTTTCGTATTTTCTTGTTCCCAAATGTTTTTCTTTCGAACTTTGACCTCTACATGCACACATATTTTTATACGATCTCGAGTTTTTTTTCTACTTTCGCTTGTCAAAGTGCGTTGTTACATATCAGAGGAGAATAAAGCAAAAACTATTCCAAGAGAACAGAAATAATAAAGGAATTCACTGCTGTATCTGTTGTATGTGATACATTTTTTCAAAACTAAAAATGTTGTTCTTTATATTCTCCATGAAAAAAATAATAAGACTAAATAATACAAAGTAGATAAAAAAGTTAGCATATACAACCGTTAAAACACTTAGATCGACGCTGTGAATTCCATAAATGTTTTTATGGTACTTTAGCAGAGAGTTGCCACTTTAGTGGTTTTCCCCAAAAATGTTGGGGCTTTTATTGGGTGACATTTTAAATATGTTTTTTTCGGAGAGACTTTCCTGCTTACTAGTCTGTACAATAACTAAAGTTTTACAACTGATATACTCGTATATGCATTTCCTTCACAAGAGATAAGAGCTGCGTCTGAGTAGCCAAAAATGTGTACTCGATTTTAATGGATTGCGTTCTATTACAGAGAATCGTGAAATATGCGAACACACATTTTTTGAGATGTTTTATTAAATAAAATTAGTCAATAAACTGCAACAAATATTTTTGGAGTAATTTTAGCAAAATGCTCAAAGCTTGATATTAGTACATAAACGAAAACTGAGTCAAGTTAATTTGGTTGAAACGATCAATTACGGGTTCTTATTTTTATTTTAAATAAAGTTAAATTTAGTCTTAACATTTTTTTTGGGCGGGAAAAAAACAAATATAACTAGCAAAATTGCTTTAGCATCAAAGTTTTAAATCGAGAATGCGGGCTCTAACTCTGATAAACGATTAGCAAAAATAACTTCAGCGTTAATGATGAAACAGAACAATTCTGCAACTTCAGGAACAATCGCTTGGTGGCCCATAACAAAATCGACGGCAGTAACTTCAAATTCTCTCTTATTATTGTTTGATTTTCTTTTGTTTGCTTTTTTCGTATGAAAAATGTATGTGATTTCATGAAAACACGGTAACATTGTTGAGAGAATGAGTGTCTAAAATTTAGAGTATAAAAAAAAACGTTGTAAAAATAAAATAGATTCTATTTCATGACCACATTCTCTGGCAAAAATTTATGTCAAACTGTATGGAAAACATACGTCAGCCCCAGTTCTGTTTCATCATTTATTCGAAATAGCTTTACCAAAAAGCAGCCCAAATTGTGGAAGTTTGCCATCAGCAAACAGAATTTATTATTAATAAATTATTATAAAATTTAAGCTTCATTTTAAATTTTGCTCTTTTAAAATGTTTTTGTTTGTAAATTTATAAGTTTAGCAACAATTTTTAACCACCAGCGTGCATATTTAGTTTATTTTTTAAAGCTTTAAATGTCTATTCGAATATAATATATACACAGAGAAAAAACTCATTCTAAAATTAGCTAAAACAAGGTTGATTCAACTGGTTTAATAATGATTTTCCTTTACACGCATTTCATGTTAATTTCACTAAATTAAAACTTATTCTCTTTAAAACAACTAGATATCATGTTCAATTAACATTGTAATTCTAGTTAAATCAAAAGGATATAATGTTAATATAAGATCCCCATTGAACAATCATTATATCAAGTTAAAATAAAGTAAATTTCATGTTGAATCAATACGATTTAAACTTTATAAGCACAACTTTATTTTAACACTAACAATGTTCAATCAATTACTTTCAATATTAAATAAACATTTTTAACATTGTTTCAATACGAAACAATTTTTAAAGTAAATTAACTGTGTTAATTTCAGAAATTTACAATGACTACAAATCGAAATTGTTTCATGTTGCTTTTACATCGCGTTATTTTTCTGTGTGTAGATAAAGACATATTAAATATTTGTTTTATTACAAAATGACTTAAAATAATAAATGTACGTTTATTTTTCTTTTGTATTTCTTATAGACAACGTCTCGAATTGATGCGTGAAATGTATCACAATGAAGCCGAACTTAGTCCCACTTCACCCGATTACAATGTGGAATCTTTAACTGGCGGCGATCCATTCTATGATCGTTTTCCCTGGTTCCGTATGGTGGGACGTTCTTTTGTTTATCTCAGCAACTTATTGTATCCCGTACCTTTGGTGCACAAGGTGGCCATTGTCAATGAACGCGGTGATGTGCGTGGTTATTTGCGTATTGCAGTGCAACCAGTTTTGGTAAACTGACCTTAAGACTTAAAGTTTAAGTAAAGAGTTTTTCAATTATTGTTTATTCTTTATTTTAGGATGAAGAGTCCCTTGATTTTAATAATGGCGTTAAGCAATCGGCTCGTTTGATTTTTAACGAAGATGATGCTAAGCCTAAATACCGCGCTTTGAATGAGAAAGATGATGTGCAACGTTATATAGAAAATGGTGGTTTGGATTCGAAATTGGAAGGTAAAAGTCACTCAACGATATACTTATACTCTATTTATTTATCTGTGTATGTCAAATTTTGAAGAGACTAATTCCAAAGGCCAACTGACATGTTTTTTAAAACAATTTTCATTTTCGAAAATTTTCCAAAAGTTATACTTGAAGTATGTTCGAAATTTCGAACATAATTTCAAATATAGCTAGAATATCAATTTAAAGTTCCTTAATTTCTAAACTCGTATTTAATGTAAAACTGATTTTTTTAATGTGCTGTTCATAAAATCCATACATCGATTGCTTGAATTCTATGAACAGACATACTTTTTTTTTACAAAATTTAGAATATTCGAATACAAAAGAAAGATCTATTCTGAAGTTTAAATTAAAAGGAAATGTATATTTTTCTGAAAAGTTCGCTAGAAAAATGGATTATTCAAATTTGTTCGATATTTCGAACATAATTTCGAACTTTAATATTATAAGCGTGGGGATGCGCTTATAAAATATTATTTTTGTTGTAAAAGTTAATTTTTCAGTTGCAATTTTAAACTAAGCATCGAAATTAGTGTTAAAAGCTTTCAAAATTGGAAATTTTCGAAATCAATTAGAATTTTTAATCTTAAATATACTTTAATGTAAAAGCGGTAAAAAGATATTATTGAAGTATGTTTATTGTTGTATATACATACTTATATATATCGCTCATTTGCTCAAAGAATGTTCTAACTCAAGAAACGTTTTTAGCGCTAAATTATTCTTCGTATTGTTCCTTAATCTCGTGTAAAGAATTTATACAAATATATTGTTTACTCACCTTTTTATAAAAGTAAATAAAAAAAGAATAATTATTTTGAGTTATCACGTTCGAACATGTTCGAAGCTTTAAATTTATATATAACATAAATTTTAAGCTCTTCAACTGCAAAAGGTGCAACATTTTAACGATTTTTTTTTCTTTCTCCTGAATTATGTTTAAATATCTCACAAAATTTAGAACTTTCGAATATAAATAAAACTGAATTCTGAAGCCTAAATAAATATAATAAACTTATTGTTTCTATATTAAAAACGCAAACAAATTATTATTGAAATAAATACGGAATTACAAACAAAATTTCATATCTATGATATTCTATTTATCAATTCAAAAATCAATTCAAATTACCGATATATGTACACATATAAAAACTAGAGTTTTCATTATTTTCGAGAATTCGAATTTAATTTAGAATTTTTCGAAAAATAACTTAAAAACTACACAAAACCGTTTATTTTTATTTACATATATAAACATTTAAATGCTTTACATATTTTACATCGAATTATTTAAATAATCCTTTGGTATCCAACCTTATTAAACATGTTTCCAACATGTTGTTTCCTTTCAATTCTGTTTTTATGCCTTTATACTCGTAACAAATTGTTGTATTAAAATTTAAAACAAACAAACAAAAAATTGATAATCAGAACTTGGAGATGCAGATTCAGGACGTGGCATTGATTCGAATTCAGCATCTGAGTGTCAGGAGGCACAGGATGAGCCCGGAGAACATTTGCAAATTGACAAAGATTTTACATTCCGTGTTACGGTGTTGCAGGCCACCGGCATAGGAGCTGAATATGCCGATATATTCTGTCAGTTCAAGTAAGGATTTTCTTTTTAGCAGAAGATACGCATAAAAAATTTAATATTTTCTTATTCTAACAACAGCTTTTTGCATCGTCATGAGGAGGCTTTCTCTACGGAACCGGTAAAGAATTCAGCTGGTGATCGTTTGGGTTTTTATCATGTACAAAATGTAAGTGTTTTTATTTTCTCTTTATTTTTGCAAGCAACTAAATAATTTGAAATTCATCTTTCAAAGATCACTGTACCAGTTACCAAGTCATTTATTGAATATTTAAAAACCCAACCAATTATGTTTAAAGTGTTTGGCCATTATCAAACACATCCTTTACATAAGGATGCCAAACAAGAGTTTGTTTCAAGGCCACCACCAAGACGCATGTTACCACCAAGCATACCGATATCCCAACCAGTACGTAGTCCCAAATTCGGTCCATTACCTTGTCCTCCATCTTCAACGGTATTGGCGAAACATGATGTTTTGGTATGGTTTGAAATATGTGAATTGGCTCCCAACGGTGAATATGTGCCAGCGGTAACTATTTTTGCAACAAATTTAAAGAAAAGAAAAAAGAAAAAGGTTTATTAATATTTGTTTTCATAGGTTGTTGAGCACAGCGATGATCTTCCTTGCCGTGGTGTTTTCCTTTTGCATCAAGGCATACAAAGACGTATACGCATTACCATTGTCCACGAGCCTACACCCGAGGTCAAATGGAAAGATATTCGTGAACTGGTAGTGGGTCGTATACGTAATACTCCCGAGTCATCTGAGGATGATGAGGATTCTTGTGTTTTGTCTTTGGGTCTATTTCCGGGTGAGGTGCTAGAGGTGCCTGGCGATGATCGTTCATTCTTTAGGTTTGAAGCTGCCTGGGATTCTAGTCTACACAACTCGGCTCTTTTGAATCGTGTGTCACAGGGTGGCGAAACCGTTTATATCACTTTAAGCGCTTATTTGGAGGTAAGATGAGAATTCATATTTCACTTAATATTTCCTATTTGTAAAACCAAATATTTTGTTTTTATTTTCTAGTTGGAGAATTGTGCTCGCCCTGCTATTATAACCAAAGATTTGAGCATGATTATTTATGGTCGCGATGCTCGTACCGGTCCACGTTCTTTAAAACATCTCTTCTCTGGCCAATATCGTAATCCCGAGGCAAATCGTTTGCCGGGTGTTTACGAATTATCCTTGAGAAGAGCATCTGATGCAGGTAGTCCAGGTAGAAATTTTTAAAATGTAGTGATTGTTTTTTATAACTAGTTATATGTGTTTGTATGTTTTTTTATTGTTTATTTTAATTTTTTTGTTGTTATTAATGTTGTGGCTTTTAAACTGTTTTTAAGCTGATTAACTTTAATCATTTTTGACTAGAAAATCGTGTAACACTATTTAAGACCTTTTGCGGAAGACAAATATGACTGTGAAAAATTGTTAAATATTTTTTTCCTGTAATTGATCGACATTTAAAAATCGAGATTTCAAATATATAATTTATTTTAAGAAATATAAAAAAGTAGTTAAGAAAGCTGTATAATTAAAAAAAAATATTCATGAATTTTTTAAGATAAAAATTTATCTACTGGGACATTCCACGTGGAGCGAACACGTATAAATATATTTTATATTTTGTTAATATTTGAGTATGTTGCACATATTTAAGTTCTCGATGCAGATAAAAAATATATAGAGTTTCTATAATTTAACTAGTCGGGAGGTATACTCTACGTCAAGTCTTATTAAGTTTTTAAAAGAAAAATTAGCAAACACGCACAATTTTTTAGGAACAAAGATTTTTTCACTATGCATTTGATGGGGAAGCCCCTGTAGGCTATTGGATAGTGTACTAGACTATTATTCCGGCTGGTGTAGGTTCAATTCCTGCCTAGACACCGGGATGTTTCTGCAGATAAGCCAAAAGGGCTTCGCAGTTTGTGTTTCTATTAAAGAAACAGTTTTTTTTTAATAACCATTAAAGCGTTTGAAAATAATTAAATTAGTAATTAATATATAAATGAAGAAATGTTAATGAATTTGAAATTTAATAAGACGGCTTTTCTACAGTCAAATTTTAATTTAGCTTGCAGAAAGACAGAGTAAGAAAATATTCGTTTCTTTATTTTTCTCTCAGCTGAATTAAAACTTTGACTGTGGAAAAGCCGTCTAATTAAAAAAATATTAAAACACCAAACTGTGCGCTAACGTCAACAGATGGCACTCATACAGACACAGAACTGTCAGTGCAGACGTGCATCAGTTAACACAGACAAAATGGTGTCGCTTTTATGTTTTGTTACACTTAATTTGTAGCCCTAATTTTCAAAGTGCTATAAAGAACTTGATTAAATGCGTGACTCTTCACCAACTTTAGTCAGCTTGTCATTTTACAGTAATTTTGATTTAGCTGCACAATCACCTTCGCACGATTTTTTGTGCAGATAAGTCAAAAATGCTGTTATCTTAAATGTATGTTTGTATTCACATGCGAACAAAATCGACGAATTTTAATGATGACGACTTGCTATTTGTATGACTTGTATGCGATATTTTTTAATTATAAATGACATAAGTTGGATGTTTATGTAAAAAAGTGTGTGCAGCTAACGTTGATATTCTGTATGAAAATAATTTTAAAATGCCAAAAATTTTGGGCATTTATCTTTAATGTTCAGGTATAAAAAGGCTCGAAAAAAAGAAATTGTATGGAATTTTGAAGAATAGTGACTGAAATTATAAATTTTGTGCAGTTAAGTCAAATGTGCTCTTAACAAAAGACAGCTTAATCAAAACTACTGTCAAATATTTAATTAATTGTAAGCAAATCTATTACTGCTCTATATTTCTTTAAATATTAAACCGGCGATATCTAGTTCTTCTAATTGCCACAAAATCTCGATAAAATCTCGAAAATATACAATTTGGTAAAAACACCAACCATTTTATTATACGCTCTTCTTGCGGAGTATAGCGCTCCATTATTTGTCTCTTTGTGTACTGAAGATGTTTAGTTCACAAATGTCAAATATGGTTGACGTGCCATGCCATTTGCAATAGAAATTACGTAATGGCTATATTTTTAATTCTTTCTTTCCTCTTCGTTTTCCCAAAACTGGCTAAATAAAATGATTTTTTGTTTTTACTTAGTCGCCTTCAGCCCGAATTAAGGGGCTTGAATTCTAAAGTATTCCCGAAGACGGTTACGCAAACTAAAAGTTTCTTCATTAAATATCGGCATAAAGTCGGCTGCATACAATAAAAATTGTCGGCTGCATACAACAAAAATTGTCGGCCTTAACGGATTTCGGCTTGACTTAGAATTTTCCAGAATTAATGGTTCTCGGTGAAAGAGAGGTTTTAAAATTTTTGTAAAAATTTAATTTTTTTTCTTCGATGTATGTCACAAGCGTTTATATATATCGAAAAAGCGAAGCCTATACTGAGGAGTCTTAAAAGTAAAGAGTTTAGCATAATATTATTATTATAATTAAAGGATTATTATAATTAAAAGATTTAATTAAAAGAATCCTATACTTAAAATATGCAATTAAAATATTGTAATTATAAGATTATAATTAAAAAATAATTAAGAGGACAACCCGTCTCTGACTTGACTTAAATGAGAAGTCCGAAATTAACGGCCTTCTGCTTGACTTATAACGTTTTTAGATTTAACGAATATAGCTATTCGTTCTTGATATTTTTTTTTCAATGATGCGATTTTTGCTTGAATTTGCTTTTTTGGCAACATTTCAAAATATAATTATGTATGCGGCCAGTATTAAGTTATCTTAAAAACAGGAGCCTACCTTGAGGCTTGTTGAATTATAAATAGTTTAGCATACAATTAGAAACAAACAAAAGCTTAACAATTTCTTGCTTCGGTAATAAAATTAGTTAAAACGTTAATTTATTATATAAAAAGAAATTATGAATTGCAAAAGGGTTTTAACTTAAAAATTCGTTTTCTTTCTTCCTTTTCAAACAAAGGTGTCCAACGTCGTCAACGGCGTGTTCTCGACACTAGCTCAACTTATGTACGTGGTGAAGAAAATCTTCATGGCTGGCGTCCACGCGGAGATTCGCTTATATTCGATCATCAATGGGAATTGGAAAAATTAACACGTCTCGAAGAAGTTGGTCGTGTACGTCATTTGTTATTGTTACGCGAACGCTTGGGCATGGACACAAATCCAAATCCCACTACAAAAACCGAAAAAGATGTTTGCAATTTGGCTGCCAAAGCGGCTACATCACCAGTACACATGGTCATGCCACCATCACCACAGACACCGGTCAAAGATCCACAACAGTTAATGCCAGAACGTGAATATAATGAACGTGAAAAGGACTTGATGACAAAATGTTTGAAATTGATACAAGGTGAGTTTCTTTAAACATAAATGGGAATGGCAAGAGTTTTTTTTAAATATATTTTTGTATTTTTCCCTCAAGGACGTTATCAAAAATCTGAAAATTCCGATAATCAAGCTCAATCGGATGTTTCGCCCAGTGATGAGGGCTGCGCTGACATGACAGTCAGTTGCATATCCAGCAATTCAATGGAGTAAGTTTTGTGTATATAAAAATTAAATCAAAATTACTATAAACAATTTGTAGTAAAAAAGCGTTTAAATCTGTCTTAAAATAAGGATGTCGGTTTTGAAAATGGAAGCATTTTCTCAAATGTTGTTCAAAAGTTACATTCTTCTTTATTTAGATATATATATTTTTTTAAATTTGAAGAAACGTTAAAAAGTTTTTGTTGCAAAAAATCTTTAAACTCGTGTTTGTTTAGCTCTAAGAATCAATTCGAATAATTTTTTTAACTCTTGTTTGGTTTTTCCCGACTGATTTCATATTTTAATGAAATTTTCGCACAAATATTTGTCTACGTTTAAATTTTTATTTGTTGACATTCATATATTCCTTACAGATCGGTAGATTTAAACGAGTTTTTTAAGTGTTGAAAATGCTGAACCAAAATTTTTTGTATTAAATTCATGTAAAATAATAGCGCAACTCTGCTTTCGAAATTGTCTCTTTAAATTTGAAGCAACAAATTAGTAGAGTTTCGAAATTGTCTTTTTAAATTCGAAGCAACAGATTAGAAGAGTTTCGAAATTCCTAATTGAACTACACTTTTGTCTCGGCAGTCCTCAAAGATCACAACACAAAATTATGTTTCTATCGAAGTGACTCGAGTACAATTTAAATCAAAATTATCTTTATGAAGCAAACATAAGTAGTTTCATATTTTAATGGGGTCATAGTGACAAGTTTGTATCTTAAGTAAACTTTAGGCAAACGTTGCGCACTACAAAATAAAAAGTTCAGCCTTTTCCTTCCCACCTTTACGTTTTAAGAACACTGGAAAATTTAAAAACATGCCTGTCAAAAAATTTATTTATTTTTTATTACTTTTTTTTAGTACAAAAACAACACAAAAATGTATTTTATCAAACAGAAAAATTCTTCTCCAAAATATACTGATTGTTTTTTTCTTTGTCTTCATTTTAACTTTTGTAATTTTTTTCTTTTTTTTCATATTTGTATAAAATAAAACTCTTATTTGGTTACCACGTATTAGAAGAAGGTAAAATTGTATCCTTATTTTTAATTTTTGTTTAATTTTTACCTGTAACTTGTTAAATCAATTGTTTTAATTTTAAGATTGGTTGTTGTTCGTTAATATATTTTTTTAATTTTTCTAATATTTGTCCAAACTAACTGCTTTTATGTATTAAAGTTCACACAAATTATTTTGTATACTAGTTGTTTTGTTAAATTTTTTATGGAAAATTTGTAAACTGGTATCTTTTTTACAAATCTTTTTAATGGCAACTTTTTTATTTGGGTATTTAGATTATGTTCTCCTGATCGTTCTGATGCTCCAAATGGCTGGGAAGCTCCTGCACCGGCTACACAACCAGCTCTCCCTCTTCGTTTGTTTGTACCCGAATTAGAAGAGATTCGTGTTAGTCCTGTGGTGGCACGCAAAGGTCTTTTGAATGTTTTGGAGCACGGCGGTTCGGGTTGGAAGAAACGTTGGGTGGTGAGTATTTATTATTTATTTTTTAAATGAAAATGAAATTTTCTAAATTTTGCTTTTAGCAACACTTTTTTATTTTGGGATATTTTATAAATTTTTGGCGGAGATTTTCTATATTTTTTCGAAATAAATTTTATTTATATTTTTTCATATTTAAACTCTGCTTTTGTTATTGTTTTTTAGATTGTACGTCGTCCTTATGTTTTCATTTACAAATCCGAAAAGGATCCCGTGGAGCGGGCTGTCTTAAATTTGGGTACAGCACAAGTGGAATGCAGCGAAGATCAAGCGGCAATGGTTAAAATACCAAATACATTTAGGTAAGGACGTGATCATTCAAATTCATAATAAACAAGAATACAGTTCAATAAAATAAATTATAATTTTTTGTATTGAAAGTAAAAATATTAATTTTTGAAACATTTTCGAAATTTCTAACATAATTTCAAATTTTGAAATCAATTTTAAACGTTGAATTACATTAAATATTATTTCCACGCAAAATGTGCAAAAGACTTAAATTTTTTTTACCGAAAATTCGAACTTATGCTCCAAATTGAATATGTGGCCCAAAACGGCATAGTTAAAGGTTTCAAAAAATCACATATTCTTAAAATTGCCAAGGATACTAAAATTTTGAATTGAATAATTTATTTTTCAAAGCCGAACTTAATGTGAAAATTAAAAAGAAAATATTTGTTAAAGTTCAACTCCAATGAAAATATAATCTTTATATGTGCAAATGCAAAAATATATGTGCTTGAATCACGCTCGAAATTTCGTATGAAATTTGGAATTTTCGAATTTTGGTTGAACATCAAGTTTCCTCAGAAAACTACTTTAGAGATTTTAATTTACTAAAACCTCTCAATGGAAACATTTTTCTCTCAAGAGGTGAGTAAACAGGACGTGTATGAATTTTTTACTCATCATGGGGAACGATACGACAAATTATTCCGCGTTCTTAACTCAAAAATTACGATTTTTTAATACAAATTTATTGCAATAAAGGTTTAATATGTTTATAGAAAATTGCAAAATTACGAAATAAAGAAAAGATGTGTGTGTCAAAGTGTCAATGCAAAATACAAAACTAATGTTTTTTTGGGAAAATTCAAAATTTTAAATCTAGAATCATGTCCGAAATATCGAACAACAAGTTTTCGGATTTTAGTTGAATATAAATTTTCAAGATTAAGTTTTATTGAATCGTATTTTCTGCTTAAAATTCCAACTTAATTTCCAAAGTAAATGTAAAATGGCGAAATAGTGAAAGTAATATTTTTCTGAAGCCAACTTAATTTCGTAATAAAGAATAAATTTTTTTAAAGCGAATTTCAATGCAAAAATATTGTTTTTTATTTGGAAATTAAACTATAAATTTAAGAATCATCGAATATGTGAATTAATTACGTTTTTACCTTAATACAACGATAAAATTTCAAAATTGTAAAATCTTGAAATTGCGAAATAGGGGAAATATATATATATATATATATTATTTAATTCGTACTTAATTTTGAAATAATGAAGGAATATACTTTAAAGAAAAGTATCAATTTTAAATATATTCGAAATTTCGTATATGAAAACGAATTTCAGAATTTTAAATTTCAAGCTTAAGATTTTTCAATTCATATTTTTCTATGTCAAATATTCAAAAAGCCTACGAAAATTGTAACTTGATTTCGAAATTTGACGAAAACTCTAGTCTATATTATTAATAGGCAAACACGTTTTTTGAGATCTCTTTTACAGCCGTAATACTGAACCGATTTCGGAAAGATTTATATGTTTTAATGCGCCCTGCAGGAAATGTCAATAGTGAAACTGTACTGACTTACTATTGACACAGTCAGCAGTACTAGTGAACTATATTACCCCAGAAAATGTTATTTACTATAGACATTTAACATGTGCGTGTCATTGAAAATCCACTACTGACATTGGTACTATTGACTAGGTATTTGTTTTGGGACCATATGTAGACATTGGAACCAGTGATGCATTAGTACGTTTTAGTAATTTTAGTCTACAATTTGGGTACTCTTCTGAAGTAGATGTCTATAAAGAAAATGTAAATTTTAACTTTTGGATTTTAATTGAAAAAAAAGACTAAAAGGCGCTAATTCATAGCAGTTGTTTGCAATATATAGGTACTAAAATTAAGATACTAATTCATTTCAGTCTTTGTAAAGTTTTCTTATAGTGACAATGACGCCAAATAGTCACCAAATTGTAGACTGAAGAGGTGACTTGGGGACGCTTGTCCCCAAGTTTCCTTCTGGGCGTTTGAAGTTGCTAACAATACATGCACACTTATTACATATACATATGTGTGTGTGTGTTTGTCCAATTTGCATTGTGTAGAAATGAGACAGAGTTTTTTCTATATGTATATTGTAATAAAAGAGAGATAAGTAAGAGAGTTCTAAGTTGTTTATTTAGAATGTTTTTTGTTTTTGTACTTTATCGTATATATTTACGTAAATGCTTAATATTTAATTACTAGAATGTGGGCGATTCGCCGTCGACCGCTAAATATTACTCGTTCCCATCAAAACATAACGATATAATTTCAGTTTGTATAAAAATTAAAAAATCAGAAAATTTAGAATATTTTCGAAAATTCAAATTTATGTTCGAGTTTAAAAAAAAAATATGAAAAAGTCTTATATGCTATTATTAATGCTCGGTTTCTTTCCATCTGCAGTGTGGTCACTAAACATCGCGGTTATCTGTTACAAACTTTGGGCGACAAGGAGGTGCATGATTGGTTATACGCCATCAATCCATTATTGGCTGGACAAATAAGGTATTTATTTTGATTTTCTTATATTCCGAATAAAAAATAATTTTGCTGTTTAATTTAATTTTTTTAGATCTCGTTTGGCTAGACGCGCACAAGAGATGGCTTCACAAACAGCCTCACAAATTCAAGCAACAACCGCCACAAATACTGGCTCGAATAATAAATGAGATACAATAACGATGGAATCCGTTTTAGTATATTGAATACAATAAAAATAAAATATAAAATGTTGAAAAGAACAACAATACAAATTATTTAAGATTTGAAAATCACAAAAATCTATGAAATTAAATTGATAACAAACAACAAACAAAATAATTAACAAACCAAATAAAACAAAAAGGAAATAAGCTCAGAAAGATTTTGAAAATTAACCAAGCGGCAGACAACAGCGGGTTTTTATTATTCAAGTGCAATAATTTTTTTTAATGTCTAAAGAAGAAAACAAATAAAGAAACGGTTTGAATTTTTTTTTTGAAACAACGGATTCCATCGATAAATTATTAACAAACAAATGAAGACGAATGCAGGCATTACATTAAATAAAGTTGATATAAGAAAAGGAAATTATATACACTCACATAAATATATAAAGAAATAATTAAAATATGTAAGTAAGGAAAAGTTAAGAAAATAACAATGTTTTTTAACAAATAACAAACAGAAATTAAACTCTCCAACCAAAATAACCAAAATAAAAAGTAATGAAATTAAATTTGCAAAACAAACTCCCTCCCTGAAACTTTCCCTTAAGATGTCGAACTATAAATGTTTCCATATACACAACAAGAACAACAACTTATTAATATTTGATGTATAACGTTTCAAATTCGATTTTATTTTATTTCTCGAAGAAAGAATTTTTTTGCAATTTATTATTAATATTTATATATATTTAAAATAATTATTGAAAAAACAATCTAAAATTAATTGCTTTATTGTTGATTATCTCTTACAAAAAAAAAAAAAAGATGAAAGCATTACGAAAAATTCAAAATTTTTACCAGATATATATTTTAAAAATTGATATTAGAAAGAAGCGAAGGTCGAATCAAACAAAAAAATTAAGCAGTTGTAGGTAGAATTGTAGGATACACGATTTATATTATATGATAAAATAAATTTTATGTATTTGATAATGGAATGTGGAACTGATTCTTTTCGAACTTTATAACAATTACTTGTATAAAGCATTCCCTAATTAAAATAATGATCCTTTGAGAGTAATTTCAGTGGATTTCACTTATTTATAGCTGATCTCAATTCGTTTAGAAAAATTAATCAAATAATTTGTTATGATATAATATTGAATTTGAGCATTTTGTTACAAATATCAATTCGAATTTCAGATAGCAATGTTTATTTTGAAAATGTTTCCTTATATTCCATTTTAACCATGCTAACTATTATCAGTGTTTGAAAAAAACTAGACTCTCAAGTAGCAGTAGCAACCAAAAACCATAAAATAGTGCAGCTAAAAATTTAAAAAGAGTGAAATTTTTATAATTTAAATTTTAGTAGCAATATAATTACAGTTGAGTTAGCAATAGTATAGCATTGACATAGCAGCGAAAATGCTGAAGTAGCAGTAGAATTATAATTGATATATTATTTCTACTTCTACGTCAGCTTTAATTCTACTGCTACTTCAACGCTATTTTAATACTACTACTTTATTAGCGCATCTGCTACTTCTATTGCTACTGAACGTCGAAATTAACGGTGGTAATAATTATGAAACTCCAAATACAACAGCTGTAGTATTAATTTGGTGTTAAGCTAATCCTTTATTTTATTTTTTATTGCTACTTGTTTATTTTAAGTTTTAAATTTATGCACGTAGCCTATTCTGCGTTTCTATTCGAGTCGAAATTATCTCCGTATTCTGCGTTCCGTTTTTTACGATTGTATGTATTCTGTTTAGTGATTGCAACTACATTTTTTATTTAGTTATTTTATTTATCACTGTTTTTTTGCTCTAAATTTAACTTTTTATTAAAATGTTTGTAAAGTTGCTTTTTTTGTTTCTATTTTATACGTTTCATAAAAAACATCTGGCTTAAAAATACTCTTGGCTTCGTCTTTTTCTTTCGATTCAGTTTTTTTGTTGGAATGCCTATTCTCGATTTTTGCGTAACCGAGCGCGGGAACGTCATCGAAATGCAGAATAGGGCTGAATGTTACAAAAACCTTCAAGTGCTTTTGCTGCCGCATACAATTGTTTAGACTAGTTTTAGCAATTGCAAAACAATATTTGGAGCTTTCATAAATAGTTTTTTTTGAACACCGACCATTTGTAAAATATCGGATGGCTTTAATGATCCACACAAATTTATCACGTGGAATATTGTTAGTTTTTCTCTAGAATCTCTAATTTAATTACTTTCATGGGAACATTTTCAGTAAAGACAAAGATCTTACAACATTAACAACAAAAATAAGATTTGGCTTAACAAAGCTTTTAAAGCTTCACTGATCTTATCTTTAAACAATTTTATTTTAGTCATTCAAATGAACTTTATTGCTTTCAATAAGATTTTATTTTCAGTCTAAGTCTTACAACTCTCATTGAGTTGAAGGCAGTTTGAAATATTTACTGATTTTTTTTTCAATTTAGAGCACAATCTTTCGTATGCGAAGAACTCGTACATATAAATAAAATTTAGTTTAACTTTCAACAACAATATAGATATGTGAGTTTATTAACAATTGAAAATTGGCTGAAAAACACGATAAAAAATAAATTTTCTGCTTTTAACCACAAAGCAGGACAGATTTTTTGGAAAAAGGGTTTGCCTTAAACCATGACGAAAGCTTCGTGAAGCTTATTAAAACTGTAATTAAAACCTTTTTCTTAACTATAAAGGCAACAAACTGCTGTTAACTGTAATTATAAAAGATGTTCTTTAAACTTAAATTAAAGTTAAAAAATGTTTTATGCTAATTATCAGATTTATTGAGAAATTTTCTTATAAAGTCTAAAATTGAGATTTAAAAACTTTCATATGTACGAAATATGAAATAAAAAGTTTATCTAATAATTATGTACCAGGCCTTACTGCAATTATTTGAAAACTAGTCTCTAATCTAAAATTTAATGTTTAAATTAGTGGTACTAAAAATAAAAGTAAAACTTAAGAAAGTGAGCGAAAGACAAAGAAGATAATTTTGCTCGCTTTATTTCAAATATTTGTTTTTGTTTATTCAAGTGCATAATTCTGTTTTCTAAACTATTAACAGTTGGTGTTTTTCTTTTACTTTAATACTTTCTAGTTTTCCTTATTAGCAGACAACTTTCATCCTTCTGCGCTCCTTTTTTGTTTTCCTCTTTAATGAAAAAGTTGAGCTTTAAAAAAATATTTTTATTTAATTTTAAATTTAATAACTAATTTATTCATAGAAAATTATTCACAAGTTTATAACCGGTTTATAAAAACTAATATTTTATAAAACAAAAATATTTAGTATGAATCAGGCCTTAAGTCTGTAAATTAATGAATTCTTAATAAAATTAACACAAAAGCGGAGTTCGGAGTCTAATGAAAATGGTCTTGTAAAAGCGAAAATGCAAAATATTGTAGAATTTTTTTGAAATCTAAAAACAGTTCTACAACTGTTGTAAAAACAGTTGACATACGACTCATATAATAAGTTGTAGATTGTATATCTTACAATTTACCTACGGCAACTGCCTTAAAAATTTTAATTATTATTATTCTTTTCTTATAAATAATTTGTTGAATATATTTTAAGTGTAAATAGTTTTAACTTATTTTAGCTTTTAATTTTAAAAATATATTAAAGAATTTTCCATTATTTTTAAAGAAGCAGTTTATAAATACTTAACAAACATTTTCTTTTCTCAAGGATTTTAAATAACTTTTGTTTTGCTTGTTGTATAGATTTTTATTTAAAAACAAAAAAAAAAATACAATATTTTTATTATTAAATATATTTTTTGCATATAAGTAAAAATTATATATACAATAATTTAGTTTCTCTAAAACAAGAAAATAAATAGTATTATTACCAATAAAAAAAAAGAGTAAAACACTACATTATACTATTTACATAATTGCATATAAAAACTTATATATATTTATGATCTAACTATACATATATATAAAAAAACAATAACAATAATTAAAATATATATATAAATGTTTATTTCAAATCAACACTTAAGACAAAGAAAAAAATGAAATTTTGAAAAAAATCATAATGTGTAGAATTAGTGAAATGAAAATGGCATAAAATAAAATATAAATCAATTCGAATATTAACTATAGACCAGTGAACAAAAACAGAATATAAAAAACAAAATAATTGAAAAATTGTATAATCATTATACTTAAATAAATAAATGAATGAATAAATAAATAAATTGAGTAAAATACATAAAATAAGAACTTGAAAAAAACAGTTTAATATTTCACTTTAATCATTAAAGGATGTTTCATAATCTGAAATAAAAAACCTTATTTGCAGTTAGAAATAAAAAATGAGCAAATTGGAATTTATTTTAAGCAAAATTTATTAATTTGCTGAACAATTTCATTGACGGGTTCTTGTATGCAAAATAGAGTTATTCAAATTGAACAAAGTTTCATAACTCTTTTTTAGCAACTGTTCCGCTTCGTTTTGAATTATGTCCTTAACAAAAGCATTCAAACATCTTGAGTCCCGCATCACCCTGTAATGCTCACAATTTTGAGCTTTTTTGAGATTTTCTTAAACTTCGAATCACAAAAACATTCGTTTTTAAATTCGGTTCATGCATTGAGCTTTATGTTACTTAGACTGCCTTTTCACAGGCAAAGTTTACTTTGACAAAGTCTTTACAATTTATTTTTAAACTTTCTTTCACTTTTTCAAACTCAAAGTTTACTGACAAATTTTATGTTCTTTTGTTTGATGAACATGCAAACCTCACACAAACACACACATGTGCAACCAAATACAAGTATATGTAAACGACGAACGATGAAGGAAGCAAGACAGAAAAATAAAGTTTGCCTGTGGAAAAAGGGTATTTATTACATTGCAATGCGAAAGCACTGTCATTCTATTCAAGTTACACAGTAACGAGCCGATGTTCCTTTTTCCATTCAAGTCACTCATGGGGCTTGTTGCCAAGTTTCTTTGAAGTAGCGCCTATTGTAACCAACAATGAAAAAATAATATGAGAATTATTATTTTTCTTTTAATAATTTCTAATCATTCGAAGTATATTTACTAACTAATAACTTCATTATACTTGTTTGTCTTCACTCAAATTGTGGCATTATTGTAGAGCTTTTACGATTCATGTAAAAAGCTTAGAAGATTTTTATTAAATAACAACTTTTAAACATTTTATTAAATAAAAACTTTTCATTAAATAAAAACTTTTTAACTTTTAACCATTTTGTTAAATTATATTAGGTATTTCATTAAACAAAACGTTTTTTAGCTTTTATTAAATAAAAATCTTTTTTGTAATATAAAAACGTTTTAAAATTTCTAATAGAACGTAAAATAACAACTTTATTTAAAATAACAAATTTATTAAATAACAACTCTCATCAATTTTATTAAATTAAAAGGTTTTGAGATGTTTTATTAAATAACAAGCTTTTAGGCTTTTATTAAATAAAAAGGTTTTAAGATCTCTGTTAGAGAGTTGTTGTTTTTCTTATGACAGAATCTAATATAGTCGGAATTGGATTTGAAAAGACGACATAAAACGGATAACATTGAAATTCATCACACAAAAGTATATTTTTGTCGCATTTTCAAATTCAATTCCGACTACATTGAAGTCTGTGACCACCCTGATTGTAAGAACTCAAAACGTTTACAACTGACAATGCTGCCATGGCAATACCATGGTAAATTAGTACAGGTGGTGTCGAAGCTGCAACAACACTGCTTTTAGGTTCGAAGCTGTTAAAAAGTACAAAAGAAAAATGGAAAAATGTTTGCATTTTCTGTTCTATAAAGAATTTTGTTTCTTTTCTTTTTCTTATTTGCATTGGAAACAAATGTTAAAGTGTGCTTTTTTACTAGTGAGGGTGTGTGTTAGTAATACATAATCAAATTTTGAAAGACTCGAACCCAAAAAAAAAGTCCGTTAACGCTTCGACACTACCTGTATTATTCTACCATGGGCAATACAGAATACTCATTATTTGTCAAAAACTGAAAATTATCTTCGTGACGTTCAAGTTCTGTCAATAATTATGACAATTAAATTTAAGTTACACCAATGTGTGTTTTGCGCGAGCTATGTAAGTATGTATGTGCTAAAAACTAAAACAAATAAAGAAAAACTGCACATCAGAGCATATTTCATTATTATAAGTTTTTTGTTTCGTTTGAATTTGTCTTCTTTGTACATAAAACGAAGCTTCAAATTACTGTCAGTATACGACAAATCACTGCATGATTTATTTACTGTTCAAAATGTTCAAGACAAGATGAAAAAGTGTGCTTGTGTTAGTGAAAAATTTTAAACTTTAATCTTATTTAAAGCATTTTGGACAGCTTACAGATTTTTGTAGCTTTTTCTGCTAAGACCATTTCCTTCTGAATTTTTACCTCTTGATAATATTTACTTAAAGCTTAATTTTTAACTAAAAGCCACCAAGTTTTTTTTTCTCTATATATCTATTATATAAATAAAGACAAATTTTCGGATACCTCTTTCTCCTTCGTTTGCCAAACAATTTTCTTCATTCTTTTACCAAATGGTAGACATTTTTGAGCTTCAGTGAACCGACTATATATTATCTGTTATCTGTTCATTTTCAAAGAAATAAAAGGTTCCTAAAATTTACACCAATAAAAATGTTAAAAATACACACGTACATTCACTTATGCAAGTATTGGTTCAAGTAGAAACATAAGCAAAGAGTAATAAAATTTTTTCTCTTCAAATGAGTAAAGTTCTTTTAAAAGAACTTAATTAATGTGTCCATATTATGACATTTTGTGTATATTTTAAGATGAAGCTTGCAAAATCTTGTCAGGTAAGAGATGATTCTTTGCACCACTGTGAGGTGGTGCTGTACAAATTTGCTACCATTTTTATTGAGCTTATCTATACTACAGGTAAGGTCAGAATTAAAAATTAAATAAAAATTCCATAAATCTATGTATATAAAAGAGATAGTTATTGCTAAAACATATTTCGTAGTTCCACGGGAACTGGAACAGTACTTGTTCAGATTAAATTATATAATTACATACTAATTACCTTTGCAAGAGGTTTTAATGCATTTACATTAAATAGTCATATTGACAAGAAAAAAAATTTGTTAACGGGAATTATATCATTTGATTAAGCTAAACTAAAAAGCTTTAATAGCTTCACAAAGGAAGTGGTAGAGAAATAGCTTGAAATATTTAACAATCGCTTTCATTGTAAAACTAATAGGAGTATTCAAAGCAAATTTGAGTTTACCAAAGTATGTTTATTTTTCTTTTATAATCAGCTATAAAATTCCTGAAAATGTATGTATATTGAATAATCAGTTTGTTATCCTATACCAGACGGCTTTCTTTGAAAGTTACCCATGTAGCTTTTTATACACAGCTTTTAACATACATCAAACTCTTTGTGGTTAAATTTTCAAGAACAAACAGTACAGCCAATAAACGATTTTTAAAGAAAGCATTAAAACCGAGTTTTCCATACAAAAGTCGTGCTTAATCATACGATCTATCGAGCTGCAAAAGACACTTGAAAAGTTCAACTCAAGAAAACAAGACCTAAGTTGCTTAAGAAAAAAAGTATAACAATTTTTTTTTTTGGTATGTATATCAAATACTGAAAAAACAGAATTTATTAAATTAAAATCATCATAAAGTAACAGAAAAATAAAAAAACTTTCTGAAAAAGTGGCCAACAATAATTTAAGCAAAAAATTGCTTAGAACTGAGAGAAATGTATATATGTATGTATGCATGCCAAGAGAACATTTAGTATAATATAAAAAGTGTAATTTTGCTTTCATGTTTCTTGCAGCTTTGAGCTTCCACGGCTAAAAACCTTTTTTATGAATTTAGCAGACCATCTCCTTTTGCTTTTGTTATCACTGCGTATGGATGTAGTTGATAAGTCGGACATGCTGGCCGTAGTTTGTCTATTCGACGATGAAGAGCTGGTAGTATCGTTTCTGTAACATAATGATGTTAGCGTTGCAATATCTGCTGTGGCATTCACATTTTGTATGGAACTGGCTAATTTGGACCAAAAATTAAACAAACTTGCTGTACCTGGGCTGTAACGTAAATGTGTGTATATTTTTAATGTTCTTGGTATATCGACACTTTCTTCATATAGTAAAGGAACAATTTTTCGTGTTTTGTGCTGTATTTGCAGTGCTTGTGTGTAGTTAACTAAAAACTTATTTTCAGGACTCTTAAGGAATTCTTCTGTTAAAATCACAATTAAATGTTTGCACCGTTCTTCAATTAGTTGAGTTAATGCAACATGCTCAAATTGAACTCCGCCTAATAAATCACGATCTTTCATGCAAAGCTTAAAATTATATTCTGGATTGTCTTCTAATTTTGTTAACATTTCAGAAGCGTAGTTTAAATCTGCGTCGGCATAAAGCACAAAGGCATCATACAATTGAGGAGGTAATCCCTTCTGAGCACGTATTACGTCGGATGCTGTTAATATATTTGGGTCAGAGCCATGACCAAAATCATTATAAAAATTCAATGAATTCGCATCAACATTTTCTTTTGAATTCAAATTTGGACACAGCTGAAGATTTGTCTGATATGTTTTTGTATCTGCAACTAAATTTTCGTATATGTCATCAGAAACGTCCCATCGATCTATAATGCCCAGAAATTGCTCTAAATAGCCAAATGTTGCTGTTTGTGGGTTGTTATTGCACCATAGTTGAATAACTTTTGTTGTAGGATCGTTGCCACTTAGTGCATTTTCATCACATAAAAATTTTTGTTTAGAAAGAGAGGCCAACCCTCGCCAATCACGTTCGTATCCTTCTTCCGAACGTAAAATTTTTTTTGAATTTAATAAATGGGAAAGTTTCCGCAACGATGGTTTGCTGAGTGCGGTCAAAGGTATTTCTTGAAAAGACATAACTTCACTTTGGATTGCTTCCGCTGGAAACTCAATCGAGGCATTATTGATGTTAATGCTAATACTGCCCTGATTCGTAACTGTTGATAATGCCACACTTTGTACCATATTATCGTATTATTGTTCTGTAATATCAAAACAACACTAGTTTCACTTTTTTTATATATTATAAAAGTTTAAAATAAGTATTATAATTACTGCGCCTATCGAAAATTAATATTAAGATCTTTGTTATACCTTTTTTCTTCAGCTACTTAGGTCTTGTCTTCATGAGTTAAACTTTTCAAGTGTCTTTTGCAGCTCGATAGATCGTATGATCAAGTGCACAATTAACAAATTCAAGGCTTTCTGGTATATTATTACAATGAGAATAACAGAATAGAGGGTAGAATAATTAGAGTTTATCACTAGTGTGATAACGAGGGACAGTGATCGTAATAAAAGTTATGCGTGAATTTATGACCTGTGCAATTATAAACAGGTACTTGTATTTACATGCTCACAAATTGAGCGTGAGAATTAATGCAAACGACAATAATAAAAAAATCTAACATGAGATAATTTAAGAAGTAATCCCAATTGTTTCGATCCAGATTTTAAATGTCAATAAACAGACTTTTATCGAAACTATAATGTCAGTACTCGGTAAAGTATTCCTCCCGCATACAAAAATCGTAACAATATGTATGTACATATATTAATATATACACACATGCATACTTATAAATCGAAAATCATATAAAAAGTCGTCGTGTATTTATTTTAGTTGAAAAGTGAAAATAATTTTAAAATATAAAAACGAGATTATGTTCGTTCGTTTCCTCTGTTTTATTAATTTATGTTTTAAATTACAACAATATATTTATACATAAAGAAATAATATTTTTTAATTAAAGTATAAATGTTAATATAATGCTAAATTTAAATTAATATATAGAAAGAAAAACAATTATAATTATATATACATACATATATGCAAATGGAAAAACATAAATGATCAATATAAATTAATATAAAACAATTCATAGTTAAATAAAATAAAAAAATTATTTAATAAAAAAGAAATATGTAAATCGTTTAGAAAACATATTCAGTCAACTCTACATTTTTTCTCTTTTTTCTTGCAATTTATTTTCAAATTTCTTTCAATTCATTTCAAATCGTGGTGTAACTTAATCCAGCATAGCGTCCAGCAAATTTAATTCGCCGCAATTGTCAAATTCCATATTTGGCAATTGCGGCAATAAATGTTGCTCTTTCAGTATTAGCGAAAACCTAGGCATCATGAATTTTGAGTAAGTGCTCTGAGACACAGAAATATACATATGTACATCCATTTTGCGGCTGTCTAACTACAGTCCAAATAATTTTGTATAATAAATTATTAAATTAAATTTAATTTTCCATGTATTATTAGTCAATTTGAAATATTTTATAATTCAGTGTAGTTCATCTACTTATAAGACCTAGACAAACAAATTTTGGGTTTCTGGAAGCCGTTAAAAAGGTTGCACGCTTTCAAAAGGCGCTGTTCTGAAGCGCAATTTAAATATAATATGTTTTCTTTTTATTTAAGCTAAAGCTTGTAACATTTTTTCACGATTTTAACTAAAAATATGTAATTTAAAAATTTTCTTGGAGTTTGTCAATTGTCTGTTTCAGTTGTTTTAGGTTGCACAAGCTGCCGTTTGCAAGCAACCGGCCCACTTGGGTCCAGAAAAATAGGTCCCTTAGTGATATTTACTTTTGAACTTCTTTTGATTGTAGCTTCTTGAAAGCTAATATAGAAAGTAAGAAGGCTGTCGGCATTTTAATTTGAAATTTATTTATTTGTTTACGTTGTTTTATGAAAAACCCCGGTTTATAAAGATACTAAGGCATAATCCTCAACTATCGAAGAAATGGCCGCATTTATTTTTTATTATTTTCGAAAGCTTCCAGTAAATTAAACATTTCACATTATTTATTTTTGTGAACTTATGAAACAAGCTTAAAAATGTATTTAATTTATATATAGTATATATTGTTACGATTTTTGTATGCGGGAGGAATACTTTACCAAGTACTGACATTATAGTTTCGATAAAAGTCTGTTTATTGACATTTAAAATCTGGATCGAAACAATTGGGATTACTTCTTAAATTATCTCATGCTAGATTTTTTTTATTAATTTCGTTTGCATTAATTCTCACGCTCAATTTGTGAGCATGTAAATACAAGTACCTGTTTATAATTGCACAGGTCATAAATTCACGCATAACTTTTATTACCATATATGGTAATATTTTATGTCTTTAGTTGCAGATTTAACGCACGATCACTCTCCCTCGTTATCACACTAGTGATAAACTCTAATTATTCTACCCTCTATTCTGTTACTCTCATTGTAATAATATACCAGAAAGCCTTGAATTTGTTAATTGTGCACTTAAAACCAACTTTATTTGAATAAACGTTTATGAGTAAAGTCTTAATTAAGAATACTTTTCGAGCTTTAAGCTTTTTGTATATGTTTAAATCAACCTAAAATTTATATTTCCAAATTTTATGGTTACCGTCCTTGAGAGATTTCATAAAACTTAGTTAAACTCCCAGTCATATAAAAAGACAATAAACACACAAAATTAATAATACATTAATTAATATTACAGAATATCCTTATAATCAATTTTGAAAGCTTTTGAATTAATGTTAAATGCAAATCTATAAATTTTGCTTGGAAAAATTCAATAAAAATAAACGACAAATTTAGAATTATTTAAATCGTCACGATTAAACTCAAAAAATTAAAAAATATATTTTTTAAAAGCTCTAGTCAATTTGAAATAGTTAAAATGTTTATTGTGTATAAAAGTATGCAAAAATTGAGTAAAGTTTTTTAATACTGGAACAACATTTATTAATAAATATTTATATTTGATTTTCTGAACAGCTCAGCTATGATGAGCTTAAAAGTTTGCTAAGTTTTCAAAACTATTTGAAAGGCTTAAGCCAAAGAAATCGATAAACGAAGAAAGTAAATAAATTAACACAAAAGGAAAATTTTCATTTGTATTTAAAAAAGAATATAAAATGTTAAGCATTTCCAAAGAGAAATCAGCAGAACTTGAAAAATAACAAAAGGAATACTTTATATGAGATTTACAGTTTAAAAGAGGAAACAAATTAATATGCTTATCGTTATACAATTTTTAATATACTACAAAACAAAGTAGGTGACGAACAAGGAAAACAGATTGCGTCAATACGTTGCTTCAACGATTGTCTTGTGTGTACACTGTTTTAAGGATGGAGAGAAACATTTTTTAGACTTTTAATTTTTTGTTTAGATTAGAAAAAAGTCAGTACGATAAGGCACATTTTTTTTCCTTAATAATTCGATAATGATAATAATCAAACTAAATTTATTTTATATAAAAATTTTACAAATTAAATTCACTTCGTCCTTAAATCAAGTACATTTATTTTTTATAGTAACAGGCACAGATATCCTAACCAACAAATAATCCACTCTTAACAATTTTCGTGCAAAATTTTAAAAAATAATACATAATTTCAATTCAAATTAAAGCAGATGCGCATATGAAAGAAAGGCGATCTTCTTTAAATTTATATAAAAAATAAAAAAATTTGCTTTATTTTCCATTTAATACAAATTTATTGCTTATATGTATATTAATTACATGTACATTATTATACAAAAATATATATAAATAGGAAGCCAAACTCCTTAGAATGTATTTGTCATCTTCTAGTATTTATAAAGTAAAAAAATTTCCTATAAAAATTCTCACATGAAATTTTGTTTCTGTTCATTTGAGAAAAACAGGCAGAGAAAATTTTTTAAATCAAACTGAAGAAAAAATTCTAATTAACTAAATAATGTATGTACGTATAAAAAAAACAAATAAACTTAAATGTAAGTAAAATTACTAAAAATTAAAATAACATACAAAGGCCGGCAGATACACGGAATTATATTCGAAACAGAAAACAAAGAGGAATTTCTAAAATTGAAAAATAGTAATAATAAATTCCGAAATTGATGAAATATACAGGTGAGCGGGGCGTGTCACTATTCCAATAAAGACAAATACCCAAAAAACAAATATAAAATAATTATATAAAAGAATACATTAAGAAAGGAAATAATTAAATCAAATGGATGATAATAAGATAAGTTATTGAAGAAAAAGTCTTTAAATAAAAATTCGAAAAGAAACAAAACTAAAAACTGTGTTTTCAATTCTATAACGACGGTTCTAACGGCGTTTCGAAAGTTTACACCCAAATCTTATTTTAGGAAAGAGTTAAAGTTAGCCCCTTCTTGATCACGATAACATTGATTAATCATAAAAATCTTCTAATCCTGTTGGTATAAGGTGTGTTCAATGGATTATTGAAAAACACTACCAGGAACATTTTTGTTAAACATTTTAAGCCTCTAACTCTTCACTGCAGGGGTATTTTTGTCCGTTTCTTGAAGGAGAGGCAAAAATTCCTCTTAAGCTGCAGTATAGCGGACTAAAATATCCTACCAAAATATTTGTCATAAAATTCTACTATACATTTTTAAACACCCCAAACTCAAAATTTAAGTTGAACGCAGGAATCCAACCTCAATCAATCGCCCCCAAGAAAATATTTTATTTAATAGCTCTTAACTGTGGAGTTGCGATGGTCTTTTAAGATGACTATAGGAGCTGAAAGAGAGGTTAGGCTTGTTTCTTTATATATCTGTCACACCTGAAATGACCTTTGAATTAAATATATGTAATTTGAAAAATAAAATAATTTCATAGGGAAATAGAACGGGAAATTTAAAAAAACTATTTTTAAAAATTAAATTATCTTTAAAAACTCTTACCTTAAAGGGGTCCGGCAAAAGCAATGAACGGTATGGTGTTCAGTGCAGGGTTGAGAAGAATTCATATATGAATAATCAAATTCATGTATGAATGCTAAATTGTCATGTATGAAATTGTAAAATTTTTTGTTTAATGCTCGCCTTCGAAAATGAATAGCTAAGATTTTTTTTGATTTTAAGCACACATGTATGAATAATTTGTTTTTTTCAGGTATCAGAAAAATGCATGTATGAATACTCAAATATGAATATTCATGCTAAATTGTTATGTATGAACTTGTAAATTTTTTAAAGAATGCAAGATATTTTTTCAATTTCTTTTCGTTGCTTAATAAAAATTTTAATAAAATATATAAAATTTTCTTACATAAAACCTACCTAATACTAAGTTGGAAATATACGCAATAATATTAAAGCCAACAAAAAAGAAACCACAAACTAAGAATCAACTTGAAAAGTTATCGAAGAACTGTCTTTAATAAAAAAAAATTATTTCCCCGGAATTCTTTTTCTTTCACTTTTTTCTCGCTTTTTAATTTTATTTTATATATTTATTTTTTTTACTACCCTAAAAGAGCTCTCTAAAGGTGTAACATTTTTCCTTTTTTCAAGACTTAAAAAGTCTTGTTTGTTTTTTATTTTATTATTATTGAGTTTAGGGCCAGTTTATGACTTCGTATTTAAATGGTATTTATATTTAAGTTCTATTAAAATACGAAATTAAGTTTTGCAGTACAAACTTAAATGAAACTTAAGTAATATTTAAATGACCAACCTTGCTGATTTAAGTTCTATTTAAGTTGTGCACACACACATACACAAACATATGGTTTTGCTACCTTGTTGCTGTTTCGCGCAACAAAGTAAACAAAAAATTTGCGGCCATTAAAAAATCAACATCTTTTGGAGAGCAATTTGGACTTCTTTTATTAATATTATTCTATTATATCTTCTTTCTTAATTGTTTTACACTTTTAAAACATTGCAGCAATATATTAATGTTGTTATTATCAGCCTGAAAAAAAATTCACATTAGAAATGTTTCTTTAATTTTGTTCAACAGCTGTTTCTCGAAAAAAATTGAGAGAATTTCGTGATGCTGCCACATTTTTATCGTAATTAAATACAAACAATTATTTAACACTGAAAAACTGAAACTGTATTTAAATGCAACTTAAATTTAAATGAAAATTAACTAAATGCGTATTTAAATCTGAAGTCATAAACTGGCCATTAATATGCTAGATTTACTTTATTTTCTTTTTCACTTTATATGGAACACTTCTGGCTTGATTCACAGCTTCTTTATATGTACAATAATTTAACAGACAAAATCTACTAACAAAAACTATTCAGAAAAACAAAACCGACATAAAAAAATAGTCACGTAAATCTAAAAAAAACCAACAAAACATGAGAATGGTCAATGCTCGTTTCCTTTGGCCTTGAATAAAACTTATCCAGTAATGCCGCCTACAGTGTTCTCTAAGAGAAATTAACATTGCTCTTTAGGCCGTTTCCAATACCCAACTACCAGGAGAGGGCAACACCGGTCAATACGAAAAAACACGACCTTGCAACTTTACAACAATTTAACCTATGGGCATCACTTTAGATTTTGACATTTAATAACACACAAGGCCAACAAATACATACATCACGCACAACAATAAATTAGTTGAACAATTTGTTGCGTGCGATTTGGGCAGAGCATCGATACGGCCTGTACCGAATGGCACCAACATTGGGCCGCCTTGAAAACTGCCGAACTATATAAGGCTGGCGGAATTGAGTGTGAGAACCAGGCTTATTGCAGATTGGCCGGGAAAGAAAAAAACTCTAAATGGTAGGGTGTGGAGCCTGTTATTCTTGTTTGTCCGGTGGTGTGGTTTTTAGTTTGGTAATTTTTGTTAATATTGATGTGGTTTTGGGTTTTTTGTGTTCCTTATATTTTTCGTGTAATGTAGCGTGGTGCGTGGTTAATATGTAAATGACGGCGGCTTGTAGTACTAAATACTATCAAACGTAGTGGTATTGCCAGCCGTTGGTCTATTGTGAATGGAAAAACAGAGTTGTATTGTCATGGTTTGTTCATTCATAAAGGTGCACAATAATAGCACAATTACATGTCTGCGTTTTATGTTTTGACAAATGGAATATATTCCTGTGTAACTTCTAGGCGGTTTGGAAAAAGGCTTCAAAAATGGAGATTTTTTGGAAAGAGTAGAAGCTTTAAGGTTTGATTTAGGATAGAAAAGTGGCCATTATAAAAGAACAGCTCGAATAAAGAGCAAGTGTTAAATTCACGGTGAAAAGTTTAAGAACAAATATTTAAAAAAAAAATAACAATTCAACTCAACAACTATAAGGAAAAGGAAAACCCCTAAGAAAGGCAGACATTTGTGCGGGTATCCTAGCCAGAAGCTAAAAAGAAGAAAAACCTAACAGGTAAAATTGAGGTACAGGCAACCAAAAAAGGTATTTATCATTTATATAATTCTAATAGGGAAATAGCTACCATATTTGGGTCAATTCGCCTGGCGTCCAGAAATATTGGCGCGAGGTAGGAAACTATTGCTATCCACAAGGCTTCAGTGGTCCAAATAGGAAATTATTAAAAAAAGGGGAATTGTTTTTTTTACTAAGGAATCCCAAAATAAAGGAAAGCAAGGAAAAAAAATGGTCACCACATAGAATTTAAATAAAGTTAAGTTTAGTGTTTTATGTCTGTGTGCTATATATTTGTATGTTAGAGAGATAAAATTAAGTTTAGCATAAGATATTAGTGCCTAAATTTAAAGAAAGTAGTTGAAGAGAAGTTTTTTTTGTGTGATTATAACGCCCAGCATTTTCTATAGCCTAAAAAAATAAATAGGAATTTGTTAAGGAACAGAGAGTAAAGTAGTTTCCCTGTCCGGAAAATTAAAAGGACAAATAGACCACCTAAGAGAGCTCGTTTAGGTAGGAGTTTTTTTTTGATGGATGAATAGAATTGGAAGCGTAAATTTTATATTTTTTCAAATTCATATTTAAAAGGAAATAGAAATAGTAGTTGGGTTGTAGAATTTAGTTAATTTTAAAATATCAGTTGTTTTCTTTAGGTTTAGGCAATAAACAGAAAATTGGTTAGGTTAATGTTAATTGTATTTTCGTTGTAAGCCATGATTTAAAGTATTATTTAATTTAAAATTCGTTATTTTTTTTGTAAGCGTTAGGTAATAGTTTTAGGTTAAGAATTTTGGTCAATATATTTGTGGAAACTTGCAAAAACCTTCGGGTACTTACCTTTCTGGTCAAAAGACCGTTGTGTAGCTCGAAAGGAGCGACAATTAACTATATATATTCTTTTGGTTTTTCGTTTATGTGAAGAATTTTATGAAAAAAAAAAAACCATAAATAGTGTAAAAATTAATTAATAGTTTGTAGGATTTTTATTTTTGTATAAGATCATTAATTAAATAAATATAAATGTAATTGTGGAAATATTTGTAACGAATATGTTTGTGTGCTAATTCTTTTGTTCGGGTGAGCTTTAATGTAAGGTCAGTGTATTGAGGTAAGTGTGTGTGGATTATTGGGGACACAAAAAAAAATATGTGAGGAGTGTCAGTGTCCTAGGTAGGGAGGGCAAGTAGGGAGCCCTACACCTGGTTCTCTCTTCGAAATGTTTCCGTGTGATGTACTGCGTTTTCAGTATTAGTTTAGTTTTTTTTTTTGTTTTGTTCTTTTATTTGTTCTTGTCTCTGTTGTGGTTGTCGGTTGGGACCTGCCCTGCGGATGCCACGTTGAGCTGGCTGGCATCACAACCATAGCGGCTTGAGGCACGTAACAATATGGCGCCCAAACTAATGAATAATTGTTTATAAGACATAGTATACAGGTCAGCTAAGTATACTATACAATAAAATACTAGTTTTTAGCAATAGCCTAAAGTGACAGGAATTAGTGTTTGGAATTGTCTGAGGTTTATCATTTGTTACCTTATAGAGCGTGAGCCTATAGGCCGTAAATCCTAGCAATTCGTAAGGATGTGCTGTGCAGTTTTAAACTAATGTCAAGTCCAATGTACAAAGTCCCGTCCTACTTATTCATTCGATACCTTTACGTGTTAGCGTAGGAGTTAAAAAAAAAAAACATCCTATTGGACAGTATTAGTATCACAAATTTTTGTTTAGTTTCAGCCTAAAGAATTTGTGTAATCAAACTGGATTACAATAACCGCTCGCATATAGAATGTCCGAGGGCTGTAGTATTGTAAGACGGTGAGGTTACACAAATAAACCTAAAACCCAGATAAAACTATGATATCCGCTCTAAAACGATTAGAGGTCCGTTGTATCATAGGAAGAAGGGTAAGCAAAATATTTTTTGTGCCCAGCGTTTGAAGGTAAATTGTAGTAACCGCTCTGAGCAACGACTCAAAAGCGTGAATTACTACATACTAATTTTCAAGTGTTTGTGAGAGCCAAATAGCTTTTGCTAAATACATACATTTTTTTTAAATTTGATTTGGAAACAGATTAGAAGACCCATAAAAGGGTACTTGAAATTGAATAAAGCCACACGCATATATACTGATCCATCATTATAGCCAAGCCCGAGTATGTGAAAATTAATTTGTGTTTTGATCAGTATAAATATTGTATAATAAATATATTTGAATTATTATTAAATATTTGTGTTTGAAATATTTGTAATATATTTTTTTGAGTGATTGTTTACGTATCACCACCCTATTAGTATTTGCTTTGTAAACTTAGTTTTTAGAAAATTTCCAATTTAAATAATTTTTTTTAGTAGTCATTATATTTAGTAGTTTATGTTTGATGTACTGTGTGGTTTATGTTTAGTAATTTACCCGAATTAAATAGTCAATATTAGATTTCTTATGCTATTTGTCTTTATATATTACCAAGTAAACTAATCTTTATGGTCAGTACTGTCTGCATTAAATACCTTACAAACATTCCTTTTTGTTTTTTTTATATTGTTTTTACCTTTTATTTATTTTTTATTGCAATTTTAGTAAATTAGTTAAGTTTGAAATAAGAAGTTATTTTTCTTTATTCTAAACGTAGTAAGTGAGAATTTTGAGAATCTTGTATGGCCGAACATTCGGATATTATTGAGAAAGAATTTTTAAGAAAATCTGAGAAACTGAAAAGACATAGGGAAAGAAACCGATCTTTTGATTTGAATCGCTCGTCACCACAAGTTAAAGAAAAGTATTTTAAAGATAATAAATCCTCCAGAATGGCGACGAGACCTCCGCAAATCGAAGACTTGTCAGGGACTATTAAAGCACAGGCAACAAACACGGGTACTATACCAAAAGACAGGCGAAGTGAAAATACTGTGAAAGCGAGCGATTACCCCAATCAGGAAGAATTACCTCCTTCGATTAGCTCAATGGTAAAGGAAAGTGTGAACGAAATGAGAGGTAATTTGGACCGCGCTATAAATAGCTTTGTAAATGAAAGAATCAGCTTTGAAATGAAGAAAGTACATGACAGTATAGGACAGCTTACTGAGGCGGTGAGGACTTTGTCAGTCAGGGAAATAAATCGGCCCGTAGGACCCGATTATAGTAGTCAGCCCGACATTAGAAATAGGCAGATGCCATTTCCCCAGCCTCATAGGTTCAATCTTCCACCCCCACCATTTCCAAATACAAACCAGGATGGCTGGAGAATACGGGTTGATAAATTTGGCCTAGAATTTAAAGGTAACCAAGGAGGGCGTGACCAACTTTCAGTAGAAGAGTTCATCTTCAGACTGGAACATATGCAACGACAATGTCAGATCCCTTGGGAGGAAATACTGCGTGATTTTCATCTCCTGATTTCTGGCTCTGTGCAACAATGGTATTGGGCATTACTTCAAACCACTGTCATCACGGAGTGGAGCACCTTACGCCTAGCACTATTAAACCGCTACAAAACAGTCAGGTCGAACTGGGAGCTAATGCAAGAGCTGGTAGAGCGAAAGCAAATGGCCGGGGAGACCATTGACGAATATTTTCATAGCCTTAATTTGTTGAGGGCAAGATTAGAAACGCCAGTAGCCGAGGGCGAAATGATTAAAATCGCGAAACGGAACCTGAGAGTGGGAATAGCCCGAATTGTGTACCCGATGGCTGTCACTTCTGTAGAAAACCTGAGAATGGAATGCATAGAAGCTGAAAGAACTTTCTCGCGCAATAGCAATCGCAATATGCCATCCCAACCTGCCAGACTCCCGAGGTTCGTGAGCGAAGCCGTCGTAAATTTAGACGAAAGCGAGCCTGAATTGGTGACTGAAGTCGCCGCCATCAACAGCCAGCAAACGTTATGTTGGAATTGCCAGAAAAAGGGCCACATGTTTAAAGAATGTCCCTCTAGCCAAAGGACTCTGTTTTGTTATAGATGTGGTAGACCCAACACGATAACCCCTAACTGTCCTCAGTGCACTCAGGAGCGAAAAAACTCGCGGAAGGGCGCGGCGATCATCGGGGAGCCGCGGTCCAGCGAAAATCCCCCGTAATAACTCAAAATACATCGCCTAATCACTCTGAATTCTCGCAAATACGCCATTTATTACCCCTAACTGTAAGGAAGCAGAATTATGAAAAGGTCAGGGGGCGCATTTTTAATGAAACGAAGAATCTTTCTCACGTAAATAATTTATCATCGCAAAATAATCAACAAAAATTAGAAATACAAACAGAATTGGAACAGGAAATAGATGAAAACATAACGGCCATTGACTTGTCTGTGAAAGGTATAAACGAAAATATAAAAGATATTAGGATATCACCCTTAGTGAAAAAACTCAGCCCTAACACGAAAAAACGTCAATATATTTATAAATTAAGAAAAGATTTTATAGAGCGAAAGCATCAACGTAGGTTAGTTGCGGAAACAATTAAACGGTGTAGTTCGAAAACAGACCCTAGACCATATGCAGAAGTGCGAATTAACGGAAAACTTTTAAAAGGTCTTTTAGACTCAGGCGCGTCCGTCAGTCTTTTAGGAAAAAATTGCCGCGAATTTATAGCAGAGTTGAACGCAAAAATATGTGAAATTCACTCACACGTAACCACTGCCACAGGCCAACAACATAGAGTGCTAGGCAAAAGCCATCTCGAGGTAGAGTACAACGGAAAAAAACACCCTATAACTTTTTATTTGTGTCCGGAACTAGACCAAAAACTTTATCTTGGTGTGGATTTTTGGCAGGTTTTTGATATAGCGCCTCAAATAATAACGTCTGCTGAAATAAGTATAGAAATGGCGCAAAATTTTCAAGAGGAGCATAGTACTCATAAAATGAATAAACACGTATTGACGCCACAACAACAACAACAATTAGATGACGTTGTCAGAAAATTCGCATCGTTCGAAGAAAAAGGTTTAGGGTGCACAAAATTAGAAAGGCACGAAATTAAATTAGTAGCAGGCACAAATCCCATCAAGGATAAGCACTACCCGATCTCTCCCGCTGTACAGGCGATAGTTTACGCTGAGCTGGATAATATGCTCAAGTTAAACGTCATTGAAGAGAGCGACAGCCCGTGGTCAAACCGAACGACAGTTGTTAGAAAACCCGGAAAAAATAGATTTTGTCTCGACGCACGTAAATTAAATGAGGTAACCGTCAAGGACGCATATCCGTTGCAGAATATTGACGGCATTTTGAGTCGCATAGATCAAACGCATTACATAAGTAGCGTCGACCTGAAGTATGCCTTCTGGCAAATTGAGCTAGAAGAAGAAGCTAAACCATACACTGCTTTTACGGTTCCCGGTCGACCGCTGTACCAGTTTCGCGTGATGCCGTTTGGTCTATGCAACGCTGCACAACGTCTATGCCGTCTGATGGACAAGGTGATACCTGCGAGGCTAAAACAGAACGTTTTTATTTATTTGGATGACCTCCTTATAATATCCGAAGAATTTTCCACCCATTTAAAACTACTCGAGCAAGTGGCCGAATGTCTGGGAAAAGCTAACCTAACGATAGGATTAAAAAAATCAATGTTTTGTTTTAGGGAACTAAGATACTTAGGCTTTATCATAGGCGGCGGTGTTCTCAGGACTGACCCCGAAAAGGTAAAGGCCATTCAGCAAATAGAATTACCTAAATCACAAAGAGATGTCCGAAGTTTCTTAGGGACTGCTGGGTGGTACAGGCGTTTCATAAAGGATTTTGCCTCCATTTCAGCAGCCCTTACTGACACGCTCAAAAAAGGCAAAAAGTTCGCAATGACACCAGCCGCGATTGATTCGTTTGATATTTTAAAAACCTCATTAACGACTGCACCAGTTCTACGTCACCCTGATTTTAGCCGACCGTTTTTTATACAATGCGACGCCTCAGAATTCGGAATAGGAGCAGTTTTATTTCAAAAAAATTCTAAAGGCGAAGAAAACCCCATCGCGTTCTATAGCCAGAAGCTCACCGCCTGTCAAAGGAACTATTCGGTCACCGAAAAAGAGTGCCTGGCAGCTGTATTGGCAGTAAAGCGTTTTAGGCCATACGTCGAAATGATGAACTTCACGGTCATCACAGACCACGCGAGCCTGAAATGGCTTATGTCGTTAAAAGACCTTAGTGGACGCTTAGCCAGGTGGTCACTACAGCTGCAAGCCTACGATTTCACGATCGAACACCGAAAAGGGGCAGAGAATGTGGTGGCAGATATGCTTTCCCGCATGCCAATCGACGTTGCAGAAATAAATAATGAGGACTTTCTTGATTTTGAGACTACCGCTTTTGATTCCGAAGATTATGTAGAATTGATACAAAATGTCCAGCAAAACCTAGCAAAACTGCCTGACTTACGCGTAGATAAGGGAAGAATATATAAAAAGACAGTATTTGATAGCCTAGATAACGTAAGCGAAACAGTGTGGAAGCTATGGATTCCCTATGACATCACCCACACATTAATAGAAAAGGCCCACGACAGTGTTACCGCTGCGCATGGCGGGATAAGGAAAACACTGGAAAGGCTCAAAAGATTTTATTATTGGCCCGGAATGGCAACACAGGTTAAACAATATATTCGCAAGTGCCAAACATGCCAAGAGACCAAGTCAGTCAATCAACACACAATGCCAACTATAGGAGATGAGGTACAGACAGACATTCCGTTTCAGAAAATATATGTAGATTTTTTAGGGAAATACCCCAGGTCTAAGACCGGGAATGCATACATTTTTATTGTCGTAGACCATTTCTCGAAATTCGTTTTTCTTAAAGCCATGAAAGAGGCAACAGCCAAAAATGTAGTGCAATTCTTAGTGCAGGAAGTTTTTCAAAAATTTGGTGTCCCGGAAGTGCTTCATAGCGACAACGGGCAACAGTTCATATCCACTGCATTTAACGAAATGGTGAGCACCTATAATATAAAACACCTTAAAACTGCCTATTATTCACCGCAGTCTAATGCAGCAGAACGAGTCAACCAATCCGTACTGTCAGCCATTAGAGCGTATTTGGAAAAGGACCAGAGGGATTGGGATCTATACCTCCCGGAAATAGAATGTGCTCTGCGCACATCAATACACGCAGCTACGGGAGTGACACCCTTTTTCGCCCTATTTGGCCATAACATCTACTCCAATGGAGCGGATTATAATTTGGCCAGGAAACTACAGTCCATGTCAGACCATAACATAATAAATCTAGCCACCAATGACAAGATTGCATTGATCCGGGAGAAGGTCAAGCACAATTTAACTACCGCCTATCAGAATAGTGCGCGGCGATATAATGAGAGAGCACGAACTGTAAAATTCAGTCCGGGACAAGAAGTATACAGAAAAAATTTTGCACTGTCAGACTTTAAAAATAACATCAACGCAAAATTTTGTCGAAAATACTTGAAATGCCGCATAAAAACCCCAATTGGCAACAATATGTATGAGCTGGAATCGCTCCAAGGGAAACCAATTGGGATTTTCCATGCGAAAGATCTCAAAATTTGATAAGTGCAATATTCTTTCATCTGTGATACTTAGGTTAATACAATATAGTTAGTCATTTTTTTTAATTAGGGTTAATATGCAATATAGGGTAAATGTCTGTTAGTGTCTGTCCCGTTTACAATTTTTAACACGTATGTTTGATCAATTGTCCAGACAACTAGTCCCTCAAAACTGCCGAAAAAAAAAAAACACAAACACTAGTCATGGCGATTTTTGGGTGTTAGTGGGTAATGTGTAATTTATTAAACAATTATGAACAACACACCCAAATATATCAAATAAAACAAATATGGTGAACTCACAAATTCATTTCCTCGGATGGGGACACCCCTAATGACCTAAAGAAAAAAACATTTATTCCAACACTTATATACATAATTATATAGACTTACCTGGAGTGCCCGGCTAGAGACTTTCAGGGTGTGGGAGTTCCCCACGTGTCTCGGTGTAACCTTGGGAGACAATAACGCCAACCGATCTCACGCACACCGTTCCTCCCGGCGTACACTTGGTAGCCACGGTGTTTTGTTGCGTGCGATTTGGGCAGAGCATCGATACGGCCTGTACCGAATGGCACCAACATTGGGCCGCCTTGAAAACTGCCGAACTATATAAGGCTGGCGGAATTGAGTGTGAGAACCAGGCTTATTGCAGATTGGCCGGGAAAGAAAAAAACTCTAAATGGTAGGGTGTGGAGCCTGTTATTCTTGTTTGTCCGGTGGTGTGGTTTTTAGTTTGGTAATTTTTGTTAATATTGATGTGGTTTTGGGTTTTTTGTGTTCCTTATATTTTTCGTGTAATGTAGCGTGGTGCGTGGTTAATATGTAAATGACGGCGGCTTGTAGTACTAAATACTATCAAACGTAGTGGTATTGCCAGCCGTTGGTCTATTGTGAATGGAAAAACAGAGTTGTATTGTCATGGTTTGTTCATTCATAAAGGTGCACAATAATAGCACAATTACATGTCTGCGTTTTATGTTTTGACAAATGGAATATATTCCTGTGTAACTTCTAGGCGGTTTGGAAAAAGGCTTCAAAAATGGAGATTTTTTGGAAAGAGTAGAAGCTTTAAGGTTTGATTTAGGATAGAAAAGTGGCCATTATAAAAGAACAGCTCGAATAAAGAGCAAGTGTTAAATTCACGGTGAAAAGTTTAAGAACAAATATTTAAAAAAAAATAACAATTCAACTCAACAACTATAAGGAAAAGGAAAACCCCTAAGAAAGGCAGACATTTGTGCGGGTATCCTAGCCAGAAGCTAAAAAGAAGAAAAACCTAACAGGTAAAATTGAGGTACAGGCAACCAAAAAAGGTATTTATCATTTATATAATTCTAATAGGGAAATAGCTACCATATTTGGGTCAATTCGCCTGGCGTCCAGAAATATTGGCGCGAGGTAGGAAACTATTGCTATCCACAAGGCTTCAGTGGTCCAAATAGGAAATTATTAAAAAAAGGGGAATTGTTTTTTTTACTAAGGAATCCCAAAATAAAGGAAAGCAAGGAAAAAAAAAGGTCACCACATAGAATTTAAATAAAGTTAAGTTTAGTGTTTTATGTCTGTGTGCTATATATTTGTATGTTAGAGAGATAAAATTAAGTTTAGCATAAGATATTAGTGCCTAAATTTAAAGAAAGTAGTTGAAGAGAAGTTTTTTTTGTGTGATTATAACGCCCAGCATTTTCTATAGCCTAAAAAAATAAATAGGAATTTGTTAAGGAACAGAGAGTAAAGTAGTTTCCCTGTCCGGAAAATTAAAAGGACAAATAGACCACCTAAGAGAGCTCGTTTAGGTAGGAGTTTTTTTTTGATGGATGAATAGAATTGGAAGCGTAAATTTTATATTTTTTCAAATTCATATTTAAAAGGAAATAGAAATAGTAGTTGGGTTGTAGAATTTAGTTAATTTTAAAATATCAGTTGTTTTCTTTAGGTTTAGGCAATAAACAGAAAATTGGTTAGGTTAATGTTAATTGTATTTTCGTTGTAAGCCATGATTTAAAGTATTATTTAATTTAAAATTCGTTATTTTTTTTGTAAGCGTTAGGTAATAGTTTTAGGTTAAGAATTTTGGTCAATATATTTGTGGAAACTTGCAAAAACCTTCGGGTACTTACCTTTCTGGTCAAAAGACCGTTGTGTAGCTCGAAAGGAGCGACAATTAACTATATATATTCTTTTGGTTTTTCGTTTATGTGAAGAATTTTATGAAAAAAAAAAAACCATAAATAGTGTAAAAATTAATTAATAGTTTGTAGGATTTTTATTTTTGTATAAGATCATTAATTAAATAAATATAAATGTAATTGTGGAAATATTTGTAACGAATATGTTTGTGTGCTAATTCTTTTGTTCGGGTGAGCTTTAATGTAAGGTCAGTGTATTGAGGTAAGTGTGTGTGGATTATTGGGGACACAAAAAAAAATATGTGAGGAGTGTCAGTGTCCTAGGTAGGGAGGGCAAGTAGGGAGCCCTACACCTGGTTCTCTCTTCGAAATGTTTCCGTGTGATGTACTGCGTTTTCAGTATTAGTTTAGTTTTTTTTTTTGTTTTGTTCTTTTATTTGTTCTTGTCTCTGTTGTGGTTGTCGGTTGGGACCTGCCCTGCGGATGCCACGTTGAGCTGGCTGGCATCACAACCATAGCGGCTTGAGGCACGTAACAAATTTCTATGAAAGAAAAGAGAATATTATATGTCCCCAACAAGTAAGAACCAACACGACCCTTTCGATACTCGATGCCATTACATCACTTCACATCAAGCCCATCATCAACAACGAAATGAAGAAATGCAAGCGTCTGGTGTGTATAACAAAGTGGCACGTCATCAATAAGTTTTGTCTATACAAGTGGTGGTTGTTGTTGTTAGGAAATATATGGTTAATAGCGTAAGAATTTGTTTGCGAATTCGGGTGTGCAGCAGACATTCTATTCGTGGGCACACTGTCGGCGGCGGCGGCTGATCAAAAAAATAGGCGGCGGCGGCTGAAGCCGACGCAATGTAAACAATACAGAAAAACATTTAAAGAAACATTTTAAGCAAAGAAATATTAATAAAAATTTATAAATTAATTATAATATTAACAATAAACAAAATAAAAACTTTTTTATGTGATTGAAAGAAACATTGGCATAAAATTTGTTTAATTTTACTTTTTTTGATGTGTCTGTAGGCCGCTTAAGAGTTTATCCTTCTTTGGAAAATATATTTCAACGCAATTTAGGACTTTTATGAATTCAGTTTACGAAATGTTCATATGTAATTAATTTGCAGAAAAATATACATATGTATGTACCTTTTTAAAACCATTTGTTCCCCATCGAAGCAGATTCTACAAAACGTGTATTTTTCCAAAAATACCTTCTTGCCTATGTGCAGGTCACCAAAGTATTTCCAAACTGCGAACAGTCCAATTCCACAAACAATTTTTGAAACTTGTTTTACTTCATTGTTTCTTTTTATAATGTCTCTGTAATAAGACAAAAAATATTTTCTTTTTCACTATTTATTTCACTTTCAAAAAAGTCTTTTATGTTCATTTATGTGATATTTAATTTTATTTTATGGCTTTATAATTAATTAATCGCTTTTTTGTCGCTTACTCTTTTCGTTGAAAAGATGAAAAATAACAGAGTTTTTTTTCATTCACAATCTGAATTTTCTTTAAGATGGCATCAATTATTACATTACAAAAATAACAGACTGTATTTAGTGAACAAATATCAGCTGTCAAGGAGATACCACCTTTAATTATTAAGCAAACCGCTACAGTGTAAACAGTGTAGTGATTTTTCGTCACGTGTAAAGGTACTCATATAAATATGTATGTATGTACATAAATTAAATGGAATACAAAATAATGTTTTATGGAAATTTTTGGTGAGGAAACGTGAAAAAGATTTTTATGTAAAATCGGCTCAAGCCTATATTTTTTTGAAAGCGGCGGCTGAAAATTAGCCGGTTTCAGCCGCTCTATCGGCGGCGGCTCGTCTGATGCAAAAAGAGCCGGCGGTGGTGGCAAGCTGGCTGTGAGCCACTCAAATAGAATGTTTGGTGTGCAGGCGGTGTAGTGTGTTATTGCAATTGTTGCTATTTTAGTTTACTTGCATAAAAATTAAATATAAGTATGTAATAAAGAAGGCCATAACCACAAAATATGGCCTTTTTTAAAATGAAACAGTGCAGAAGTTTCTAATGTACATATATGGGTACATTTATAATTAAAGAAAGTGATAAGTTTTATTATAATATAAAGTGCATTAAGAATTTAAAATATGAATCACGTGGATAGTTATAAAGGTGAGTCGTTTAATTTATAAATGCATAAACTGATAAAAGCTTTTATAATTTTTATAATATAGTAGTTTTCCGATTTAACGAACCTAATTGTTGTCAGGCCGTTCGTGAAAGCGAATTGTTGGGTATATCCAGTAATGAATTAAAAATTAATGGCCTCGATAATTTTATTCATAACTATAAATATGTATAGTGTTTTTTATATACATACATATTTTATTAAAATTATAGTAATTTATGAAATTTATATTAATCGAGATTGCCTCGATATCTTTTTTCAAAGATTTAAAAACTAAAAAACTAAAAACCCTCAACAAACAAAAGTTTTTAAATTATAGTAATTTAAATAAATACATATTTCTTTTAAAATTATTTATTTAAAAATTTGTTAAGCAGTCTGTGCAATAAATTTGTGCTACCAACATTGTGTTGCTGAGCCCATTTAATGCAAATTTCGAAGTGCTTAATGACATACTTAGTCGTGTTTTATTTTGGGCTCTAGAGTTTCAGTTTCATCAAGCTCTGCATTATTTTCGTTTTGTTCATCGTTTTATTTTATATTTGTTCGTTAAACCCAGTTCAAAATAATATTTTTTCCTAATACATATAGTATAAATAAACTTCGAAATCAGTACTAATCCGTTCTGCTAGTCTGATGAATTGTTTCAAAGAAAAAAGTACTCTCTTTTCTCAGATTTGAACTCAAGGCATAAAAATTTTCATTTCAATATATACGAGTACCTTAAACAAAGTTCAAGAATTGCGTATAAATATTAAGAAGGTAAAATGTTATCTTTATTTTTAATTTTTTACCTCTAACTTGAAAAAGCAAGTGCGTATTTTAATTTTAAGATTGGTTCGTTAATATTTTTTTTTTAATTTTTCTAATATTTGTCCTCTACTAACTGCTTTTATATACTAAAGTTCACACAAATTATTTTGTGTACTGGTTGTTTTGTTAAATTTTTTATGGAAAATTTGTAAGCTAGTATCTTTTTTACAAATCTTTTTAATGGAAACTTTTTTATTTGGGTATTTCGATTATGTTCTGATGCTCCAAATGGCTGGGAAGCACCGAATATATAAACGAATTTCAGAATTTTATGTTTATTCCCAATAAGCTAATTAGGCCTATTATTTTCATGCAAATAATTTTTTTTTACATATTTCTCCAAACGTTTCGTAAATTTTTTGTTGACATCTTCAGGAGTTTTATTTGTAATTATTTAGGAATTTATCACATTAAATGATTGTACAGCTTACAAAAAACATTTAACATAAAAATTAAACACACAACTTAAAATAATGTCACAGTGGTTTCATTTAATCACAACTCATTCAGAATTTTAAATTTAAAGCTTAAGATTTTTCAATCCATATTTTTTTGTGTAAAATATGCAAAAAACTTACGAAAATTCTAAATTGATTTCGAAATTTAACAAAAACTTTAATTCCCATCAAAACATAACGATATAAAAATTACAAAATCAGAAAATTTAGAATATTTTCGAAAGTTCAAATTTATGTTGGAGTTAAAAAAAAATATGAAAAAATCTCATATGCTATTATTAATGCTCGGTTTCTTTCCATCTGCAGTGTGGTCACTAAACATCGCGGTTATCTGTTACAAACTTTGGGCGATAAGGAGGTGCATGATTGGTTATACGCCATCAACCCATTATTGGCTGGACAAATAAGGTATTTATTTTGAATTTCTTATATTCCGAATAAAAAATAATTTAGCTGTTTAATTTATTTTTTTAGATCTCGTTTGGCTAGACGCGCACAAGAGATGGCTTCACAAACAGCCTCACAAATTCAAGCAACAACCGCCACAAATACTGGCTCGAATAATAAATGAGATACAATAACGATGGAATCCGTTTTAGTATATTGAATACAATAAGAATAAAAGACAAAATATTGAAAAGAACAACAATACAAATTATTTAAGATTTGAAAATCACAAAAATCTATGAAATTAAATTGATAACAAATAACAAACAAAATAATTAACAAACTAAATGAAACAAAAAGCAAATAAGCTCAGAAAGATTTTGAAAATTAACCAAGCGGCAGACAACAGCGGGTTTTTATTATTCAAGTGCAATAATTTTTTTTAATGTCTAAGGAAGAAAACAAATAAAGAAATGGTTTGACTTTTTTTGAAACAACGGATTCCATCGATAAACTATTAACAAACAAATGAAGACGAATGCAGGCATTACATTAAATAAAGTTGATATAAGAAAAGGAAATTACATATATGTACATACACTCACATAAATATATAAAGAAATAATTAAAATATGTAAGTAAGGAAAAGTTAAGAAAATAACAATGTACTTTAACAAATAACAAACAGAAATTAAAGTCTCCATAACCAAAATAAAAAGTAATGAAATTAAATTTGCAAAACAAACTCCCTCCCTGAAACTTTCCCTTAAGATGTCGAACTATAAATGTTTCCATATACACAACAAGAACAACAACTTATTAATATTTGATGTATAAATTTTCAAATTCGATTTTATTCCTCGAAAAAAAAATTTTTTTTGCATTTTATTTTTAATATTTATCTCTTACAAAAAAAAGAAAGCATTTTAAATAAGATTTAATTTCATTATTATAAATCCTAGATTTTTCTAACCTTTTCGACATTTCAGGTACATATGTTAAAGATTTATAAATTTTTGGTTCGGGAGAAACATCTGATATTCTTTTTATATATCTATATTGTCTTATTAATTTACAAAGCAAGTGCTAAGGAAAACTCTTCTCATGAAATTCAATATCACTTACTGATAATATTCTTTCAATAAGGTTTTTAGCAGTATTAATAATAACTCTCTTTGTATGCTTATAATCTATAAGTAAACTATTATTTCTTCTTATTACTAATGTATCTAAATAAGGAAGTTTAAAATCACATTCCTTCTGTTGTAGCCATTTCCCGTCAGATAGCTCCTAAAAACCAACTTAAAACCGCTATCAGAGTAAAAATAAACGCTAACAAAAACCGCTTAAATTTTTATAAACAATTTATTTATTTATCATGACTTTAAAGTAAAAAGAAATAGAATGATATAAATTATATAAGTTGTACACAAGGCGTATTTAACCGACATGCGTCTTTACAAATATTTATTATATTGTTTAAAATTTAGGGATATCATCATATCTGAATTTAATTAAATATATTTCAATCGTAATCCTATAAATAAGTAGTTTATAATTTATATATTGCCAATTAGACACACATTTCAAGTTATGTCTTACCATGATTTAGTTTAAAAATATTTTAACATTATTTTTGTAATATGTTATATTACTTTTCAATAAATCATATATTTCATTCATTCATTTAGAAAACAAAGAGGAATATCTAAAATTGAAAAATAATAATAAATTTCGAAATTGATTACTAATATAAAATAAATGAAATATACAGATGAGCGGGGCGTGTCACTATTCCAATAAAGACAAACACCCAAACAGCAAATATAAAATAATTATATAAAAGAATACATTAAGGAAATAATTAAATCAAATGGATGATAATAAAATACTAAGTTATTGAAGAAAGTCTTTAAATAAAAATTCGAAAAGAAACAAAACTAAAAATTGTGTTTTCAATTCTATAAGGACGCGTCGTTTCAAAAGCTTACACCAAATTTTATTTTAGGAAAGCCTTAAAGTGTGTTTTCAATTCTATAATGACGGTTCTAACGGCGTTTCGAAAGTTTACACCCAAATCTTATTTTAGGAAAGAGTTAAAGTTAGCCCCTTCTTGATCACGATAACAATGATTAACCATAAAAATCTTTTAATCCTGTTGGTATAAGGTGTGCTCAATGGATTATTGTAAAACACTACCAGGCACATTTTTGTTAAACATTTTAAACCTCTAACTCTTCACTGCAGGGGTATTTTTGTCAGTTTCTTGAAGGAGAGGCAAAAATTCCTCTTAAGCAAAAATATTTATCATAAAACTACTAAACGTTTTCCAACACCCCAATTCTTTGTTTCCAAGAAAACTCCCATTAGATTTGTCCACAGTGGTGCCAGCATTTGCATAAAGTAATTTGCAGAACTTTTCATTGTAATACAAGTTCTTCTCTCCATTTTTATTTATGTTTAGTTTTTCACTATGTTCAAATATATTCTCATTCCTTTGAGATAAAAAAGGACTTTTTTATAATTTGCTGTTACTTTCACGTCTTCAAAGTTAATATTGTTGTATATATGTAACTTCCTTTTCATATTTCATTTTAATTTCGATGCGTTGTTAACGTCATCGAAAACTTGTTTGCTTCCAACAACGGTCAAAAGGCGGACCCACCCAATTGAAAAATATGTTTATATCGTTAATGTTTATAGCATATACATATAACTTGTCGTTTTAAGAACCGCATGACAACTTCATTATTAAAGCATGATTCTATATCTTTCAAAGCAATGCGTAGAAAATACACACTGCAAATTTGAACAACTACCACATTGCATTTTCTTCCAGTTGAGAATACATATCTATGTTGTAACACGCTGACAAATAGTGATCTAGTGTATGTATTCTATTATGCCTATTAAAAACCCTGTTAATAGATTTTATTGAGGCCCAGCTCCAATCTACAAGTATAGAGATAAATAAGGAATATTTCTATATCTTCTGCATAGTGGCTACTTAAGGGGGCTTCAGCTACGGGAAGCAGTAATTCTTTTTCTTCTTGTCGGCAAACATGCGCTATAAATGTATACAGAAATACTCTTTTTTTACTTATCATCAAACTTTTTCACTACGCTACCTGTAACATCAAAAAATAGTGTTCCAGTTTAGTTTTAAAATTTTGTTTCTGTTGGTTTGTAGAATTAATTGTTGTTTTTTCATAAACATATAAATTTCCTGGGGAACACAAATTAGTTGTATGTATTCGTCCCACAACTTATCCCTTCTCATTTTGTATAAATCGATAAATATATCTTTATCCCTATCCAGACTTCTTAACTGTTACGACTTAATTTTTCTAGAGTCAGAGGGTGATGGCACTTCTTGAAGATTTCCGATTCTTCTTAGAGTTTTGTTTTAAAAGTCGTCTATTTCGCCAATTTGCAGCCCTTTGATATTTTATCTCCTTTTGTGTACTTTTTCTCTTTACAGCAATACAGAATACCTGCGAGCCCACTCGCTTTTTGCTACGTAATTTTTAGGCTCGGATACTTTTAAGCACTCGCTTTTATTGATTTGTTGTTTTTTTCGCTTGTTCTTCAATATGCTGCGAGCTTCATGCATGACAATACACACAATAACTTTTTACTTGTGCATGTGTTGATTGCAGGAAGAAGTAAATGCAATATCGCAACCACTCACAGCAAAGTTTCGTGTTTTTTCTATTTTCATACTCGGTAACTTCTTTGTATTCAACTAAAACGACTTGGTGTTACGATCAGCTCGCAACAACACCATTCGCGGCATATTTATTTAGTATATGTATACTTGTGTATTTTTTATTCAACATTCAGTGCAGCCCCGGATGCCAGATTTGATGATTTGTCATAGGTTTGACGATTTTAGGCGTTTTGATGATTTATTTTAATTATTTAATTACGAGTATGCATGTATATGGATAGGAACTACTAATAGTTTTTAATGGTACGAGTATGTTCTCTTATATAATAGAACTGTTACTTTAATAGCAAAATAAGAGATAAAGAAGAAAGGAATCAAAATATGCTGTATTAACTACACCGCAACTCGTTTTTAGGAGAGTATTTCAAATCATAAAAATGGGTACTCGTTGCAGCTCTCTGATTTGCACTCTTTTATAAAGATATTTGTGTTCAAATTCATTTTCTGTAGCGTATGTATATAACGGCGGCAATAGCATTCTCACTAAAAATTGATCGTAGTTCGGAATCTTCCACATCCATTTTTATAATATAAACGACGTGAATAAAGTTTCAACTTGCTGCAGTTTTTGTTCCAACGATGGCTGCTATAATTTATTGGACAGTTCTTGTTAATGTTTTTGATAACCTCTCTTGCATGATCTTCAAGGTAAGGTACAATAAATTGAAAATCCTGTTGTGTTTTAACTTTTTTCAAAGCCTGAAATTTAGTTTACAAACGGAGAAACGCGAATTTTTAAAACAAAAGAACTTCATGATTTCACAATTGTTCATTAATAATTAAATTATTTAATTCTGCTGATTTTTGGATAATCTATTTCAATCTAAACAGAAGTATTAACAAAATATAACTTTTCCTCTTCTAACAACTTAAAAATATGCAATTGCAACTAAGACGTCTAATTACATACGATGCATTTCACTGTAAGTATTTCCAAACTTATTTGTCGATTGAACTATCGGACTTGTTCTGTAAATTCAAATCACTCCGATTTTATAAAGTAAATTGATACTTATTGTTCGATTTTTTTCTTATACGTTTAGCATTATATTTTATTCAATTCTTGAATTCTATAATTTATACGATCTACAAAACACTACGAGTAATTTTTGGAAATCATGTGATTTTAAATTTCGTTATTTGCAGAACAGCCACGTATAGCTGTAAACACTGACTACCAACCCATTTATATAAATTTCATCTCAGTTTATTAAATATTTACTATATTTTTTAAATTTCTTTGAATTGTTGTTAATAAAGTAATTTAAGTATGCTGCTTAAATATCGCTCATTTATTATTGCCTGCTACAGCTTTAACACGTTCCTCCACCTTGGTTACCTCTTTGTTAATGGTCTCGAGATTTTGTGCAAACGTTTCTTGTACCGAATGTAACAGTTCTTTGTTGTTGACCAACGATGTGGTGATGGTGGTTTGTTTCTCTTCAATTTCTGCGATAATTTTTGCAAAATTCATAGCTGTCCAAAAGAAAAGGAAAAGGAGTTTACAGATTACTAGAATATAGAATTTAATAAAAAAAATTGCAAATATTTATAGAGCTTCAATTGTCTACGAAAAATACTGGATATAAATTTACTTTGTATGAGTGTGTCACACCCACTTTTATTGGCACAAAGTTGTATTGTTGTGTACAAAATTTCATAAAGATCAGTTGAATAGAGGTAGTTCAAAAGTAATATTTATTTTGTATGGGCGTGACACTACTTACTTTTGATAATTTTTATTAACGTACTCAAGCATAATTTAATAAAAATAGATCGAAAACGTACTTAAAATAGTTAATCACTCATTTTCACCAAGTATAAAATATACATATTTATAGAAATTCACTGGAGTCGGTGAATCTCACTTAACTTTATCTTACGCTCATCTCCACAATTATTACTTTTTTTCTTACCATACTTATGAAGAGCCTCCAAGGCCTGCATTCTCTCAATGATATCGGGTAAAATTTCCGCTACAGGTTCAGTTCTTTTTGCAATATCATACAAATCGATAACTTTTTGATCACGTTTTGCCTCATCAGTTGATCCACTAGATTTTTCTGCAATAGCATCCATTTTGGTGGCCAGAGAGCTCAAACGCTCTTCAATAGCATCAATTTTCTCAGGCTGCAATAAAGCCGCCTTAGTGCTCAATTGTCGTACAGCATCCATTACATTCGTGCTCTGAGTTAACGAATTTAGACGACTTAGTTTTTCCGGTTGGGCACCAACAGCCTGTTCCAATTGATGTAAACGATGTTCTAATTTTGCTATACGTGCCGAGGCAGCTAAATCAGTGCCAGGAATGTGTATGGCTGTTAGAACGCCAGACTTTTTATATTCCTCTACTTGATTGATGAGGGCCTTGACCTCTTTGTCCGTTTTATTTGGAGCCTGCTCCTTGCCCAATACTTGTTCTAGCCTAAGAGAATCTAAAACCTTTTTGGCAGTCGAGATGACAGTGGCCACAGCGTCATATGATTCTTTTTCTTCTTGCACTAACTTACGGTCGTTTTGCAAAGAAGATACTTCCTCCAATAACTCGTTCATTTCACATTGCAAGCGGCGACATTTTTGCACGGGCGTTTCACGCTCACCCATACCCTCCAACTCATATTCAGCCGAACTCGCTTCATAGCCACGGCACATCCGACGTCCTATGCGTTCCGAAAAGTCCACATTACCTTGCAAAGTGGTTCCACGAAAACGTTGATACGAGTCCTTAGTTGAAATATGCAAACGCTCGATGGACTCATTTTCTGGCTCCTCCTCATAGTAATCAGAAGTTTCCTGCTCGGCATTGTCAGGAGACTCATAAACATCGGGTTGGTCATAAGCCTGAAGACAATAAAAGCAAATTAAAAGCGGGCGAAAAAAAAAACAAATTTAAGGCTGGTCTTCAGATGACTAATGAGCTTAAGACTTTAAGGAAAAACACTTTTTTCTCTCTCCATTTACTTACTATGCCTGGTAAATTTTCGAATTTGGGATCGGCCATTATTACGGGCACTGTTCAAGTTTTTAATAATCAATATTTTGATTAAATACTGTTGGAATTAAATTGCGTCAAAACAATTTTGCCGCAATTCAAAGTGAAAAAAATCTCATTTTGTTTGTTTGACGTTTGCAAAATATATTTTACAACAATAACAATAAATATTATGATGTCACTTACTGTCGTAGAGTGTGTCAGATATATTTCATATATGCAAGTGATTGTTGTAAAGCATACCGTTAGAGGGCATGTGTTTTAGTTTAGTTGAGACTACAACCACAAAACTAATCCAACGGCACTTAAAATTCACCATGTTTTTTACATTAAGTGGTGGAAGTGATAGCTGCTGATATGTTATAAAAAAAAGGAACAAGTCTAGTTTAGTGACGCAGCTCAAAAAAAATATATGGGGGTTTAGCAAATGGTGAAATAAGAAGAAAATGTGAAATAAAAAATTGGGGGAAACGTATAGTTCCCGAGTTTGGGTCTCTGAAGTTTCCATATATATACTATATGTGATTTTCCTCTGCATTTATAAACGTATGTGGCCAATATTGATATAATTTTAAAGCTTATGAAGAGTTCTTTTAGAATATAAAAAATTTTATCGGAATATGTTACGAATGTGCACTAGGTAAGTATGTATGTATGTAGTTTATTCAAGTGAACAAACATCGGATTCGCTAACTAAAGCATTTTCGCATAAATTTTGTATAGAAATCTTCAAAAGCTTTAAAATTATACCAATATTGGCTATGAATGGAGTGGAAAATCACATACATACATACTTATATACATACATATATGGATACTTCAGAGGCCCATAACTCCGGAACTATACGTTTAACGTTTTTATTTAACATTTTCATCTTATTTCACCATTTTCTACACCCCTATATACATATAAATTTTTCTTTTTGGAGTTGTGTCACTAGACTTAAGCTTAGTACTCTGTTCAAATTTGCGAAAAATGTAGAGCAACATTGATTATTTCGTTTGAAAATTTTGACAACTGATCAGTGTCGACAATACCACGATTTATAACAAATTTATCGGTTTTATTGCCTTGAAATGAGCAACATTGTTTTTCTTATAAAAACAAAAAAAAATGTGTTTATTTTAAAACAAATGGACAACAAAATAATTTTAGGAGCTTGTACTGCAACGTATCAATTAATGCAAATCGCAGCTGCTGCGGAGGGCCTCATTGAAGACACACGTTCTCCAAAAACCACTCACCTTCATTTTATATTATATTTACATTATTTTCCATTATTTTAATTATTTCTGGGCAGCAAACTTAAAATTAAAACCACAACGCCCACAAATATCTGATCAGCTGTTGTTTGCAAACCCGCACGAAATAAGTGGTTCTTACATTATTTCGCAGTTGAAAAATATGTTGCCAAAAACATTTTGAGGTTGAAAAAATAATGCTGCCAGAAACATTTCGTATGCTTTCACAAGATGAACAGAGTACAACTTCGGCCATATTATTTTGCAATTATTTCGCATGAATTTTTTTAAATGTAATTTTGACAGCAGTTCGCACGAAATGATGAACAGAGTACCATGCTTTAAGCCAAAATAATATTTGGCAAATTTTTAAGGAAATTAGTATTTTGTATAATTACAAGTTTAGTATTTCCTCGCGATACTACGAGAAATAGTTGCATAAAATGCAATTCTAAGTAAACCAATCGATCCAGAAGGATTAAGTGTAAAGCTAAGTGCTCATCAGAAAAATTACTTTTCTAAGCCCATATCTTTAAAACTACCACGTGAGTAAAAAAAAACGTGATTTTTCTTTGAAACTTAAGAATCTTTGTCTACGTTTAGACGAGTCATGTCTTATCGACAAGATTGTTACTTTTTCTTCTTTGAACTTTCATTGATGTTTACAAAAGTCATGTTGGCGACATTTACTTGCAAATACCACCAGGCTTAAAATTACGAATGAGAAAAGAAAACGTAATGACATTACATACAACGAAGTATTCGTTTCTTTTCCCCTCGTCTCTCTCACCTGTAAAGTAGCAATCATGTCAATAAGACATGACTCGTCTCAACGCAGACCTTTAAAGTTTTCGAAACCTTTTAACCATGGTGGAATAATACAGGTGCTGTCAAAAAGAACAAAAGAAAAATGGCAAGATGGTTGCATTTTCTGTTCTATACAGAATTTTGTTTCTTTTGCTTTTCTTATTTGCATTTGAAACAAATGTTAAAGTGTGCTTTTTTACTAGTGAGGGTGTGTGTTAGTAATACATACTCAAATTTTGACAGGCTCGAACACAATAAAAAAAAGTCCGTTAACGCTTCGACACTACCTGTATTATTCTACCATGCTTTTACCCTTTAAAACTTACTAGTGTATCCAGCAGTCGACTCGATTGACTGCATTCTAGAGATTAATATTAAATATTTACATAAATACAAACGATAAAATGCAAAAACAAAAAATATTCTAAATAAACAACTTAAAACTGGTTCATTTCTATGCAAAAGCAAATTGGACAAACACTCATGCACTCTTTGTTTATTTTTCAACTTGCAGCTGATACACATGCATGTGCAATAAGTGTGCATGTGTTAGTAGAAACTTTAAACGTTTATAGTTTCCTAAATATCGAACCGATTTAAATAAAATGAAGATTGTGCAGATCTTTGCACAAACCTGTTTAAAAACATATAACTCTTTCCAAAATCGGTGCAGTATTACGGCCGTAAATGGGATCTAAAAGAACGTTTGTTTGCCTATTAATAATATAGAAGATTAATCAATTACTAAAACTCAGGTGGTGTCACCATTATTTCAATATCAGTTGTCCTTTTACTTTACGTTCTTCTTGATGTAAAGGATTTTCATTAAAGCTGTTGATCTTTTAATATTTTATAAATACATATAGACTGGAACTAATAACAACTTATAATGGCTTCTAAATTAGTACTCGTAGACTTTTTATTTTATTTTTACTTTAATAAAAAAATGTTTTGTTCCGTCCTTCCTTTTGCTCTTCAGCATTTTTTTTTGTCATTCTCGTCATTTATAGTCATCATCATTAGCAGTCATTATTCATGATTTGTATGCAGGATAACAGAAACTATTCTTTCCTATTAATGTTTAGTTTAACCAACTTTCTTCATTTCTTACCTTTATTAATTCATAATTAATTATATATTTTTTTCCCTGGCCATTTTCGTTTTACAACTTATCTTCATGCTGTGCATTGGCTTGAAACTTTTCATTATCTACTATAAATTTTCCAGCTTTTCGAGCATTCACCTCAATCAAGATTACTTTTGTTGAATATTTCAACTACAACTACGAGTAGTTAGATATTAATTTGGATGAAAATAAATTTGTACATTGTCTGGTTAAGAATATAGTTAAGCCAAGTGCAACAATTATTTTGTTAAATGCAATGAATTTTAAAACCACTTCTTTTGTTTGTTTGTTGGTTTCCTTTATTTTTCCTTGTGGTTACGTAAAATCGGAGTTGATTCTTTCTATTTTCTTTGACAGTTTCATGATTGATAATAAATAAACCTGCTTAGCAATAAAGTTTTTCCTAGAAACGAATTCTTAGCAGCAAAAGAATATTTTTGAATGCTAAGATTGTGTAATAAACAGTTTGTAGGGAGTTTTTTTTCACATACAGCTGGTTGGTTAAATGATAAGGATGCAGATATTAAAGTTAGTAAAGGATTGTATGACTGAACAGTGAGTCAGAAGTATGAAGGAGTGCGGAGAAGTGGGTTTTATAGCAATATCTGTGAAATATCAATATTTAGGGGATAAACGCAGAAAATGTTAAAGATTTCTTAAACTGAATTTTAAAACATTTGGGCATTTAAATATTTTTTTTAGAAAATAATGCTGGTTAAAACAAGGAATATATTCACAGGCCAATCGAATGCAAATGTATAAGCACTCAATGAAAAGCGATTCGAAGTGCTGGGGTATCGGGAATTAGTCCTTTGATGCCTTGAGAAAACATTCCATTAAAGTAACGATAAAACAGTGAGACAATAGAATTAAACATGCAATGGCCACCAATGAGAGCAGCTTCGTCCTCTACTGTACGGGGCTCAAAATGGAGTTTAAAGCGCCGTGCACCATGCATGTGAGTTGTTGTTAATATATGCTATGATACGAGGGTAGTTTGATAATTTCTGGGCTGGTTATATATCCAAAGCACCAACTTTAAGTCCAACACTGATCCCGTTAACGGTTATCTATTACTAGAGTACTGTTGAATTTTGAGGAAGCTGCGTCTATTAGTTTTATTTTGACGGAGATTGAAAATACACAACCCCGTTGAAAAAGAGTGAATTTAGTGGGCAGATTAAACATTATTTCTTAAACATTCTTTCTTATTTCTTAAGTAGAAAAACCATCACCGAAACCAAAGAAAGACTTAATAAATACTATGGGGACTCTGCACCATCAATTTAAATTATTAAAAAGTGGTTTACTGAGTTTCGTTGTGGTCGCACTAGCACAAATAATCACCCTTATTCCAATTGTCGTCGTCAACGTCGCCTTCATTTTATTGTCAATATCATTTTGTTTCAACGTCGTCATCAATTCAATAACAATTTTGCATTCCATAACAGGATGACGAAGACGTTGACGATTTATCGTTTATATCAACATATCAAACACACATCTCTAAATATTTGAAACAGCTGTGTGTGTGTGGGGTTTTTTTTGGTAATTTTTATTAAAATTTAACATTTTTTTTACTTGTGATATACATTCAGAATCGAGCGATGATGAAAATACAAGAAAACAAGATCTCATATTAGAACGAAAGCTTCTGAGACAGAAATTCGACTCATTTGATCTACAGGACAGCAAGTAAACACCAATTTCAGTGTATTGCTTTAATCATTGTATATTTTTTTTTTTTGAAAAGGTTTAAAAGTTACTTTAGAGTACTTTAAACTTCAATTCCCGCCAAACCCATTAAGAAATTTTATTTTTATGTTCCACTATTTTCGCTCATTATTTCCTTAACTTTTGTCTTCCATCTCATAAACGTATCGGCGAGCCAAGAGAATTTAAAGCTCTTGCGATTTCTTCCCATTCTTCTCTAAAATACCTTGGAATCAAGCTTAAAGAATACCACATATGTTGAGAAATAAAACGAGCTTTGCCAAAAAAAAAAATTCATTTCATCCATTCATTTCAAACTACCCTCGTATATTAAACGTGCGAGGTAAGTGAAGTATCTGTTGTACTATTTCAAAAAACCAAGACGCTTGCATAATTCTTTCTATTTTGAAAAATGATTGAATGAATTCGCACGCCAGGAACATCAAGAGCTTCCAATTACTTAATGCAGACTGTTAGGCCATCAGACCACAAACTGGTCTTTCGTTAATCCCTAATATAAAATAATAATAATATTATATTTAATTTAAAATTAAATAAAAGCGACTCTGGTTTTTAGACATTCTCTGAGACTATTTTCTGCCTTTCACCCCACTGTTTTCAATGTTAACATTAACTAAATGTTACTGACATTTTATCAGAATTTTCGTAATGCTTTCAGTTTGAATAGTTTTTCTTTAGCCTTTTTGTACATACTTTTTATTTATCATATTTTCTGTTTTTCTTTTTCTTTTGGTAAACTTTATCTGTGTGCTGACCTAAAAGCTTTAAGAGGAAAATAGTGAAAAATAGAAACTACTTCTAACTAGCAACAGTTTTGTAGTTTCCATTTTGTTCAATTCTTTAAAGTTCACAGTCCATTTAAAACGTATGGCTCGAGCTCATCCTTTCAAAGCAGAAGTTACAAAAGTGTTGAAGTTACGGAAAAAGTTTTTTATTTTGTATTTTTTAAAGTTATAAAGTGATAGAAAGTTTTTTTCTTTGAAACACACCAAAAGTTAAAGTATCTATTTTAAGAGGAAATTTCTCAAATTTACTGTAGTGAAAGTGATTGAAAGAAATGTCTTGAATAGGCCCTCAAGGCGTTTTGTGCAGTCCTCTATTTTTTCAAGATTGAATAGAACCATATGATTCCGAATACTTCAGAACTTCCACTCGAACTTTCTCTAACTCGATCCAATTCGATTGGCAGTAGCGTTAAGAGAGAAAATAACTTATGATTCTCCTTTAGTAACTCGAACTTCCATAACTTGTAGTTCTTCATAACTCGAACGAAATTAAATGCGTATGATTCTATAACTCGAACTGATTTGTTTACGTATCAGCTGAAGTTATTGTTTTGAATTAATTCTTTTTTATTCGTGGAATCCCATCTTAAGCGAAACGGCAAGTAATGTCAACGGTTCGGTGGAAAAAACTTTTCGGTAGCCTTTCAGAAATGATGTAGAAAATTCTTGTCGAACATTGAATTTATATTTGAAAACTACAACTGATGAGCACTATAAATTAGGCTTTGAACAATTTAGAGTCATTTCTTATTGAAAATAAAAAAAGTAAATTTTCAGTCACGAATTTCAGAATATTTTACTTCAGTATAGCTTATTTATTGTATGTTGTTTTCAGTAAAATGTCTGTTTTAAATAAAAAAACATATTCATCATTTAATACACCACAGTAAAATATTTTACAGCTCATTGATTTGGGAATAAATTTACATTTTAAAACCAGAAGAACATTGAATATTTCAATATGGAAAATAATAAGTATACGAGCACGTACGGTATACCGAGATATAACCGTGTCAAAATATAGAAAAAGTGATAAAAATCCGCCTTCAACAAAAAAAATTCGTATGGCCATTAAATTATTAATGCAGCCAACTTGACAAAGCGAATGATGCAGAAGTTCTTATTTTTGGGGCTACTTTCACGTGCAATTCTCAGAATTAAGTCCCAAAATCATGTGTTGTACTGTGTACGGATATAATTTTTTTCAACTAATAAATTCTATAACTCGAAGTCTCCGTAAGTTGAAGATTTTTTTGGGATAATGGAGATTCTGTAATTGCTTCACTGCAGATGGAACATGATTTCTTTACTATATACCAAAAAAATTCAATAGCAATTAAAGACAACAGACTCTGAAGAGAGTACGAAGAACCAAATAGGCTGCTATGCGTGTAGGCACCTTTTTGGGTTATTCATTGAATCATCTGTATTGAATTCTTTAAAAGAGAAAACGACAAAAGTATATTGAGGTTCGCATTATTTTCGCAGGTAAGTTTTATTTTTTGGTTTCCGAGACAAAATATTCCTCAATATGTGTTTTTTGTTGGTTTTTTTCTTTTAATTTTTTAATATTATAATTTTTTTTTCGTGAACGTGACTAAATTTTTTTCCACTCATGTGAGCGTGGATGACAGTGAGCCAAAAAAGAAAAGGTAGTGCATAAGCGTGCATGAGTAAATTTTTTTTTTGTGAGCACCAATGAATGTGAGTGAAGAGTCACTCACGATCCCTTCTCTAATCTCGAATAATCAATTTACTAAGCAAAAGGTAATTAAATAATTATTAAGAATATATTTTTGCTATTTTGTTATACATTATTCGTTGTTTAAATACTTATGCTACACACTGTAAACTAAGCTGAGGTAACAAACTCCTTCGCTTGGAAGATCTTAGATTAAACTTTATTTTTTTATCCATGATACGAAACTCTCCTCTTTTTATTGTTGCCTACTCATAACCAGTTGTCAGTTGCATGTTCAGCGTTTAATCGGTTAGCTGAACTGATTCATACTCAAACCATTGGACATTAATTTTTTGTTTAGTTTGTTCATTCATTCATTCAAATTTAGTCGCCAATTTAGTACATCCCGCTAAAAAACTGACAAAACCGCGATTTAACATCAACATGTCATAAAAATTTATCATGATGTTGAGGTGGATGGGGATTAAGAAAATGTTGCCTATTTTTAATTTTTATTGTTTGTTTATTTGGTATCCTAGATACTTAATTTATTTACAAATAAATAGTATGTATGTATGTTCGCTATCTTTGCGTTCGTTAAAGATAATGAACATGAGATATGAATTTGAATTTATGACATACAAGTTGTACGACATGAAATGGTATTTTTGATTAAGTTTCGGTTTAAGGTCAGTCATACTGTCAGAAATAAATGACGGCCGAGACCCACCGCCAAATATAATTATTTATGAAAACAATTTCATATTGAAGTAAAGTCTTTTTTGTCGTGAGATTAAACAGATTGGGCTGACTAAATTTAAATATCTTTGTCGGACGTAGATATACACACATAAAAATAAATTAGTCAAATTGAGGGTAAGAAAATAAAATAAATTTGTTGACAGCAAACAGAGACTGCAGTTGCTATTCCTGTTGCATCTCTTTCATGGTCCTTTGATCAACAAAGAATGCTGGCGGAGGTTGTGGAGGCTTTGAAAATTTATTTTATTGTAGGACGGTTCACATACTCAGCTTTCTCTCCGGTAAATGGCACGTGCCATTTCCGATTCTATTCTTGTACAAGGTGGCGCAAAATTAAGTTTATGTTGTAAATGCTTTATAGCTTTTAATTTCAAAATTTCTTATTTTCTTCTGCTTAAGATTTGTAGAAAGAAAGCTTGGGATATTTAAAATGTAACAGCTAAGAAGTTTTAGATGGAACAGCGCACACGTTGTGCAGAATGTCTCCTGGTTGATGTTTGTGGATTTTGTTTCACAGTATACATTGAATATTTACGGCAGTGTGCAGCGTAAATGGTCTTCCGAAACCAGGGAGACTTTATATCAAATCGTATTGCCGCAAAGTGGCTAACCAGCTGATTTATTGTTGACAAAAAGGACCCAACTTGCTCATTAAAATGTCAACGATAAGCACCGCTGCATCAGAAATTAAAAATAAAATAAAATTCAATGTTTTTGTTTACTGTTCTATTGTGTACTGTTCAGCTAAAAGTCCATCATAACACGCGCTGTATACGTTGTCTCGTGTTATGCTTTTCATACTTTCTACGCGATCTATGATGCTTTTCTAAATTCAAGTTACATGCAACGCTTTTTAAGCGCCAAGTTCTTTTTTTGATCAGCTGCAGTGTAAATATTTTTATTAAATAAAAATAGCTTTAGCAAACTGGAAAGTGAAATTGAGAGTTTAAAAGAATTTGTTGAGTTTGTGCACATAAAATTTTGTGCCATTGAATCCTACGAAAAGCTTTTTCAAAATATCAATTAGTAGCTTCCTCTCCATTGCACTTGCGTAATAAATTTATAAAATTAATAAACATAACAGAGATGAGGCTGAGTACGTAAAAGTAATCGATAACTAAAATGCATGTTTTGTTGGTGAAAAAATTGTTTAAAAAAAAATTAATTTTAATCTATTTTATTCTTGGAAATATTTCCAAACTTTATTACGAAATCTACGATACAAACATATTTATCGATAACATTAAAAATTAGACTTGTGCCATCTTAGTTCCTTTTAGTGATCGATCATTTTAGTTCAGTCCTTAAATTTGAACTATGTCGTTCAGTTAGTTCAATCGCTCTTTTTAACGTTGAACTGATTGCATATTATTTTTCGAGCCATATGAGAACTTGGTAATTTTAAATGCTCCGGTGATTTTTGATGGTATGGCAAAGTTTGTTTATAACTAATTAAAATCTGAATACAATAAAAATAAATTAATGTGAGTTGCTTCGTATTTTGTTTAGAAAAAACAAAGAAAGCAGTATTTGTGTAGATGAATTAACAACCCTTGATTTTTCCGCCTTGTATTTCTCAGCTACGAAAACAATCTTAAGCCTACAGACATGTCTTCACCACAAGTGCACGCACTTCATGCGAAATGGTAAAGGATAATGAAGTTGAATTATATTCTAAAAGTTATTTCCACTGCTGCACTATAGCCAAGGGTGTAAGTTATTCTTGGGTAGATGAGTAGTATAATCTTTCAAACTATCTGTCGATTTGCATACTATTGAGTTAAATAAACGTGATGATGGCGGTAAAATCCAGTGAGTTTTAGGAATGATTGTTGGTAGAACGGAAAGGAACTAGTATTTATTAGCAATTTTACTGACGTTAATCACACACACGAACAAGGAACATTTCGATTAAAATAAAATATTAATTAAATAATGTAAGAGAGCATGAACTTATAAAAAGTACTTCAAATGTTCCCTTAAGTTTGTACATGATTTTAAATGAATCTTTAATAATGGCGAAATCGTTCATTTGGTTTACATTAAAGTGCTTATCAAATCATAGTTCAGCATTTATTCATCAGACTAGCAGAACGGATCAGTACTGATTTCGAGGTCGCTACACCATCTCATCAGCGTTCTTTTGTTCGATTTTACCACTTTTGACGGTGGATACTAGTGACTAGGAATATCAACTATTTAACGAATTAAAATACGAAAAGTGCAACTTATTCATTTCTTACAAGTTAAATCAATTTCGGTTAGTACGAAATTCCATCTCTGATTTTTAATTATTCCAAATATTCCATACTCTCCAAATATTCCATACTCCGTCAAAAGTGGTAAAATCGAATAAAAGAACGCAGATGAGATGGTGTAGCGACCTCGAAATCAGTACAGATCCGTTCTGCTAGTCTGACGAATAAATTGTTTCAGATAAAAATAATGAATTTATACAAAAATAATTTTTTAAACTACGAAGATATGGGCAAACTCAGATTTGAACTCAAGCCATAAAAATTTAATTTCAATATATACCTTAAAACAGTTAAACAATTACGTACAAATATTAATATTCATATTTTAAATTGTATAAACGAATGAAATTTGCACTATACAAATTTATTAAATTTCTTGTAATTTTAGTAAGATTTAGTTGTAAACGTATAAAGATTTCCAAAAAATCATATTTTTAAAAAGAATTAAAGTGTCATAAATGTTTCTACGATCAGTACCATCCTCGGTAAAATGCAGCCATATGTCGCTTTATTTTTTTCCAGCCATATATAAATTTGTTTTTTTTTCTATATATTTTTTGTTTAATTATTAATATTATTAAAAAACTTTTGTTTGTTTTAAAACTTCCATCGTTTACAAAAACTTTTAAAAAACCAATGAGAATTTCAAAAATTACAAAAGTATAAATAAGCATAGTAGGATTTGAAACTTATTCAAAAATCCCAACAAAAAAATTATATTCGACATGAAGCTATTTTATTTTCTTTACAAAACTCTTTGAAAAAAGATATCGGAGCAATCTCGATTAATGAATTTAAAAAAATATTAATATTATTATTAAAATATTTTTATATGTATATTAAAATACGTTTTGAGTGCTCTTTGAAATTTACGCAACAAAACTGTTTCAAATTTAAATCACAGAATATTCCCTGTATATTTATACAGGTACGCGCATTAGATAAAATACTCACAAGCTGTTTTCAGTTTGGCAAGAAATTCAAAGTAAAAGTCATTTGACCTTGGATATCATAAGAATATTTTAAGCTGAATTTTGAAAAATCTCATGGACATGTAAACAATTATTGTTATAATCAATGTACTTGCAATCGTTGCCTTTGATTCAAATTCAAAAAGGAGAATGGAAACATTAGCACAGCGATGCCAAGCCGATTTATACAAATTGCTGTGTACGGCATCTTATTTCAAAACTGAACTATTTAAAATGAAAATTTCATCTAGTTCGACTAGTTCAATTGATTGATTCGTTCAATTGAACTAGTTCGTTCGTGAACTGCCCAAGACTATTAAAAATATAATATAATTTGCCATCCTTGGCTATCAAAAACCACTCACATTTTCTCATGACGCTTGCGACGCATACAAAAGTAGAAAGTAAAACTACTGCACGCGTTGGAATCATTTAAGTGTTCTACGCTTTTTGTTTTGTAACTTGTCACATAAAACTGCACTGACTCTACTTTTTTTACAGACGCTTTGAACGGGTTAACGCGTGGTACACGTGGTATGGACTTTCATGTTTCCACTTTATATTTCCCAAGTCTTTTTTGAACAAATCTTAAACAAAAGAAAAAAAGACGTTTGGCATTCGGGGCCTGCGGCTGCAACGCTTTTGCATAGCATTTTTTTTATCAACTTGTGCAATTATAATTATTTATTTATTTTTTATTTATGCAGTATTTTTTTTCTTTGATATTAATTCAATTTTTTCTTTGATATTAATTCAAGTTACACTTTTTGAGCGTGGTGACCGATAAGAAAACGAATGTTTTTCTTTTATTGAATAAATGAGAATTTAATATCGTTTAAAATATTTTTATTATCTTCCAATACATGTACGAGTAGGTTATTCAGGAATATTTATCATTGAAACTATAGGTTTATGGTAACTGATATAAGGAACATAATTTTGAGACTTGATATCCTCTAAATATCTGAAAATACCGCATAAAACCCTACGAATTACCTGTTTGTTTGTGTATATCATTTTTTGTCAACCACGATTGCTCGTAAGAACACCATTTTGTGTTTTCCTACATGTAAAAATCTGTTCTGGCAATACTCTATGTTAATGAAATCAATAGCATACTTTAGGGTTTAACATACGCTAGGCGATTCAAATACTTAAAAAACGAAAGACTTAAGAAACAAACTTTGAGTTAGGTTTTTTTCGTTACGGAATTTCTTGATTCGGTCGCCGCGCTCAAAGCCCGCGATAAAAGCTATGCCAAAGCTTAAAAATAAATTTTATTTAAATAAGTTATATAAAGCATTTCCAACATATTATAAATTTATAATTCATAATTTTGTATATGCGGTTGCCCGACGGAGAATTAAACTCTTTTAAGGAGCTTTAATTTAATCCCAAGTATTTGGGACAGCTTAGAAGACACAGGACTCGACGAATTAGTGTCTCTGTTTGATCGAACTAAAACAAAGTTTGTGAATCGTACAAAACTGGACCAATGAAATGCACTTTGCTACGACACTCTTCCTCAACATTCTTAGGATTTTTTTCAATTCGTTTTTTCGTGGTTTCAAAAGGACCAATTTTCTTAATACACATTTTTCATTCTATACTTATTTTATTAGTGTAGTAAATACAGTCTTCGTTCAATCTATTCCTTATCTTCACGTATCATCGTATACAAAATACCCTGTTGTATTTGTTAATGTTTTTTAATGTTTTTGTTTTTTATATTTTGTTTTTTTTTTGTATCTGTCTCAATTTCTTGTCTTGTTAATTAAACATTTCGTGTTCTGTTTGATTCCTTTGGTCTTCGTAATGAGCTCTTTTTGTTCTCAAAACACATAAGAACTAGTTGTGTAAAAGAATGATTACAATAAAGTATAAATTTACAATAAATATGCTGTGTACGACGAAGTACAATGTACATGTTAATAGTCATACAGGCAAACGTACATATTCTACATACTTCGAACATGTATTTAGCGAAAATTCGCAACAAAACATCACGATTTTAAGCTGGATTACACAAAACGCTGCAACCACAAAACAAAGGAATAGCTGAGAGTGAATGTTTGTGTATATTATTGGAATTTATTTCATCCATACATACTTGTGTGCACTTTGAATCCAACTTTCATTCATCCATATACACATTCTGTCAGTCATACTACAAACTTATACAAATAATGCGTGATTGAGTATGTGGGTTTCCCATTTAGTGGGAGTAAATGCAGCAGCATCATTGCATGTTACTGTAAGTGAACTGTTTCTCAAAGCAAAAAGAAAGAAAAAGAAAAATTTAAAGAACTATTTCAAAAAATTTAGTTGTCTAATTATATTACAAGGACTTGCACGTATCGCATTATGTATCAAATAAATACACTCTGTGTGTAAAGGGACCACTCAGCTATTGCAAAGTCTCTTCTCTGCATGAAAGGTTCCGCATCAGGCAGATGCACAATTCTCTGCATTAATTGTAAATTTATAAGCGACATTACACGACTATGCAACTGCTCAAATGCAAATAAATTTTAAAGTTAAATAACAAGACGCAAGAATTTAATTGAACGCAATAACATTTCATTGCATTTCTTTATTTACAAATGCGGCAATTTGTGGGCCACCCTAATATTTCCTTTGAAAATAGATGAACGAACAGATGTGTTTAAAGAGCGTTTATTTTTAAATGAAACACAGTGAATATAAACAACAAAGCTGTTCATTTTAAAAACAAACATGTAATTAAAACTTTACAATGTTTTCGATACAGCAACCACAAAAAAGGATTTTTTTGTAAGAAAAAAAGTTAAAATTTCCAAGTTTTTTCCATTAATTACGAATTTAGTGAGTTTGCTTGATGAAAAAGTGAAAGGAAAAATACTAGTAAAATAAAATAGTTTAAAGATTGTGAATTAAATAAAAGTTTATGTGTTTTTATTTTGTAATGCTAAGCGAAGTCCAGTGGTTACTCTGCATATCCCCGGTAATATATACTAGAGACAGTTGCCGATCTACAATAACAAAAAGTCTTGAATGCATTATTTTTAAGCTATTGCATAGCTTTTAGCGAGGGCTTTGAGGGCAGCGACCGAATCAAGAAATTCCGTAACGAAAAAAAAACCTAACACTAAGTTTGTTTCTTAAGTCTTTTGTTTTTTAAGTATTTGAATCGCCTAGCATATGTTAACCCCTAAAGTATGCTATTGATTTCATTAACATAGAGTATTGCCAGAACAGATTTTTACATGTAGGAAAACACCAAATGGCGTTCTTACGAGGAATCGTGGTTGACAAAAAATTTTATACACAAACAAACAGACAATACGTAGGCTTTTAAGCTATTGCATAGCTTTTATCGCTGGCTTTGAGCGCTTCCGAATCAAGAAATACACCACGCTCAAAAAGTGTAACTTGTATTATATAAAAAAAACTTGAAATAATTTTAAAGAAAAGAAATACTGCATAAATAAAAATTATTTATTTATTTTTATATATAATATAATATATAATATAATTGCATAAGTTGATAAAAAATGCTACGCAAAAGCTTTGCCGCATTTTTTATTTTATTTTTTAAGAGAAGCAATACTCGGGAAATTATAGTGTCTACAAAGCAGTAGATGTGCTGCCTTCTTTATGAAAGGGATAGTGAAAGAGTACAGATGGCGAAAATAAGGAAGCTTAATAGTTTCACAACTCTGATGTTGCACAATATCGTCGTTCCGAAAATTTTGGAAATCGAATCTAAAGTTTCTATATTATATCAAAAAAAAATTATTAGATGAGCCGAATTCGCATTACTTCCGGAGCATAAGTTAAGGATCTTAGACCAGATTCACACATGTCAGGTTTGGCTCGTCAAGTCTTGAGTTTTTAGGAGAAGCGGTGTAATCTAATTTTTTTTTTTGGAAATTGTGATATACATGTAGATAACTTCGGAACGACGATGTGTTAATTTCTAGAGCAGCGTTACTGCGCCTCTTGTGCCAAGTAGACACATTAAATATTTTGCAGCTGTCTAGTAATTTTATTAATTATTTTACTTCGCCGACGATTCTGCTGTTCTGCTGCACTACCAACAAAGGAGGTCGCTATGAAATGCACCAGTACTAATCGCTGCCGGTACTGCTCAACGACCAGTGATACGCATTCGTCACATTAACACTCCAACAACAATTGACACAATACCATACTGATATACTGGTACATCAGAAAAATTTGTATGTTATAAATCGTACTTTCAAAGTATATATAGGATCTCATTGTTCTAGAACTTTTATATGCTCTGCAAATCTTGCAAATGAAGTTATAAATAAACTGCAAAGAGCCCTAGAAAATGTAATACAATATTTCAACAGATGGAAAATCATATTAAACTGTAGGAAATCACAGGCTATATATTTAACTAGCAAGCATAAAGAATGATATATTCCTTTGAAAGATTTTCCTTTTTTTTGGATGGATGTAAAAAGTTGGTATGCCTTCGTGAAATTTTCCTATACTGGGATGCTCACCATTTCCCATAGATCGCCGACTTTTTGTGCCATTTTCGGTTGCTCCCAAGCTTTAGTAAATTTTTATTTGCATTTTCTTTAATGTACTACATGGGCATTTTACTCAAATTTCACGAAGGCATACCAACTTTTTACATCCATCCAAAAAAAGGAAAATCTTTCAAAGAAATTCTTTTTCTGTTTCCCATCTTTGTTTCAGTTTGACATTTGCACAACTTAAAATTCTATGAAAAGGTCGCTGCTGTTTGTTTAGAAGAAGAATTATTACATACATATAAACTAACGGTACTGCAATATTTTTTTTTTCTTGCTTTTGCATTCTTTCAAAACGTTTGTAGTAAATAAATATTAAAAATTTGGTTCATGTGAGTTTTTTCTTTTCGTTCGTTATATCGAGTATAAAATTACTTTAACTTTCGATGTATCAACGTTTTTGACCAAAACCCAGGCCGTAAGCATCATCCCAATTTGCATCACTGTTGACATCTTAACTTATACTTCAAGGTCAATTCATGTACCAGGTGGGAGCGCGGTGCCACCAAACAGAATAATTGTACGTAAACATCCGAGTCACAAACACACAAACTAATGCATTTGCATGCGACCGTACACTATGAAAGAATAGTTTAAAAACATATTCAACTGGCGTGATGCTGCCACCGTATTAAATGAGTAGAAAATCTATATAAAAAGCAATCAGTTATTTGCGTGCTTGCGGAGAGTGCATTTTATTAGTTCTTTTATTAGTGTATTTGCGGAATTTGTGTCGGACGTGCGCGAGTGTCTTGTTATCGTTGTCATAGGCTTAAAAGTTGATAAATGCAAAAGAAAAGTGTTAAATAATTAAATATCTTAAAGTAATGAATTTAAATAAGTTATTGTGATAAAGTTAATTATTTTGTTTAAACAAAATGCATACAAAATCCTAAATTGAAGAAATATGATTAAACATTTCCTTTTGTTTTGTTATCCGTTTCCCACCCATATTCTTAGTACTTTTTTTTCGTTAAAAAAAATAAAAGCTTTTGGCTGCACTCGTAGAGCTTTTCCTCATTGCAGGCACACATTAAGCTCTACCTTTAGCTGGCTAAAAGCTGCTTGCTACTTCTTTTTGTAAATTGTTTGAACATTTTCTTTTTCGGTTTATTATTTGTGTCCGTGTTTATTGTATTATGCATGCAGTCAAATCCATAGAAGTGTTTGCAAGAGCTTTTTGTTCTATAACATTCTTCTGCAAATATGCTTGTAGTTTTGTCTTCTTATTGTTGTTTTTATTTGTGTCTTTTTTTGAATATTTTCTTAAGTTGGATGGTGTGCGCAATTTGCTTAAACAGATTTTAGTAAATAATAGTAAAATTTTAAAATTACATAATTAAATGGATTAAAATGGGTATATTAGTTAAAAAAATAAAATATGTATGTATGTATATGGAAAATTTACCCGAAATAAATTAATTAGTGTCAATAAGAGCCGATCGTTTTTCTATTCGTTCGTGTCATCATCCGTTCTAGAGTTTTCAATGCTGTCAAAGTGTGTGAAGTGCAGAAAAAGAAATGCCTTAACTATTTAATTTCCTTTAATTAAAAATATCATATTTTCTTATAATAATTAATTCAGTTTCAATATGTAAATCGATTCGTGTAATACATACGAATTGCAGTTATTATTGCTGTGTCATTGTGTTCTGTTCATAGAAGATTGAATTGTGGAGCACCCATTTTCTAATTTGTGGTCAATTTGTAAAGTGCCTTAAGTTAAAAAAAAAATATATATATGTATTTTCAATTAATTGTTTAAATCAAAGAATGAAATATAAAAGCAAAAATATTACAAAACAGCGCGAATAAGAACTGCCATCAGAAACAGGTGAGTGAGTTCCTTTTCTTTTATTTTTATTTACATATATGAGGAACAGTTTACGTAAGCAGGGCTGCCAATAATATTTTTAGAAAAATCGTTAAAATTTTGTAAATAAAATCGTCATAATCGTCAGTATTTAAAAAAGAAGTCGTCAAAAAATCGTCACTCAAAAATCTTCTGTTTTGTACAAGAATCTTTCACATAAAAATTTAGCAAATGAATTCTTTCCGCTGAGGTTGAAAAAACATTCATTAAATGCGTTACTGCATATTAAATACGGATTAAAATTTGAGAATGCATGTTGTAGCAATTTTCAACTGCCTTGAAATGTTTGTAGCAAAATAAATTGTTTTGTATACAAAAAATTGTATACTACACATCGCTCCTTTGATGCAACATGATCATATCTTAAGAAACCAAAACATTTAAGTTACTTAGAAAAAAAATTATGTTCAAGCTATTTCTTTGTATGTACAAAGTTTTTCAGTAGTATATGTATGCTCAATCCAAACCAAATGTATACCCACTAAAAAGCCAATACAGGCCATATTCATACCTGCTTACATTTTTAATATTTCACTTTTGATAAATGACTACAACAGTGCAATAATGGAGCGATATGTACATTAGGGGTATAACCAAATTTTGGCCCCAGCACTATGCGATAGCGAATATTGTGTTATTTACGAAAACAATTTTTTTTGTCGTTTGAAAATAAAAACCCCACCCACAAAAGCGATTTTCTAAAATTCCTAAAGAAAAAAATTTAATAAAAAAATTATTTTAATATTTTATTAATAAATGGACAAAAGTTCAAAAGTTTCTTAATTATTAAAGAACATGAATAATTTCATAAAAAACTGTGAGTTTTCGGCTAAATGTATAAGTGCAAATAAAAAATAATTTTCATACTTTACCGCGTTTTGTGGGTGACCTTTTTTTGTAAACCGTGAAAAATTAATATGAAAATTTTTAATAGTTTTCAATGGACTATTCGACTATGCTAGGGCCATTTTGATATTTGCAAAAAATGGGAATAAGTTATACCCCTAATGTACATATGTACATATAATTTTAAATATTTTGAAGCAAAAACTTGATATTTTATTTTGGGTATTTACTTTATCTTTTTTTTATAAAATGCTTGATATTTTTTGGCATAACTAAAGTTTGTAAAATATTTTTTATGGTGCTTTTTTACCATGAAAGAACGAATATGTGTGACATCGTGCGCCTGGCAGTAAAACTAATAGAAACATTTTTTTGGATGATCTCTTCCATTTTTGCTCTTAACTTTTCCTTAAATGGTTCAATGGTTGCGACTGCGCAGAAAGCCTCTTTCCGGAAATTTTAAGAAAGCAAACATCGAAATTTTTGGAGCCATCCGCCACTGACGTTAAAACTATGATAATTTTCTTTAATTCGATCGTGAATTTCTAAAGCTTTGGCTTTTAACATAATTTTTTTATTTCGCATGCGAAGGAACCATTTAAAAAGGCATTTTTTCATTTTTAGAAGCCCAGAAGCACGTAATGTTTTACGCTTATCAGTGCCATATAATGTATTATTTACACGATGAGTAATTTTCCGTTTTTTTTCTTTTTAATGAAAAAAAAACTGTTGCTTTTTCAGGTACAAACATATTTTCTTTGCCAAGCCACTAATAATATAATTACCATTCTTTAATCACTTGCTACGTTTACGTAGCAAATGTCAAAGAGCAACTAACAGGTCAACGCATACATAAACGAACAAAGAAACGTTTAAACATAAGTAAACAAACAAGTAACTTTTAATTCGGGGATTCCCTAATTTAAAAACATATTAAAAAACAATAAAAAAGTGTTCACGTTTTAGATCTTTCAGAATACACTATGGAAAAATAAATTTGTTCACGTTTCTGAGACGTTCACACTATCGAGTGTTCACGTTTTCGCGAGTTGACTGTAATTAAAAAAAAAAACAAGTGGGAATCTATAATTGTAACTTTTGTCTCTGTTGGGCGTTGCCAAAGCAGAGTTTGTGTCCTATAATTACATACCTGCAGCATGAATACATATTTCTATGCCACCATACACTTCGCCAGCATTCATGCATGGTGTCTTGGGGTGGGAATGCCAACCTAATAAATTTACTTGAATACTTTTCATAATTAATACTCCAACAAACTTCAAAGAATATTTATTTTATTATCACCTGTCCCAAAACGATTTAAGTTTAAGCAAAATTTGTGTGTCATTTAATCAGTAACTAACAGAGAAAAAAAACTCCATTAATGTTAAAACAAAACTTTAAATAACGTCTTAATGAGCTAAAGACCTTCTCGTTAAGTGTTTCTTTCCGCAGGAGAGGGAAAAAAATCCAAAAGACTTACATACACAAGAAACATTAAATTTTTCAAGCCATTAGCCTGATAGCCTGCTAAAAACCATATTTTTCTTGAAAAAAAAACAAAGAAAGAAAACAAAACAAACTAAAAGAAATATTTCCTGTTAAATGTTGACGACGATGGAAGCGCAAAAGGCCAAAAACAAACCCATTAAATAACAAAACCATTAAATGATCTTGACAACAGCCCAATCACGTGCATACGTACGTATTCAATCGTACCTTTTCAAAGTTGATGCTCACGAAAACGAGAGTCTTTGCTTCCTTAATGACATCATTGATGAGCTGAAAAAAAGGTATAAACATAAAAACTTATTATAATTATGGGCTATTTAAAATATGACAGGAATATAAAATATATGAAAATATTTTAAAAGAATGTAAACAATTAAGTGGCTCTTATATTTATTCATTTAAAATGTCATTATTCTAAAACTGTGGCCATTACAAAGGGGAAACAAATTATCAGGTTATTTCGTGAACATAAACCACCAGACATAAAATTATCTTATTAATAAAGTGTAAAAAATGTTTTTAAAGTTTTTGTTTTTCGTAAAATATTTATTTATTGATGGGTAAAAGGGGATTTGTAAGCCATCACTGTCATTTTCCTTTTGGAATAAAAATTTCAAGTTCAAGTTTCCAATATAAGATAAACACTAATGAACTTTGAAATTTAAATTTTCCACATTTAGACTACATCGAGACGAGCGATATTTTTGTGCTTGTGCTTTAATCACTGCTACTGAAAAAATTACCGCTTTCTACTATGACTGAATTCCTCATGATACAAATAATACAGGATAACGCATTGCACAGGTCCTATAACTTTTACAGAACAACACTTTTCAGGTCTTTGATATGGGAATCAATTCTACGTTAAAGAAGCCCTATAAATAAGAACTTCTGCATCAATCGTTTTGTTGGCTGCATTAATAATTAATAATTAAAATTTAAAACCAGAAGAACATTGAACATTTCAATATGGAAAATAAAATTACGAGGGCGAATTGATATTGAAGATACCTAAGTAGGAAAAAACAACATTTTTTTTAAAACGATTAATTTCTCAACATAGTCTCCTTTTAGTTCAATAGACATAGTCCAACGTTTCTCCAGTTTTTGTATCCCTTCCAAGAAATAGAATTTTTCGAGGTCCATTTTTGGAGCTAAATCTCTTTCCACCGAGCCATTTCTTTAGGTTTGGAAATAGGGAGTAGTCACTAGGGGCTTAATCCGGAGAATATGACGGATGAGGTACCAATTCGTAGCCCAATTCATAGAGCTTTGCCATTGAGACTGCACACGTCACACGTTTACGTTTATGGTCAATTGAGAGCAAACGCGGCACCCATCTTGCCGATAGCTTTTTCATATGCAAATGTTCATGAAAAATGTTGAACACACGTGCATATGATATGTTTACCATTTCAACAATCTCAGCTAGTCGATGAATTTGGGTGAAATTTTAACAGCTGACGTTTGACAGATCGGAATTTCTAAAAAAAGTTTTTGTGGTTGTGCTGCCATCTAGCGGTAAGTAGCTTCAATATCAATCCGCCCTCGTATGTATTGATTTTTGTATGGTGTTTGACATTTTCATAAAAGTTCATCTGGGCTGACCTGTTTTTTTAAATTATTTTGACAGCCAGGCACGTATTTTTACAACAAATTCCCTATTTTTGTAGAACAAACCACTTGTAAGTGGTCCATGTATTAATGACATGGAGTTAGTCCTATTTAATGCAAACATGGACTATATGGTTCAACCTTAGGACATCGGAACGTTAAAAAGACCTTGTTTTTTATATGCATTTAGACTCGTTTTGGACCACTCGCTGGTCATTTGCAGACTAATCCATACACGCGTGTATGGACTAGTCGGGTTTTTGTGCAAAACAGTTTACTAATAACAAAAATGATTTTAAAAATTCATCTCCGCCAATCAGAACACATAAATTGCAATGAAAAAATAATATAAAATCAAATATATAAATCGGGAAACTATTGTTGAAAAGGTAACAAAACGAAAGAGGAAATTAGGAAAAAACTTTAAATTAAAATCTAAATTCTGTACGCACGAAAAACTTTTTCATTTGTTTTATTAATAAATTTACTTTCAATAAAGTTTGTGTTTGATTTAAATTATAGGAACTAACCAACAAGTAGTGGAAATAAAACAGAAATTTTCGCAGACTATCATCATTTTAGTAACACAAATGTTTTTGAAGTAGACTGTTAATATAAAATGAGCCCTATTTTGTATAAAGGGTTGGGAAATAAACGAAAAATAAATATTAATAAATTTTATGGCAGCCACAAAGAAATAAAATTTTTTACATTGAAATCTTACATATCGATCCCAATCTCATATACACGTGTTTGCGTGAATGTGTGACTGTGACGTAGTTGAAGAGGAAAAGAATGTATTTAAAACTTGTATTATTTTTATCATGTGAGTTTATCAAGTAGCAGGCTAACTGCCAGTCGATGATACGAGTATTTAATAAGTTTTTAGTTCAATAAGATTTCAAAAATGAAAAAGAAGTTCATGAACTAAATTTTAATAATTCCATGAGCAAGCTGTAGGGTAAAATTAACAAAAAACCTTAAGTAACTGCTTACTTAAAATATTTTAATGTACATAAGTGGCTAAATGTCAAGCGGGCATTCAGCCACTCAGCCGGGATGGCAGCGAGACTGGCATTTTGTTATGCAGCCAAGCGTAGTACCCGGCCACTTGTGCCAAATACCATAAGAGTCCAACATCTACGACCACTTGTCTTTACGAATCAAACATTTCAAGCACGTAATCACAGTTTCACACTTTTTTTCTATCAGCCACATTTTAATATATTTTACTATGTTCCACTTTTACTCTTTTCATTTCTTGCAGCACTAATGACATTTAATTTGAGCATTAAAGTGTGTGGCGCAAAAGTATCATTAAGGACGATTTTTTATAGGTTCGTTTGTTCGCTTCTTTCTTCGTTTTCGTAAGTAGCCAAAGCGGGAGAACAAATTTACATTTACTTTATGTACTCGTAGTTGAAAGGATTGGAGAAGGAGGGTAAACGAAAGGGAAAATTTCATGTGGCATGTTGCATAAAAGGGAAATATAATTTTTGTGTCAGTTCTTGTGTTAAAAAATAAGTAGTGCGGAAGGAGTATTTTTTCTAACACTTTACTATAATAAATATCAAATGCTAATTAAATCTCCTCAGTTAGCGATAACAATAGTATACGAGTAGTTGAAGTAAAATTACATTCGGGGTTGCCACAGAAACCAATATAGTCGGAATTACATTTGAAAAGACGGTAAAAAATACTTTTGTATGATGAATTTCAATGTTATCGATTTTATGTTCAAAACGGATTGTACTTTTAGATTGAACATAAAACCAATAACATTAAAATTCCTCATAGAGAAGTATTTTTTGTCTTTTTTCCAAATCCAATTTCGACAACATTGGTTTCTGTGACAACCATGCTTATCAAGAAAAGTTTTCTATTTAAAAAGAATTTTGCATTTATATTAGAAATATGAATATAAAACCAAGCTATGTTATCGGTTGAAAAAAAAAATTCTTTAGGAAAAAATTGGTTATCGAAGTGTATTTTATTAAGCAAGTTATCGATAGCAAAATTTTTCCCATACACAAATTCATCAAGCGATAGTAAATGTGCTCTTATAAAAAATTCAGTTTTCAATAGGAAAATTGTTTCTATAAACAAATTTGTTTATCGATAAAAAAAATTTTCGTGGGGAAAAATTAACTTTTCGATATCAAAATTTTTTGTTAAAAATTCAGATATCAATAGCAAAACTTTTTTTTCAAAGAAAAATTCAGATATCGATTTCTCATGGAAAAATGTAGTTATCGATAGCAAGAATTTTTATTTATATTGTAAAGATGTTTCCTATAGAAATATCCATTTGTCGTCAGCATTATTGTTGTTACATAAAAATTCAGTTATCGATAGCAAAATTTTTCCTATAGGAAATTTCTGTTGTCGAAAGCAAATTATTCCTTATATAAAAATTCAGTTGTCGAGAGCAATATATTTCCTATACAAAAATTCAGTTACCGATAAAATTTTTTCCATAGAAAAATTCCCTTATCGATAATGAAAATGTTCTGAACAATAATTTAGATATTATGAGCAACAACTTTCCTACAGAAAAAGACAGTTGTTGATAGCAAAACATTTCTTTAGAAAAGATCAATTAACGATACCAAAATTTTGTTATCGATGGCAAAATATTTCGTACAGAAAAATTCACAACAAAATTTTTCATACAGAACTATTCAGTTTCCGAAAGCAAAATTTTTCCAGCATCGAATTTCAAAAATTTTCCTATAGAAAAATTTAGTTATCGCTATCAAAATGTTTCCTATTTTTGTTATGGAAAAAAATTTGTTATCGACTGCAACAGTTCTTCAATTACCAGAGACAAAAGTTTTCAGTTTCTTTTTTTCCAGTTATGGAAGGAAGACTTTTTTCTTATAGAAAGATTTTAGTTTAAATAGCAAAATTTTTCCTAGCTAATAAAATCAGGTATCGGAAGTAAAATTTCTTCCATTAATCTCTAAAAAAATATATAAAGTTCTCAATATATAAAATTATGCAATAGCCCTTTTTATTGAAAATTTGCAATATAATGATTTTTTCAAATATTGAGTTTATTAGAAATTATTGTATCATCATTGACGACGCAAAGTTTTTGTCTTAAGAAAACTTTGAATAACAATTTTTAGATAAAAAGCAAAAGAAATTATAATTTTTTTTCAGAAAAGAAAACGGCATTGAGCTTAATCATTTTAAATTTAATAACTTCTCTAAATTTTTAAAGAAGTAAGTAATTTGTACTGCATAATCTTGTATTAAAACAAAATACACAAAATGTTTCTGTTACGATTGAGTTGCTTCAGCTTGCAAAACTTGCACACACACACGCACACGTACACATATGCAGCAGCCAAAAATAAAATAAGCAAAATTAAACATCCTCATAAAAATTCACTTTCTTTTGCAAATAAAACCTCATGAGAGGTGCTTTTATCTTTACTCTACTTTAATGATATCCCGGCTCGTGCAACGTAAGTCAGCATGCAAATGAGAAAAAAATTCTGGAAAAATTAAGAACAACTGCTGATGCAAAATGCCATATTTGGTTGCCCGCTATGAAAAGTGGTAATCTGGTAGAACATTGAAATATAAATATTGAACAAATGCAACGAGAGGAAGAAAAACCTTCTGGTTATAAGGAATTACTATAAAATATCCATGTGTGTTTTAATAATTTTAATTCGCATGCTCTTGCGTTTTCTTCAATATTATTTTTTGCTTTTCCCTTTAAAATAACAATAAAAATAATATTTGTCATGCTCCTCTTCTGCCACAGATGTGCAAAGGTGTGACTTTTATTAAGTTTTAACAAGATTCCAGTTGTGTTCGACTGAGTGCAAGTAATTTTTGAATGATTTCTTTTAAATATTTTTGGATGGCTCTGCATTCATGAAGGTCGTAAATTTAAGTACATAAGCAAATAAATATATAAAAAAATGCATAAAAACTTTTATATTTATTTTAAATGTATAAAATTATGCTTCGTTATCGTATGATTTACTTCCATTTGCCCTTAAATGGAATTGATTTGACTAAAATCGTTTGAAGGCGAAACCGCCAAACTGCACTATCGTTTACAGTTGCGAACAATACTTGTTGTACGTACAGCTTTCTCGAAGAATGTTGTAGATTCTCGTTGCTGTTTCTCGTACTCTCTTGAATGTTCCATTTCCGTTATTTTGGATTTGAGTGCTCCCAACTTTGCACACACGGTTGATTAATTAGAGTCTAAATTAAATTAGAATCTAAATTTAAATTTTGTAACAATATTTTTTATTGAGAATTATTAAGAAGTTTTGATGACTTAAAGTTATTTTTTAAATTTATTAATCGAGATTGCCTCGATATCTTTTTTCAAAGATTTTAAAAAACTTCATCAGCATTTGCACCAATGAAATGCATGTATATAGACTAGCTAAAAAACCCTCAACAAGCAAAAGTTTTTGAAAATTTAATTTTATTAAGAAAGTAATATTGCAAGATCTTAAATCATCAGTAGTGATCCGTTCTACCAAAGACTACATGGAAAAGAAGTTTGCTTAATGACGTTGAAAAGAGTGGGAGAAGCTGGAACGAAATAAAAGTATTTGCGAATGATCGAATATCTTGGAGAAATTTTCTAGAGGCGGACGGATGAAGACGACGAAGAAGAATATTGATCCGTTCTGCTAGTCCGATGTTTAAAAATCTCTCAATATTACTTTCTTAATCTGGTGGTCGATTCTGTTACATAGAACAATAATCATATTACTTTGAAATTGTGAAAACAATTTGATTCATTCCAATTGTTCTTTTCATATGAAAACGTTTGAATTTATTTATAATTTTTTTACAAAACGAGAATCAGAAACTCTATGAAAATATGAAAAAAAATTTTTCTTCACAGTTTCCCAGAACCACAATCGACGACCCCCTGATCTCTTAACAATCACTAATTTTTAACTTTCTGCTACAGAAAGTTGCTGCTTTACTCCAAATTTCGGAAAACGCATTTTCATAAAATTCCCATCATTTGAGGTGCTGGGAGTCGACGCTGACTAATTTCCTAATGATGTCCGTATGTATTTGTATGTGTGTGATTGTGTGTGCATGTATGTAAACTTCTCATAACTTAAAAATGGCTTAGCTTTCATTAACTAAATATTTTCTATAGAAATACTTGTTATCGATTAGTTAATTTACTTTACATGCTGTTTATACGACTCACATACTTGCTTCAATTTTCTAGATTATTTCTGTAGTCCGTTAAAATTGTAAGGTATTTTGGATACGACCGCTTTACTAAATTGTTCTTTGTATCCATTGCTTTTTTTACCTTATTTATGTTACAAAATTAACTTTTTAATTATTATTTTTTAATTGATAATTTTGTTTTGATATTGACAGCTAGTTCAAATAAACTTGCGATAAAAATTAGAGAAGACAAGAATTTTTAGTGCTTCGCAAATAGATTCAAATTGAATCTACTTGCTTCGCACTCAAAATTTTGTATGGCGAAGCAAGTTGTTTCGCTCATGATTAGGGATTGAAGCATGAATAGAGAGCAAAGCACGTACCGTGGAAACAAGGCACTAGAGTAAATGATGTGATTGATATCTAATAAACAATTTCTTGAATATATATTATCTTAATTTTTTAAATGGTGCAACTAGTTCCCCAATTAACTTCTCTGTTTAAGATTTTCTATCTACTTGTAACTTTTATACCCGATTGAGCTGTTACAATTGCTGTTGAATTTTTATCCTTTTCATCTTCAGCATCATAACTGTGTGATGAATGAAATTTTATTTAGTTTTTAAAATTCTTTCACAGATTTGTTAGCAAGTACTAGGAAGATATACAATAATGCATGTGGTATTATTCAAAAAGAGGGAGAAAAACTGAAAGTTTTTTCTTTCCTTCTACTACATAAAATTGCAACACAATGACTTTGTAAGGAAAAGGAGAACAAAGGCGTTTTTGTTTTCATTAGTCTGTCTTTTAGAAAAAAACTAAGCTTTAGCATTTTTTATTGTGTAATTTTATGAGGAAACATATTTTTTGTTGTTGTTTGGCAGATGAAAAGTTATTATGAAATTAAAATCTGTTTGTAGTTGTAATTAAGCTGCAATAGCAATTTGCAGGGAAGCACGTGTATTCTTAAATAGATTTAAACTCTAGTAAATATAAATTTTCGTATGAGACAAGCAAGAGCGTCTTTGGTGGACAAATTTTAAAGCCAAATAGGTTTTAAGGACATTGATTGTAATCGAACATATGTATGTATAACGTACATTTTATATTTATTCATATACACGCTAATAAAGTCCTTTCCTAGTCGAAAGGCATGCATTTTTCTGTGTTGAATTTTAATGTGTAGAAAATCTTTATCTTTAAATCAAACATTATTTTTTTTTCTGTAAAGAAAATCACAAATTTGTAGCAAAAAAAGTTTTCAATAATTCATAGCGACAATTGTTATCAAATAAAAAATAAAAGTTTCTTTATTTTTTCAACAAAAAAAAACAGGGAAAAGAAAAATAATAAATGTTAAGCAGAATACATATGAGACAACTGTTGAAGCGATGCACAGTGCCGTGTCCCATAGAAAACAATAAAAAAATATTTTACATAAAGTATTTTAAACTAGTGTACCAACTTTCAAAACTCTGGTTGTCATATGGTTGCTGCAAAAGTGTTATGGTTGTGGCGAACAGCGTCTGCTTGTAACCAGCAGTGTATTATTGTACGAAGTACTATATTTTTGTTTGTTGTATGTATTTGACCATGAAATTATTTCCATCCACAACAGTTGCTACATGTTTAGACTATAACCAAATTATTATCAATGGGGTGTAGCGGCATCTGTTTTGTAAAACGCGAAGTACGCTTTCGCCAATATCATATTTTTTATAAGCCCATATTTGTGCACCACAAAACATAATAAAACGGGCAGGAGCACTGAAGATTCTAAGCTGATTTGTGTTTGAAATTTTGTGATGATTAAAATTACATCCTACTGGGGGGATGTAATTGCCAGTTTTGAAGTTATCAGTTGGTTTTCCAAATGATCACGAAATGATAAATTATAACAAAGATTCATCCCCAGATACTTATCCGCAGATCACTTTACGTCTAGCTTCGATTTTTGGAAATCTTTGGCCTCTACGAAAAACTAAGTCTTGGATTTAATCATGATGACCTTCAAATGCCATAAGTTGCAGTATGTGTTTAACCCTGCTGCTATGTTAGAAAAAAATACACATATTATGTTCGGGTCATATTTTGACCCCACATTTTTTTATTGAGAAAATTCAAATTTGTACATTTCAAAAATATTTTTAAGGCTTGTGATTAATGCAATATGTCGTCGTTAGAATGAATGTGTGTCGGTGTGATGGACAAACAGGCTTTTTGCAAGTTATGCACTCAGTAAAGGTCTTTTTTTCCTTTTTCGACGGGCAAAATTTGCACCTTTTACGTTCATTAGCGCATTGTCGTTTTGGAGAGGGCAAATTCGTAGATCGTGATACACTATCTTCTTCTCGAATTCTTCGTACTAATGATGCAGAGGCTCCTGCTCGAGGAAGCCTACTACGCCTCTTGATATGTTCTTGTGCTAAAACTTCACCGAGTTGCTCTAAAAATTGGCGTCTTTTGTGTAGTTTATTTTTTTGCCATCCAGGATATATTTCGGTCCATATTATAAAAGCGTTGAGAGCAGAAATATCTAATAAATTATAGAACAGGGCAATTGGCCACCGATTGGTTTTTCTTTTGCACGAATATGTTCGAACCATTTGGTCCAATGTGTCGACTCCGCCTTTTGTCGAGTTGTAGTATTTAATTATTTCCGGAATTTTTTTTGGATGATCTTCCAAAATGTTGCTGTTATGGTGTAGAGTGCTAAGCAAATAAACCATTCTGAATTTTTTAGGCACATACAAAACTACAGTTTCTTCTTCATAAAAAAAAATTTACTTGATTGTATTGGAAGCTTACGCAATTCTTGAATTGTTGCATGAACCGGCAAAAAACGTTTGTTTTTCCTCACTGTGCCAACAATAGTAATTTTTTGCTTTAGCGGTTCTAATGCAAGATTATGACTCGTAAAAAAATTATCGGTAGTTACATTTCGTCCACGGTATGAAGACACTAAGTCTAGAACAACCCGTTCGCCTTGGTTCCTTTCAGCAAGTTTTGAGTCCATTGCTCATAAAATGTCCGAATAGGAGCATTCCAGTGCATTCGCAACAGAGAGGTCTTTTAGACGATGACTCTGCACCAAGGGTTTTTGTTGACTTTCTTTCTACAACCATGCGGTTTTTTTTTGGGCGTTTTGTCGGTCACTCTTATTTTGTTTGTTTTGTTGTCATGTAAAACACCAAAGATGGGAAAGACAAATGCAAAAAACATATAATATAGAAATATTATATTATATATTTATTATTCGTTTCACAAAAATGATAGAGTGTCATAAAATGACCCGAAAATGATATGTGTAAACACTTGCAATAAAAATTTGTCTAAGCCTAAAATGGTGATAAATCTAATTGAATTCAATATTATTATTATTATTATTATTATTTATTAATAGATAGAAAGTTTGTACAATTCAAGGTTTCTTATTATAATATACATGTAAAATAGTTTTCCATCTATGTATGGCATAACAATAATGTTGTGTGCCAGATTAGCACGATACTAATATATTTTTTAAAGTGATTTAAACTGATTTATTTTGTTTATAATGTTCAGGTACGTATTAAAAAATTATTTCAAATATTAAATTCATTATTTAACAATTTCTTATACTTCAGACATAATTCAATGTACTCATAAAGATTCTTATCACTAGAGCCATTAAGTATACTAATAACTTCATTTAAATTAAGCCTTCTTTTACCAAAAAATGTTGACCTGTATGCACTGAATATCGGACATACACCGATGAAATGAAGAGTATTTTCAGCTTCATCTGAATTACATATCGTACAGATACCCACTGTGTTGTTGCGAAATGCTCTTGCATTTATATCAAGTAGACCACCTCTTGCTTTTATGATAAGACTAGTCATACGAGTCGACAAATTTTTCACGAGAATAGGTGTGTTAAAATTCAGGTGTGAATAGAGATCGTGAAATTGCGAGCTAAAAGCATCTGACATAAATACTTTTTTCTCATTTATCATTAGCTGTTGTGTGATATATTTCCAATTATGACTGATAGGGGAGTTAATACTGCCAGGAGTAATATTTAACGTATTTGCTATATTTTCCCATTCGATAAACCAAAATAATTTGTTGTGTATTATATATTCTGCTAAAATTCGGGGCAATCTATTGGTACTCATTTTTAAGACTTTATTTATGTAACGAAAATGCAGCTTTAAGGAAGCTATGTACATTGAATGTAGGCCAGTTTCAAGGTGTAGCATGTAATTTGGTGTTGTGTTTGGCAGGTAAAGCATCTTTTTTAGAAAAAACCGCAGCAGTTTTTCAACTTCATCGTACTTGACGTATCCCCAGACCTGGGCAGCATAAAACATTATGGATCTGGATGCAGCATGAAATATTTTAAGTTTGTTACGATTATAAATTTGTGGGTTGTTTATATATTTAGACCATGTTGAATTTATAGCAAGTTTAGCAGATGATAGTTTCGTGATCAGATGTTTTTTGAAGGACATATTATAACTCAGTTCTACACCAAGATATTTGTAATTATTGACGATCTCAATATTATCTTCCCCATATTTCCATAATAAGTTTGCAGAAATTCTAGTCCCAGAACGAAAAATAATTATTTTTGACTTTTCAAGATTTACTTTTAATGACCATTTAATACAGTAACAACGCAACTCATCAATCATAACTTGTAAGTCATTTGGTGAATCAGATAAAATAACGATATCATCAGCATACAGTAGAATTTTTATATTGATTCCAGCAATGTTTACTCCACCAGACAGATCGTTCGCTAAATCATTAGTATATAGTGAAAATAGCAGTGGACTTAAGATGCAGCCTTGTCTTACACCGACCTCGACCGCAAAAGTGTTGGAAAATGAATTGCCATCCCAGATTTGACTTTCTGAGTTCATATATAAACATTGTAATAATCGAATTATTTTGGACGAGATGCCTAGACATGAAAGCTTATAAAATAGACAGTTTCGAGGAATAGTATCAAACGCAGATGAAAAGTCCACAAAGAATGCATATGTATTTTTCCGTTGAGCTTTGTTAATATGTACAACATTTGAAAGGTTGAATATGTTATCCACTGTAGAATAATTCTTTCTGAATCCGGCTTGGAACTCATTTAAAATTTTATTGCTATCAATCCAAAAAGTTAGACGATTTAGTATAATGGTGTTGAAGATTTTAGATATTGTATCCATTAGTGACAGACCACGATAATTTTCAGGGAGATTTGGATCACCTTTTTTAAACAGCGGTATTAATATTGATTTACGAAAGCTTGTAGGAATTGCCTCACATAAAAATATTTTATTGAAGACATTAAGTAGCTCATGGAGAAAGATATCAGGAGCATATTTATAAAATTCAAAGCTAATGCCGTCATAACCCGGAGCTTTATTCTTTTTTAGTGATTTTACTACTGAAAATATTTCGAAGTACTCAATGGGAGAGTCCAGAATAGCATCAATATAGTATGGCATAGTCCAGCTGACTGTGTGTGTTTCTTCGTTATTTTGTAATATACTACGAAAATGTAAAAAGAAATCATCAGCGCATAACACACCAGAAGTGGTAAAAGAGCGAGTTTTCATAGTGTTTGATAGTTTCCACCAATCGCTACTACTTTTTACTGTATCTAGCAAATTTAAGTTTTTGTTGTAAAGCTCAAGTTTTTTAGTCTTGCACAGCATAACATATTTAGATTTAGCAATAGTATAATGATTTTTGTTCTCCATTGTGGGATTTTTTCTATAGACTTTTAAATGCTTATTTACACGTAATCGCAACCTTGCACATTTCCAGTCAAACCACTGTTGTTTAGGATCAAAGATTATTGTATTTTTAGATGCAGGGTTGTTTGCTTGTTTGATCTTGTTTGTAAGGTTTGTAATTACGTCGTCAATACAAGACAGAGGTGGGTTAACATCACTAGGGATGCGTTTCAAATTCTCCGCATATTTCCCAGCATATTTATCACACCATTTCAGCGTGGGGAGTTTAGTTTTGTTTTTGAGGCACGCGTTATCAGGTACATTTATTTCAACACATACAGGCATATGATCGGAGTAGGGCTTATCATCAATAAAAAAGTTTTCCACGTAGAGTATAGCACTATATGAACATATGCAGTAATCTATTACAGTATTGCCTCTAGCACCATGAAAACTAAATTCACCTTGTTCGTCTTTTGCGGTTCTCCCATTAAGAATAATGCCACCAACATTTTCTACCAAATTAAGTAACTTTCTGCCTTCACTATTTATTGTTTTATCTCTTGACAATCTGTATTCCCGCACATGGGGTACATTGCATACAATATCAGCATCCAGTACTTGTTCTTCAGAAATTCTAGCGTTTAAATCGCCCAATATAAAAAAATTTTCAAAACGTTGGCTCTCAATAAATTGTTCAAGTTTCTCAAAATCAGCATTCCAGTTATTGCAGTTTAAATATCTTGGAATAAAATAGAAAAGCGAACCATCGATTTTAAAAGTCATCACAATGTTATCTGAGATATCTAAAAATGATAATGCATATGTTTTTCGTAGTACTTTCCTGTAGCCATACAAGCATCCACCACTCGCTCTTCCTGCGTTATGTGTCTTTTTTGCTGAAATCCAATGTAGACAATAATTTTTAAAATAGTTTTCTAATGATCTTTGCTTTTCTATTACTACGTGTGTTTCATAAAGGAAAAATATGTCATATTTGTTTATATAAGTTATAAAATTTCCAAAATTTATTGATTTTATGAGGTTTGCAACATTATATGAAATTATTTTAATAGGACAGTTTTGCTATTGAGGTATTTTTGATGTAAAATTTTTCCTATTGGAGTTTTGAGTTTCGTTTAAAAGTACCTCATAGGCACAGTTGCTTTCAGTTAAGATGTTTTCGAGAAAAGTGACATCATCTTTAGAATAGGCGATAATTTTTTCTCTGGCCCAGGTATATTTTTTATTATTTATAAATATGCAAAACTCCCCAAGACGAATTTTAACATTTTTATTGCTTCTGCTTATATTTTTACTGATATGTCGCAGATTATACCGTGTAAGTTGTTCGTCATCAGTATAATCTTTTTGTATATATATACCACTATTTTTTAATTTACCTTTGGCAGCCAGGACTATATTAACCTCAGAGATGGATTCAAGATTAAAAATAACACATTTGCCTCTTGCAATTACTCGTGTAGAACCAATGTTGATTTTTATGTGTAACCGATCAGAGCACAACTTTAGGAACTCTGTTTTAGCTGCTTGAACGTTGTTACATTTTAAACCGCTGACTACAATGTTAGATAATCTTCCTCTTCTATCTATGAATTCTATACGGGTTGTGAGTTTTTTAATATCGTTTTTTAGTTGTAGGTTTTCTTCTTTTAACTCCGCTATTTCTGCTTTTAATGAGCATAAGTCTTCCTTTTTAGCAACATCTTTCAATTTTTCATCAAAAATATTACGTAGCAGTTCCCATGAGAACACATCTGTACTGCCTTGTTTTGCCATATTAACCGATGTCATATATTTTTTACTATTGTTTCTTGCAGTGTGCTCAGGCGATGATAATGTACGTTTATTATTCATTAACTATTATTAGTATACTTTCAGGCATAAGCAAATTTTGAATTGAATTCAATATATTTCAAGAATTGATGCACTGAGTAGTAAGAACTTTCAAATATATTCCACCAGTTAGAAATACGGTAATGTTAAATATGATTTGGGTCATCAAAAGATCCTAACATAGTAGCAGTGTTAAGGAATTAATCATATTTTGCTGATCGTTTGACGAGTCAGATAAAATGACAATGCCGTTAATACACAGGAATGTTTTCACTGTTAGGGTCTCAACTTTTACTCGTCAAGGAAGAGCCAGGTCGTTCACAGAATTTTACTTAAAATAAATCTTTGTTTTACGCCAAGATTTACATTGGAAAAGTTGGAGATAGTGTTAGCGAAAAATATTTTGCTGGTAGCAGCGGTGCACGAGTTAATTTTTTTATTATTCTTGATTATACAGTGCACTCGCGATAACGTGAACTAATTAAAACCGGCGTTGTTAACATTTGTGAATTGTTCATCTTTTCGAATACCCGTATTAAGGAGCAATAATAGGGTGGGTCGATTTAGCAATCGATATTGTCCCATTGATTTTTCGGTAGCTTTTGGCACGAGCAAAACAAAGTTCCGCTATGACATATCAAAAAAATCATTTTCTAGGCGCTCAAATTTCATGGTCATCAACAACTCTGGCGGATACAGCTGTGATATTTTCCTCTGATCGCACTCTACATATGCGTGTTGATGGCTTAATGGCCAATAATGTAAATTTGGTACGAAATTTAGTCACAAAATTCGGCGCCGACGATGCGATGCTTACAGATTGTTTTTTCCCAAAATGAAAGAGCTGGATTTGGCTGACGGTGCCACATGTCACACAGAACGCGAAACAATGGCCCAACTGAGAGGTGAGTTCGGTGAACAGTTTATTTCACGTTTGGGGTCGGTGAATTGGCCGCCTATATCGTGCGGTTTAACGTCTTTAGAATATTTTTTTGTGGGGTTATGTTCAGGCTTATGTCTTTAGGGACAATCGTAATGGTAGTCGCACTGAAAGCCAATGTTGAAGAATTTATTCGTGAGATACCGGCCGATATGTTGGAGAGAGCATGTCAAAATTGGACCCAGCGTATGAACCATTTGAGGGGTAGCCGCGATCAATATTTATATAAAATTATCTTTAAACATTGAGTTATATAGATCGTTTTATCGACTCAAATAAAGATTTCATACATTTCTCTAAATATTATGTGTTTTTTTTAATTCAAATCCGAAAGCTCGTAAAACATCACCACTTATTTTATAATAGTAAACTAATTATGATATTATGTTTACACTCATACCCCGGTTAGTGTCGCTAATTGGGACCGGAAAAACGATACACAAACTGAAACGACGCAAACCGAATCACAGTTTTCCATACATTTGTATTAATTCTCATTTAATTCGTTGCGGGACTCATAATTTTAGTAAAAAAAATATTTTTCAATAGAAAATACAAAATTTTTTATTATTATTTGTGTAATAATATTTTTTATTAAAATAAAAGACTTCACTTTACCAAATGTAATTTCAAACTACCAACGAAGACAAACTTGTAGACAATTTTCACATACAAATTTTGCATTAGACTTCGACGGGAAATACCCATTTTCTATTTTTGCTTTGTACATACAAACAGTTATTAACGACGCAAATCGAAGCCCTAACGACGCAACTTCGAAGCCATGTGACGCAAACTGAAGCAAAAAAGACGCAACATCGAAATCGCGGAATTTTTAAAAAGACGCAACTTCGAAACGATGTAAACCGGGGTATGAGTGTATATGTTATTGTTATTGAAAACATATTGTTGAATTAAACAACAATATCAACAACAAATTCGCTCAACGGCATTGATTTATTAATAACACAAATTTGCTTCAACCAAGTTTTTTCTTTGAATGCTTGGAGGCGTTACTTTTATAAAGCAGGATAGAAACGTAGTTTCCGTTTTACACATTTATGTTTAAGTCGGTATCAAAAGTTTGTTTCTAATATATAAAAATGTGTAAATGAAGGTTTGGGAAATTAATGAAACACACATGACTATCCGAAAACAACTTTGCCTTGTTCTGGTGGGAAGTGATTGACGCTAACTTTTCGTTTGTTTCTTTAAATATTGTCTCACGTTCAATTCTTTCTGAATAATAACGTTACGTAGCTTTAGCCTACTGTGAATTACTTTAGATTGAAATAAACGTTTCCGGGTTTTTTCATTACTCTGCCTAAATTTTCTTTCTCTACACTCAGCTGATTCCCTAAATACCAAAACACTATTCTGTCTCTATATCTGTATAGTTTTCTTTAAATTGTTTTTAATTCGTTTAAGTGTTAACATTATTTATTTTTAAATGCTAAAAACCATTTTAAAGTTTTGTTAAGTTTGTTTTTATTTTGCTCTCTCTATCCTTTTTAAATCCCATAAATTCTTTACATAAGAAACACTATTTAAAACAAGTAAAATGTAGATATAAATAGAGATTGGGATTAACACACAGCCAGAGACAGTGAAGATAAACATTTAAATAAATAAATATAAAATGTTTACTCTCGTACTTTGTAGCATCTTAAAATGCCTAAAAAAGATTTATTTCACAACTTTGTTCGCGATTTCTTTTTTCTTTTTGCTAAAGAAAACTTTGCTAGAAAATAAAAAAATAATAATAAGAAAACTATAACATCAGCAAGATGAAGCGCATTAAATTAACTAGACTGCTGACTATACGTACGAGTAATTCATAAATAAAATATATATTTATTATAAGATAAAAACTTGAGGTAATTTCTCTTCAAATATTTTGTTTCTCTCCTTTTTTGATAATTGTTTGGCTGTAAAAAAGACTTTTGCCAAAATCCTGCTTATGGAAGCTTGGAATTATTTTAGTTTCGTCTAAAAAATGCCCCACTTTATCATTTTCATGCAGTTTAACACTAATTTGGTTGTTATAGGCAAATAAGTGCGAAGAAAAAAGAAGTAGTTGCTTAACCCCTGTTGAACATGCTTAACAATTGCCAGGGATAAGTTTGGTGTCCACTGGGCAGTCTTAATTGTAACTTATTTGCCTACAAACATTTTCCTTTCAAACACTCATGGAAAAATGTGTGTAATTAAAATTTGTTACCATAAATTTTTTCCAAAAATAAAGCGATGTGTGTTGTTTTGAATCAAAGTATTTCTTCAGATTATTAATTAATTATCTAATTAATATCTAAAGAGGGAAATTTTAAATTAAGAAAAAAAAATGAGACAAAAAAAGCCGATTACCAGAGGAATTTCATACTAATCGAATTGATGGCTGATGGTAGTAAAATGAATTTATTTTTTTTGCTATTTGTTTTTTTCGTGTACATTTTGTTCAGTGTAAAAAAAGTTTAGTGAAATGTGGCAATGCCAAAAATGCTCAGTATTGCCATTTCACCATGATTAGACCAACAAACAACGCTTGTGAATTATTGAATTTTATTATCGTAATTCCTGCTGTGCGAAAAATATGTTTCGTAATTGTGTCCATTTTATGGTTGACATAACCGACCCACCCAACAGATTATTGAAGCTATTGACCAAATTTTGCACCAATGTCGCTTTATTGGATATTAATCCACCGATCCGAAATAGATTCCGTGTCAGTGAAGATCGTTTTATGCCAATTCGTCGCCATTGTCAACAATTGGGCTTGTGTTATTCGATCACCGGAAAGATTTTACGTAACGACTTCGTTATGAAACCATACAAAATGCAGCTGCTGCAAGAACTGAAGTCTGGCGATGTAACGGGTGGGGTAAAAGTCCCGCTACCATTTTGATTGCGCGCCATCGTGGTTATGTGACAATATTTATTGAAAATAATCATTCCCTTATTGGCACTCAGCGGAAGTTACGTCACGGTCAGCCAGATTTCCGGATTTGACAGCACCAGACTTTTTCTTATGCGTTTTTTTAAATCAAAAGTTTATGTGAATAAACCCCAAACGATCAACATCTTAAAGACAATATTCGTCACGAAATTGAAGAAATTCAGCCTGAGGTGTAGCAGGATGTCATTTTGCCTTAAAAAGAGCGGAAAGTTGCATAGCGAATGGCGGTCACCATTAAGCCGATACAATTTTCCAATCACAACGAAGAAAAAATGTAAAAACTAAATCAACTTTTTATAAAAACCAAACTTACTTAGTCCCCTTTCACATATCAGCAATTGAATGACAAACAGACGAAGTTTGTTGAAGAAAGGGCGAAGATGCAGAGTGTGTAGTACACGACCCTCTGTACCGGACATTTTTTTTGTTTCTCTCTTGTTATTGTCGCAAATTTCACCTTGTTGCTTTATATAATATTTCTCAAGCGCAAGTCGTCTTCTTCGGGAGAATCTTCTAATGCCAATTTTGTGCAATAAACCAGATTTTTTGTTTTTTAAATTAAATTTCATTTTCATAAAAAATAGTTTTATATGTTTTTGGTAATTTAACTAAACCGCAGAATAAAATAAATATGTAATAAGTAAACAAACTGCGAAAATGGATAAAAAAACAAATATGAAAAAATTTCTGTCTGCTTATTGATTTCCAATATGTAAAAGCTTCAGGCAAAAACAAAAGAGAATTAAAAAAATGTCCGGCAAGAAATGTCGCATATGTGAAATGGGACTTATCTTTTCTTTGAACAAAGTTATTTATATGGGACTTTTGCCCCACCCTTTACCTCAATGTCGTTTGTTTGGTGCATGGAACGTAGTCTCGGTCGACTCTATGAAAGATTTCTTTCTGAAATTTTCTCTTATAAACTTTCTCTTTTAAACTTTCATTCATATCTACACATTGATATTTTTTTTTGTAATGAAATTCAAGATACAAATTTTTGCTGTCAACAGCATGAAAAAAAAGAAAAGAAAAGTAAAAGAAAATCCAAAATAAAGCTACAGCCAACTTCAGGTTGACAGTTACGAATTGCAAAACACAAGAGACTTTTAAAGAACATGAAAGAGTGTACCCCTTCTCACCAACAATCTAAGACTCTCTGAAAGAAAACTTTTATAGTGTGAACCGAGACTTACGAAAGTTCGATGATTATTAATTTTTCTATCAAAAAATTGTCTTCAGTGACGAAGCTCATTTTTGGCTCAATGTGTACGTCAATCAACATAATTTTGTTTGAAGAGCAGCCAGAGGCAGTTCAAGAGTTCCCAATACACGCTGAAAGATGGACTGTTTGGTGCTGCTTATGGTCCGGCGACGTCATTGGACCGTACTTCTTCAGGAACAAATACAAATCGCATCGTTACCGTCAATGGCACAAAGTACCGTGCGATGATTATTTACTTTTTGTTTCCCAAAATGAAAGAATTTAACTTGTGGTTTCAACAAGACGGTGAGACATGCCATACGCCAAGTAATCCCTTGAAACTATTGGAAAGCGAGTTTGCTGAGCAATTAATCTCATATTTTGGAACAGTCGATTGGTAGCCAAGGTCATGCGATTTGACCCCACTAGACTTATTATTTGTAGGACAACGTTAGCCTGCCACAATTCCAGCCCTGGAAGGTAACATTAAAGCTGGTGGGATACCGACCGAAATACTGGAAAAAGTATGCTGAAATTAGAGCTTACGGATGGACCACCTACGGCGTAGCCACGGGAAATATATTTATTCATTCAACTCCTAATGCAGCACAGGACGCCGCGGGCAACATTTACATGAACCACGAGTAATCTTTACATCTTAAATGGCACGCATTCGTTTATCGCATCAAATAAATATATTATTCACTTATTAACATTTTCTGGTTTATTTCAATTTTCAAAACCCAAACGGTTAAAAAATAAATAATAGATAGATTAATCTATCTATTATATAAATAGGCAAAGACAAATTTTTGAATTCCTTTTTCTTCTTTGCTTCCCAACAGATTTTCTTCATTCTTTTACCAAACGGTAGATATTGTTGAGCTTTAGTTACCCGACTATATATTATTTAAATTGGTTCAGTATTAAAAGAATAAAACGCTCCTAAAGTTGTCACCACTACCAATGCTAAAAATATACACGTACATTAACTTATGTAAGTATGGGTTGAAGTAAATACACAAGCAGATCAATGAAAGTGTTTAAGAGTACCTATTTATATATATGAGTAAAAAGATTTTTTTTCTTCAAATGCGTGAAGTTGAAAAAGAAAAAGAAATTAGAATAGAAAGAGATAAGCATTAAATATGGATGTACAGTTTTGTTTTATTCGGGAAGAATTTTGTTTATATAAATGCTCATGGCCTTATTCACAAATGATTAATATAGTTATAGAAGGTTTAATGTTGGATTTTTATATGGGAACAGCGGTTTTAATGTACACATTAACTTTACACGATTAATAAAGTTAATGTGTACATGTGAATAAGGCCATTAATCTTTAATTAATTTTAGCTGGAATATGGTCGATTGCGTCGGCCAGAGGAAATACTAGTAATATAAAATTAACAAAGAAACAATTGAACGATGATGATGATTATAGTGTAGTGACTGCTAAATAGAATAGTGTAATTAGCTTCTCCTTATTCATTTCTTAATAACAATAATTTAAAAATTTATTAATAGAGCTGTTCAAATTCAATCCTCGAACTCGGTCCAGATTATAATATACCGTACGATTTTTTCTCGAGTGTTTTCAACTGCAAAAGAAGTTTTCACAGCCTCAACCATTTTGCAACAGTTTTCATAGATGTTTGTGTATTTTTTATTCATTTATTTCTTCTCGATAGTTTGTTTTAGTTTCTGGAAACATTCTTTTCCTCTCAAAATTCTCTGTCCTCCCCTTTATTACAATTCCTATTGCAGATCAACTACTTACTGCTGCAGTTGTTGAAAAATATAAGATAAACGGCTTTATAAGTAAAATGAAGATTAAATAAAGTTTTAAGAAGCCTTAAAAATAAATTTCATAAATAACGTTGTTGTTACAACACTCAAACACACAAACGTGCTTTCTTGAGTGGCAACAAATCCTTAAAAGATGTAATTTATTTTCATAAATAAGTAAAAAGTTTTGTCAGGAGTTTGTGAACGTTAAAGGTAATCTTAAATAAATTCTTATTTAATAAGAATAAATAATTTTAATTAGAGCAATTACTGTAAGCTCTAAAATATATTCGTTTTAAGTAAATAAAGTACTCAAAACAAAAATATACTCATATTTTACATTTACTATTAGTCGTCATTACATCAAATCAAGACCAAAAAATAAGCTTTTGTCTACTTGCTGTGGACAACAATTTACTAGTACTAAAAGGCCTCGAAAATGACAAGAGAATGTTAATAAATGAGAACTGCTTCCGACAGCGAGTACACAAGTGCTTATTTTTTGGTGTTCACTTTAGGTGACGTCGACAAATACTTTTAGAATTGGGGGAATTATGACTCTTTTTATATTAACAATATAATCTTACCACAAACATGTATTGTCATCATAATAATAAGCTGCTCTTAATCATGTTTATCACAATTAAATGCATGCTTTTTCTTGCATGCTTGTAAAGTTTTATTTATATATAAAATGGAAAAATATTTTGATTTTGTTTGTATCATTGCAAAGTAATAAATATTTGTGCCAAAAAAGTCTGTCTCCTTTTATGTCACAATTAATTTAGATTAATATTGATTTTCAACACTTTCGCTAACTTTTACTTTCCTTTAAATCCTTAAGGTATGCTATACATTTTTCCCCACACTTATTATGTTGTTGTCATGCTTTGTGTGCGTATGTATGAAAAAGTTTCTCATATGCGTGTGTTTGTTTTTTGCTTGAATGCTCACACTTTGAGAATATATTTGTTTATGTTGTGAAAATTCTGTTATTGTGACTGAATAGAATTTTCGTTTGATTTTGGGTTTTATAAGTAGCAAACACAGTGGGAATCGTGAAAGTTATTTGCGCAAAGGTAGTTAGCAATACGCACAGGTAGAGCGTGGTCTTCGATTATTAAATAAATAAAAGAAGAAACTGTAGAATATTACTTCATTAATTATTGAAAACAAGAAATTTAAAAAAGTGATTATGGTTGATATTTGGGAGAACTCAAAGAATGTCCTGGCCTTAACCAAACTCTAATGAACAATTAACAAATAACTTTAAGAATTAAGCTTGCTTGCCTTAATATTCTTATTAGCTTCACAAAAAAATATATTCATTTATCAAAATCATTCCGTAATATGTGGTAGAAATAAAAAGCTCTTAAATTTTATTTAATTTAAATTAACTGTAGCTTATCGTTCATTCCAACATGATATTCAAGGGCTTAACTTATTTATATCTTCCTCAAACTTTTGTCAATTTAACAATTTCCTGTCTAAATCTAGAAATTTTTTGATCCTGTTTAGTTAATTGTTTTATACATTTTATTTCTATTTGAATATGCTTTACCTTTTAAAGGATTTTCTGATAGAATTGCAAAAAATGGGAATAAAATATCGATCATTTTCTTACCAACAAACATACATACATAATAATAACTTTGGATTAAAAAACTAAAAACATAAAACAGTTGCAAATGTTTTTGTTTAAAATGTTCTAAAGAGCACAATTAGAAAAAAAAACTGCGAAGTGGCAGGTTAGGTTGCAAACTAAGGGAGCTCCTTGAGGCCGATTGAAATTCGAATGGTGATCGTTGAGGAATCATATCGATCCTTGGAACCATGAAATAGAGATGGTCACCGCTTATGTGATTCGCTTTAATCATGCGTGTAGTATGTGTCGCGCTTCGGGATTTCCCGGGAATTTCAATCTAAAAATTTTCCGCTTTCCCGGGATTTTTCATGCGGGATCCCGGGAAATAATAAAAAAAAAAATAATTGGCAACTTAACAGTAAAAAGGGAGCGGTCGTTTTCTGTACCAAGGCAATTTTTTAATAAAATTAAAAATAGGCTTTCTTACGAGTCCATAAACGCTTTAAGTGTTTTAAAGAAAAACTATGAATTATATTTAAATTATTTTCTTATATTAAAAATTTAATATATTTGTTTTGGAATTCAAACCACCTTTTTTTCTATATTATTTTATGTTTGTTTTCATTAACTGAATTGTTATGTTTTTGTTTATGTTCACCTATATTTTTAAGTTTACTTTTATCTAATATAATAATATAAAAATGTTGGAAACAACCTTTAAGGAATTTTAAAACTAAAAGTTAAAGAAATAAAGTTCATGTGGTAACACCCATTTAAATTTAACATATTAATGTATTATTGAAACATAAGGTATGTTTTAATAAAAGCCACGATACACTATCCTACTTGGTCGTGTGATCTGCCAAAAAAGTCGTGTGTGTCCAATAAGTGTGGCTATAAAATGCACTTGTGAGGTAGATTTTTTGACAAGTCGGTCCGACTTGCACATAATTATGAAAATTTCCATAAAATCATAGATTTTTTGCGATCAAAGATGCATCTTTTTAAGAAATTAGGTTGCAACGAAAGCAAAATTATACTAAAACTAAAAAAATAAAAATCAATAAAATCTAAAATTACTTGAGTAAAAAATACACATGTATATATGCGTTTGCATCTTTCTTGTGTGATAGTGTATCAAATTCAATGCAATTTTTAAAAGTGGAACGGAATTCTGTCAGATTTTCCAGTGAATGAATCGTACGACTGTGTATGATAGTGTATTTCAAACTTTCTAATACAATTTTTGTTAATGCCTAGCAAATTCAATATTTATTATTTCGTGGAGCGGGATCCCGGGATTCCGGGAAATTTAAAAAATTTTCCCGCTTTCCCGAAAAATAAAAAATAGCGGTGATAAGGCATGATCGTGTTTTAATCACCTGGGCATGCGCGAACGTGAGTAGAAGAAATTGAGCGTGAGTGTGCGGGCATGAGCAGATCGTTGGAGTGATAGGTTTCGTGAAATTTATTTTTGCTTCTTAGTTATTTCTTTATTTAATTTTTTATAACTATTTTATAGCTTTTTATCGTAAATATTTCGTTAGCTTGAGTTTTCGTGAATGCGAATAACTGCTTTTCTCACTCACGTAAGCGTGCATGAACATGAGGCAAAGATCTAAGGTCATGCATGAGTACATTTTTTTTATGGTAAGCGTGAAAAGTCACTCACATTATCATCTCTACTATAAAGTGTATGATTAAAAAACACATACAGTTAAGTACAGTCAAATCTCGTTAATTTGAAAATCCAATTGTCTTATTTACAAGCGATTATTAAAGTTAAAAGTGTACATTAAAACCGGGTTTCCCATATAAAAATCCGACATTAAACCTACAATAACTTTATTAATCGTTTGTGAATAAGGCCAAAATTATCAAGAGCAAGATAGAAAAAAAAATCAAATTACCAAGAGTTTAATTAAAATTTCAGATTATTCTGATTTATTCGACTTTTTCATTAAATTTTATTAAATAATTTCTTCAACCTTTAGGTCAACAAAATAAATATAATAAAATAAATCATATGTATCTATTTTGTTGGCCTAAAGCTTGAAGAAATTATTTAATAAAATTTCAGATTTTTTATTGTGATTTATATTATATTGTTCAGTTTACTCATGCAACGTCATAACTCAAAAAAGGTAATTTTTTAATTTTAGAATGCAGAATTATTCTTCGTATCGTTCTTTATATTGTGTACAAATTTTATACAAATATCTTGAGCCTCTTGACAGAAGAATATTTTTGTTGTCTTTCCGTTCAGTTGTGTGTAATTTAAAAAATTTAAACGCGATTTCTGAAAAACGTTATTTTTGAGTTATGATGTTTTATAAGTAATGAGCGATAGGTATAAGTACATAATTGTAATAAAAAAAATCAGTAATTTTCTTTTGATCGAACCACTTCAATCTGCCTTTGTCCAATGAATTTTTAATTGAGTTTAGAGCTGAAAAGAAATCATCACTTGAATCCGTTCTGAGAGCGGTGGAGCGTAATATAGTGAGACTTGTCATTGCTTCGTTATTGTCTAATTGATCATATTATTTTCAAAACTCACTTCTTCAGAGTTAGGACGCATTTGCCATCCTGGATGAGAGTGTGTAACTTCGCGTGGCTCTGATAAGCAAAAAGCAAAGCAAAGAAATTTCATTTTTATGTTAGCAACTGTTGATGTTGTCGTGTATGCTAAAAGCGTGGCATAGAAACTAGAGCAAACGATAATAAATTTTTGTTGGCTTTAAAAACAGAAACAATATCACATTACGATTTCAAATTATAGAGTGTAGAAAAACCCATTTTTTAATTATAGAACGTTGGCGGGCAAGATGTCATTTCTATAGAGCAACGCATATAAATTAAAATAAAAAACAGTTTTATTAATTTTATATTTTGCATAAAACACAGCACATTAAAATAATTCAACTTAAAGAGCGTAGAGCCAAAAAATTCAAATTATAGCGCTTCGGCGATTAATATGCCATTCAAATAATTTCAAATTAGCGAGGGGATGAAATATTCAATTTATTAAATGCTTTTCAAGGCACCTGGAAAACAGTTCAAATTATCGCGAGATTCAAATTGAAAAATTGAAAATTATCAAGAGTCGACTGTACACACAAACAGATATTTTATTGTAGATACGAATATTTAGTGTTATTTTAGGAATCTTTGAAGAAAATTCTAAAAGCGAACTATTTGTATTATTCAAGTTAAAAAGTTTTAAAGTTATTTAATAATAAAACGGAAATAATGCCAATGGAATGTTTTGAAAACAAGTTAATGAGTGGTTAACTTTTAATTGGGAAGATTTTTGAGGTAAGAGTGGTAATTTTTTCTTTAATTCACACGGATGCGGAAATGACCACGATAAGAAATCGTCTAGTGATAATGTGTGTATATTGTCAGGATTTTTTTTAATAATTGCTGCTTGTGCTTCGGGTTAAGTGTCGGTTAAGAACACATGTCGAGAAATTAACAGAGCTTGGCTAGCCGAGAAGAACCACTTAAATACCGCATAGGACTTGTAACGATTAAAGCATCAAATATATTTAAAAAATACATACTCGTAGCTAAAGCTGAATCGCGATCGCTAAAATGCTAAATGAATACAAAACCAAAAAATTTTAGCGATGGCATTGAGCAATAAAGTTACGGTTAATTAAAATTTCAAGACATTTTTAAATATTGAAAATACTTTACAAAATTTCATTCATAGGAAAAATCCCTAAATCTTCTTTGTATATTATTTAGCGATAGAGATTTAGCTTTAGATAATTGCACAATAATACCACGTTCACATTTCTGGTGATAATTATATCGGTCGTAATAAGGAGTTTGCATAGTGGTCGAAATTTGACCACCAGCTTAAACGTATACCTACTTTAGTTGCATTCATTTAAAGAGAAAAAACTGCTCCCTTACCCATAGCAAAAACAATAAACAGAATAAAATTGCATCAGAACACGCAAATTGATTTTTTAAAGTCACACATCCATACATAATGAACATGTATCTACTTCTCATCACTTTTTCTTTTTCAACTTCACTCATTTGAAGAGAAAAAAAATCTTATTACTCATATACGAGGGCAGATTGATATTGAAGCTACCTAAGTAGGAAAAAAACATTTTTTTCAAAAACCATTTATTTCTCAACATACTCGTAGACTCCTTTTAGCTTAATACAATTAGTAAGACGATATTCCAACTTTTTTATACCATCTGAATAATACGATTTTGGGAATCACTCAAAATACGCATTAGTTTCGGTAATCACTTCTTCGTTTGAGATGAATCTTTTTCCTGCAGCCATTTTTTCAGGTTTGGAAACAGGAAAAAGTCACTAGGAGCTAAATCTGGACTATAAGGTGGATGATCAACCAATCCCAAGTGTATTTCACGAAATTTTAGCATCGTATCTAATTCTGTGTGAACTGGTGTGTTTCGATTGATTTTTGGTTTCAGGTGTGTAGTGGTGGACCCACGTTTAATCAACAGTTATTAATCGACGCCAAAAATCAACAGGATTACGCTTCATCATGTCCAAACACCGCTGTGAAGTGGTCTGTCGAACTCGTTTTTGTTCGACACTGAGCAAACGCGGCACCCATCTTGCCGATAGCTTTTTCATATGCAAATGTTCATGCAAAATGTTGAACACACGTTCATATGATATGTTTACCATTTCAACAATCTCACGTAACTTGACTCGGCGATCATTCATACCGATATCGAGGATTTTCTTTCTCATTTTCTTCAGTAATCACCTCTTTTGGCCTTCCTGTTGATGGTATTGTTGCACTGCTTGTTTGGTCACGTTTAAATTCAGCAATCCAATATTTTACCATGTAATCTGACGGAGCAGACTCACCGTAATGTTTATCGAGCTTTTCTTTTGTCTTTTTCGCCGTTTTCCCTTTCAAATAGTAGTGTTTAATCACTGCACGAAATTCACTTTTTTCCATTTTTCAAGAAACACAAAAGTTGCTGACTTCAAACGACTACAACAAATAAACTAATCGATGAATTTGGGTGAAATTTTAACAGCTGACGTTTGACAGATTAAAATTTCTAAAAAATTTCTGTTTGTGCTGGCATCTAGCGCTGGGTAGCTTCAATATCAATTCGCCCTCGTACATATGCAGGTACGGTCTCATTGCTTTGCTTATGTTTTTCCTTGAACCAATACTTACATAAGTGTATGTACGTGTGTATTTTAAGCATTTGTACCCTGCAGATAATATTGGACTACGTGGTCCATTATAACTGAGACGGACTAGTTACAACATGGTCCCATGTAATGCAGTCATGGAGTATGTCATTTTCAAACAAGAACTTATTGCTATACGACAATTGTTCGTGCTTTCACGATCGCACTCGTGACGACCAAACTACTTGTGAGTGGTCCATTTTTAATGACATAGAGTAGTTTTGGGTTTAGTCCGATATAATGCAAACCTGGACCATATGATCCAGCCCTAGGACATCGCAATGTCAAATAGACCATGTTTTCTTCATACATTTGGGTTACTTTTGGACTAGTCCTAGTCCTTTATGGAGTATACTTTACATGCGTGTTTGGACTAGTCGCGTTATCTGCAGGGTAGTGCTGTAAAATTTAGGAGCCTTTAATTCCTTTAATACTGAACTGATTTAAGTTATCCATAGTCGGTTCACTAAAGCTCAACAATGTTTGGTAAAAGAATGAAGACTAGCGGTTCGAAAATAAAGGAGTTTTCTCCTTTGTCTTTGCCTATTTATATAATAGATAAATTATATCGACCCCTGTGCGCGAAGTTATCGTATGTTACACTTTTTCCGAAATCGATTTTATTATGAAAATCGGTTCTAAATCCATTAATTAATCTGTTGACAAAGTAATATAGCGATAATTATAATATAGCACATTGCACATTTTATCGTATCTAACAGTATTGTAGTATATGTTATTAATAAAAACTATGTAATAAAAACGGTCTCCATAAAATTTAGTTTTGTAACATACGATAATATCGCGCACAGGGGTCGATATATGCCATATATCGTAAGATATGATGATTGGTCGTCGGTACGGATGGTAAAGATGTTGAAACAGCTTCCATGCTTCTGTGTACCCTTATGATATTCATGAAGAGGTCAGTCTATTTTAAAAATGTTCGTGACCTTCTTTATTACTCGTATTTTTGCACCAAAATTACTTTAATTGCGCCCACTGTTCTAGTGTTTGTCAAATGTGTATTCACATTGAATTTTATTTGAATTCAAAATTGTTGAAATATTTTACGCTTGAGGTGAGGATGTATAAGATTCTTTTGTCTCAAATGTATGAAAGAAAATACATACTCTTACGAATGTTCTGTGAAAGTTCGAGTTGCTGTGAACGTATGAGTGTTATTAAATTAAATTAATAATACTCATACGGCCGGGGGTGGGGTATGAATGGAAAACAAAACAGAATTATGTACTTTGATTTGATTATTTCAAGAGATTTAGGATGTTGTTGCAATTTTTCATGAAAATTCTAAGATTTGACGGAATGTCGTGTCTTAAATAACATATTAATAATTAATCTGCATTGTCTTACAGATGTTAACTCTTTTTGTCAAACACGAAATTTAATGCAGATATTGAGCTATTTTTTTGTACACTCACAATATTATTACAGTAACGGACTGTACGTTATTCAAGAAGTAATCAGTTCAGTCATTTTTAAAGGAATAAACATTTAAAATTGTAAGCAATTTTATTTTTAACTGATTCTAACATTCATTTAAAAAACTAAGGACATATTAACACGGATTTTCAGTTGCATTCAATATTGTCCGTTGTTTTCAAGTGCTGTTTTTTTCTTTACTCGCTTTATTTGATTTGTTTGAGATTTCCTCTTCTACACAAACAAAGGCAAAATCTTTTAAAAATTAAATGAACTTTTGGTTCAATTTAAATGAAAAATGAGTAGATCGGTTTTTAAGTTAACTTTCATTTGTTTTAAATTACAATTTCAGTTAATTTTACGTACAGAATATTTTGTGTGTATTACAAAAAATTAATTATTTAAAATACTATACCATTTTAGGTTCAAAAGCAAAATAAGAATAGTATATTTCAATATGAGAATTTTTTAGTTTTGATTTAAAACAATTACTTTTAATACAAAATATATAAATATAAAAATGAATAATTAATATTGCATATTTTTTATGTTAAGAGCCGATATGAACTTTGTTTGGAACATATTTTTGGTGTAATTGTCAGCAGACCTTCTTCCATAGGGCTTTCTAAGGCTTTTACTCTTTGTTCTTTGGTGGTTAATTCGTATCTGCTATTAAAAATACTTGACAACTTTATTGGAAGCTTTCTGTTTTAACGTAACTCTTTACCACAGATCAGGCATTTTCAATGATGTTAAACATTGGACTATAAAGGGTCTCAGTCTGAACATTTTGTTTGGAATTTCATTACATGGGCTATTTTGTTATTTGAATTTTAACAGTTCTCATATTGAAATTTACTATTTTTATATTGGAAGTGACTATTTGTATACTGAAAGTTACTAATGTATTTTGAAGTTTACTATTCTTATATAGATTTTTCTTTCTAATTTTGAAACTAAAATGGTGCCTTTACCAAATTTTGGAAAAATTATTGATCTTCTGTGAACAGCGGTTTTCTTTGTGATTGCTAAAATTTTATTAACTATGCAGTTTTTTAGCATATTTCAGATTTGCGTTTTGTAATTCGAAAGTTACTGTGGAAAAATTATTTGAAAATTTTCTTATATAAGAAATATCGGATTTTTGCTTAAAGTACGTTTTATGTTTTTATTTCTGATTTTGTGCGCATTTTTTGAGTTCTTTTTCGTACGTTTTAGGATTTCAGAGACATTTGAATTTATCTAAGAAGACTTCTTGTACTTTTTTAAACTTTCTCGGCAATTTTGATGGGTTAAAATTTCAGAAATCAAAGAGCTTTTTTTCAAATTATTTCTTTTGCAGCATTTTTATTTCTTTTCAATTGTTTACATTAATCAGCTGTTCGTGATCCAACTATTCATCAAGCCGCTTCTAAGACGTGACAACAGTTTTACAGCAGCTGAGCTCAACAGCTACGTCTTATGAACGCGACCAATGTCACGAAAACATTATTCATGTGTAAAGTTTCATAGTAATATTTTGAGCAAAATTAGTTGAAAAATAATAGTTACTTGGAATAGGCGTAGCATCGCCCATTTTTTTGTCATAATACTGGATTAACAGAAAAAAACTCAATATGTTTACAAGCTTGCGGAAGAGTTGTTTAAATGGAAGTGGTAGAAATAATCTGAATGGGCATAACACTGCCCATTTTTCTAGTCATTATGTGATATTGCCGCAGGAATTTATTATATGCGCAAAGTATCACAAAAAGCAGTTGAAAATCCTTTCGCAAAAGAATAAAAGGATATAAAAAAAACTCATAATAATAATAATAATAATAAAAAAAGCAATGAAACTAAATATGCCATTATTTATTTATTTCTTTGTCTACTCTACACCATTTAACATCTGGCGCAGCACTTTAGTCCCATTTGCAACGTACATTTATCAGTTTTTAATAAACATTTTCAAATTCAACATCCCGCAAGTGTCGCACAAAACTCTCATGTAAATGTCACATTAATAATTTTCAACAATTTGAGCTCTATTTACCAACGATTTAAAGCAACTATTACAATTTGAACTATTTTTCATTTATTTTATGAGACAAAAAAAAAACAAAAAGAAATCCTAAACATAAAGTATAATAAGTTTTTAGTTTACAAATACTTTCATATGTGTTCCCGTGTGCTCACACGGATGTACACACCGATACGTTTGTGTACAAAAACTTTATTATTATTATTATATGTTTTCAAAAATAATTTATTGTTGAGTTGGAGTAAGTGTATAGGTGTAGTGAATGTGTGTTTTGTGTGTGACTAAAACTGCTTTTGTATTCATTTCGGATACAAATTTTTTAATAATACGGGAAGCTTACATTTACCTGAGCCATTATGAAAGTAAAACTATATTTACGTGCAACTGCAACGATTGCAAGATTTTTTAAAACAAGTTTAGGTTACCATAGTTTGATAAGTGGTTCAATTGACAATGATCTTTCATTGATCGCTAGAAGTAATTTTAAGAAATAAAACGAAATTTTTCGTAGTCGAAAAATCAGCTTATGTAAAAGAGGTATTTTTACAAGACTCTGCATATTTTAGACGGAAGCAGTTTTTCTCAAAGAATTTTTTAATGTTTGAAATATTCGATTTGTGCAAAAATACGAGTTTGAGTATCGTAGATTTTAAGCAGAATGAAATCCATATTCTTTGACGCTGCAGCCAGCAACCACACTCTAGTTGAAAGGACTATAAATGAGAATACAATCGCATGATATGTTGCCCCTTTCTGGCAGAGACAAAGCCGAATTTTCTCATAGAAGACAGCAGCTAGAATAAATTACTTATTCTTTGCCTCCTTAAATCTCATCAGCAGTGTTTGTGTTCCATTATATGAGTCTGACTGAAACCATAATCCAGTTCGAAGGACCATCATCGTATATTACATCCATTATCACTTTTTGTTGATATCAAAACAGAAATTGTAAGCAGTAGACATTTTATAGAACGAAATGCGTATTCTTTGCTGAAAATTAAACCAAAACACTAACGGATGGCGTATAAACGCTCCGATCCAAAAGATGTACATATTTGCTAGTGTTTCCAATGTGGAAACATTATCTCGAACGACGATATTTATCATTTATTCCTAAAATACTTTGTAAACTTTCCAATCTGTTTACTTATCAGTTATATTTTGCAAATGATTATATTTTAATTTTAATCTCTCATACACCTACACACATTCATATTTTTATAATATCTGAAAGCGTATTATAAATGACTTTTATGCTTTCAAATTGTACATACATTTCATTTGCTACAGAAACTTCATAAGTCAAAAATTAAGTCTTTTCAATAAAAAACATGGCGAAATCATAACAGGTAATTGCAAGAGCACAGGTGATTCTATTTTTCGCCGTGTTTTTCGATTTCGTTGTGTCCAAATTTGTTTACATCTAGAAATAAACAAAAATTTTAATGTAGAAAGTTCTCAAGTGTGTTTGAAAAATTAAAGTTATATTGAAATAAAATGCGTACGCGTACCTGTGCTCGTGGAGGTGGTACCTTGTTTCATACGCCGAAAAACATTGGAATAAGGATTAAGTGGAGTGAGATTTGCGGACATAATTTAAGAGCAAATGCGCTAACATATGTGTTCCGATAATTTCCTATAAGCCAATATAGCAACTTGCGGAAGCCAAAGTGCGCAAAATCGCAAGATGTGAGTGAAATTTCAAAAGCTGCGTAAGCAGATTTCTTGGAAATAAGCATAAGTGCATTAAAAATAAATTTATAAATTTGCTTTAGTTAAATTTATAGGACGGATTGGTTAGACAAAAACAACAAGGGTCATGTAATGTAACTGAGTCTTGGCTTTTGGCGCAGCCAGTCTGCCATGGTCCTGCATCTTTGTTTTCTTGGAATTTTTGACCAGGAAGAATTGACCAGTAACGCAAAGCCAATGGTACAAGAAACTCACAAGGCGCAAGAGACTCAAACTAAGTAAATTTATAAATACTTTTTGTAATGCCTTTTATACTAACTTCCTATAAACTTGAATCTAATTTTGTCATTTTATTTCTTACTAGTTTTAAGTTTATACAATTTATTTAAAAAGATAATTTACAATACAAATTGAAATAAAATACAATAGAAAAAACTTATTTATTTTATTTAATGTATGCCAACTATTTTTGACAATACCGGGTATATTTTACACAAACAAAATGCTCGTTGCCGTGATGCAATTACCTGTTATGAATGCGCCTTAATAAAACAAAGGTTTTTATGAGATATTTACGTCATTCTTTCGCACTAAGCTGGAGTATAGTACAACGTGTATAATCCGGATACTCGCTATTCCGAACGGTTCAGTAATCCGGACAGGTTGTAAAAAAGTAAATTTAAAATAATAAATATATTTAAGGAAAAGAAAAACTATTAGACAAAGGGAAAATTCCCGGTAGAAGAAGAGGGATTATCTTGGTGCCTGTTTCGACAAATATTATGCAAAAGAAATTAAGATATTTTTAAAAAATTGTTTGGCATCAATAATTTTTCAACGACTGGCTTAAAAAATTTTAAATTCAATGAGACGCCAAAAAAATTGCGGAGAGAAAAGTAACCAAGCGATAATTCTGCTATAGAACCATGTAATATAAGTTTTTAAAAACTTCAATTCAAGTACTGAAAAAAGATCAAATATGCAATGCTGAGGAATCTGTGCTATTTTAGAGGGAACTTCCAACAACAGTAAGAGTTCAGAGTAGCGAGAATACAGTTCCGGGTACAAAAATATCAAAAGACAGAGTTGGCTTTATGCCCTGCATAAGCGCATTTGGATTTCATAAGCTGCCGGTTCTTGTAATTGAACAACTTTGAACTTTCCGATGTACAAATCTACGAAAAAGTGTCGCATGTTGAGTTTTGTGGTTAAGAATGATTTAAGAATGACGTTTTTAGTGATTGTGAAGCAATTTCTGAGTTGTGTCATTAAGCAATTTAGAGCCCATTTTTTGGTGTTGGACATTACAACAACGCACTCCAAAGAAAACGAAATAAATCCTTCTCCTAACTTTCGAGTTTTGTTTTGTGCATTAAAATAAAAATAAATTCCTATTTTGAGCAATATCTTTTTTAAATGCCTTTTAATTTTGGTTATTACGTGTTTCTTTTTCTTTTTAAATTATGTTTTGAGCTTTAAATTATTTGAAATGTAGTCCAAAGCATTCATTAATGCGGGAAACTGCTAAAACTATATTTTCCCGGATTGACGAGGTTATTCTGTGGTTGAAAGTTATTATCTGAGACTCAGAGCAAGTTAATCAAAATTATCTATTCAAATTGTGCAGACTTAAAAGAAGAAAATAAGTGTGTATACAGTAAGGCAAAGAGAAACAAATGACTTGTACATTTTGGCGGCCACAACAAAAATTTTATAAAGTGGCGCTTATTAGTTAAATAAAAATTAAACTTCGCAATAGTTTAGTTTTGTATTATTTAAACGAATTTGAACTGAAAAATTTAAAACTATAAAATTTTGAGTTGTTACATTCTTTGCACAAACAAGCGATATGTATGTATGCAAGCAGGTAGTTCTGTGCAAATATGCATGTCTATACAACACTAAAAAGGTACAACCTTAAGCCTGAAATAAAAGTATGTGTTTATAAATATAAATAAGAATTTATTTTGTTTGTTGCAGAGGTTTTGATATTATTATTATAATTATTATTGTATAATTTTTATACAGAGGAAATTTATAATAAAATAAAAATAGCTTTCGTAGTTACTAAATTTAGGTCAAATAAACTCATGAACAAAATGTTGTATTGTACATGATCATGTACATATATTTTGTTTTTATTAAAACTTTAGAACAATAAAATGGTTGTTAGAATAAACTAGAATTTTTCAAATTAATGACTGAAACTTTTAATACTATAAGTTTATGTATTTCATTAAATTTCTAATAGTAATTAAATCTTTTTAAGCAGGCTTGAGTTAGGAAAGAGTGTCTGTATACTATAATGATAGCCAGGAAAATCAAAACTTTGTAAAAAGTGTGTTTTATGTACGTTCAGTATGAAATAAAATTTTAAAAATTTACTTTCAAATTAACAAAATGCTGTTAGTAAAGGAGACGTTTAATTAGTTTCAAACTATTACAATGGGATAGTTTAACAGACGTGTGCAAATTGAACTATTATATAGCTTTTTTCTGTGAAGAGATTAAAGGGGTGGGGATATACATGTTCCATGAAGAGTTTGGCATGGGACGTATAAGTCACATCAGTCCTAAACTTAAAAAGAGTCTATACATAAATAAATTATATTTATTTTATGCTTTCCAAATTTATTTTGTACATTTTGAAAGCAAACACGAAATAAACGGCAGACATTTAAAAATTGTTTGTGAAACGGTGAAAACAATCTTTGCACAACGGAAGTTGACATTCTTCTGCAAAAGTTTTATTCCATTTATAAATTTTTTTGGCAGCCTACAAATGGACGTCCCATAGGTCCTTCAATTTGCAAGTGAGTATTAACTAGGCTAGGTGGTTAGGTTAAGTTTCACAGGTCGCCGATTGCAAGCAATAGCCCACTTGGGTCCAGGAAAATAGGTCCCTTTGTGATGCCCGATGTGGACAGTGAAATAAAACTTCTAACTATCCTATATTGTGGTCGGTGTTGAACCAACCCATTTTCCGGATAAACTTGTTTATTCCCTTCAGATTTCATTCCGTAAGGTCTGAGGGTGCGTTTAAAGTCGACTTACCTAGATACATGGTCCTGTGATGAGACAGAGCTGTACATTGGCAGAGGAGGTGTTTGACAGTTTCTTCCTCCTCCTCATTATGCCAACTTCTACAGAAGTCGTTGAAAGGGAGATTTAGTCTGTTTGCTCGGGCACCTATGAAACAGTGCCCTGTTAGCACTGCCACAAGTATACGCTGCTGATGTCGAGGGATCCACAGTATGATGGTCGATTTTGCTCGGCCATATTGGGGCCAGGTTGATCTGGAGACTGTACATGTAGATTCGTTGAACCATCTAGACTGTGCTATCCCTATAAGTTTCTGCTGAATGAGAATTTTACACCTTTTTAGTGGGACTCCCACTAGCCGGTCGGTGTCCCGTTCTGGCAAACGAGAGCCTTCCCTGGATAGCTTGTCAGCAATTATGTTGCCAGGCACGTCTGCGTATCCTGGTACACAGATTAGCTCAAGGTTGGAATGTGACGCCATCTCGTTTAAGGATATCCTGCATTCCTTTACCAGTTCAGATGTTGTATAAACACCCGATAGAGCGTTCAATACAGCCTTACTATCGGTACAAATACGAATATCCTGCCTATATACCCTATTGTATCTTAACCAATTGGCTGCCCTTTTTATGGCCGATATTTCGGCTTGAGCTATGCTACAATGATCTACTAGCTTAAAACGTATCCTCTGCTGAAATTGAGGAATGTAAATGCCTCCTCCCACCCCTGCAACAGACTTGAATCCGCCAGTGTATTCCGGAAGCACTTCCCCTCGGTATCTAGGATCATTAAATAGAAGGAGAGTATCTGAGATCGACACTGCGAATCTTTTATCAGGCATAAGGTAGGGAGAACGGTAATCTATAAGTTCGGGAAGATTCTCAAACTGTCTGATAATATTCGCATGTCCATCATCTAATGATTTCCATGCTCCGGCGGTACTGAGTCTAACTGCCGAGTTCATAACCAGTTGTTTGACCATTAAATCGGCAGGAAGACAGTGAAACATTGTGAAAAAGGCTTTTAATTGACTTAAATTTATTTTTATTTTCGGAATGGTAACCGCCATTACTAAGTCTTCTCCTAACGGTTCAACACAAGTTTCTCATTTCGTTTATAATTTCTGTAACATTCAGTTGCAACAGACAATAAAAATTCCTACTGTGCGATCGCCTGTCTGATCGTTTATCACAAGTTGAAATGTTCGCTCCCAGGATCTTAGACTAATTATGTACCTAACGAAATTCTGGCTATAAATTAGCAGAAGCATACAAAAACAGTTGAGATATTTTTCAAAATTTATTTTTTACATTATTATTATAGACTCTACTTCTAAACTCTAAATAGGTGACAAATCTGATGAATTGCTAAAAATCGCGAAATGTATAAATAAAAGTGAAAATTCGGGAAAAGATATTTCACTCGATGCACTAAAGAAATATTGTAGAAAATTATTGAAATCGAGTTAATTAAAAACAGTGGAGAAGAAATTTCAAAATTACTAAAAAATGGTGAAAAATTAAATAGATGTTTTTCTGCTTATTTTCGGTAAATACGTTTATATGCACATTGAAATCTTAAACAGACAAAGTATAATCGACAAAATGCAAAAAATATTCCTCAAAATTATAAAAAACGCTACATATATGAGCTTAAGTCTAAAATATGTCAAAATATTCTGTAAAGTGTAAAATATGCAATAAAAAATCGATGGCAAACATCTAACAAAACTCTAAAACGTGTAAATAATTTATTCCCGCCTTCGTAAAACGCGCAGGTAAAAACATGCAATTGCATATTTCTGGTGTTCATCTGCTTATAACCTTCAGTTTCGCAATTGTCTTTACTTTATATGGTTTTTTATTTAGTACTTCCTTTTGCAATTTGCTTAGTTACTATTAAAGGGTATTTAAAATTCTTAACTCATAGTTGGAAGGGGAAAATATAAATAATGTTTTCTGGGGACTCCAGTCTGGAATGAAGCTCCTTACGCAATATATTTCAGTAATTAGAGAGAAATAGAGTATATGAAATTAAATGAGAATAATTAAATGAATAATGAATGTCAAAGAAGAAATGGCAAAGAATCTGTAATTAATGATGATAATTCCGAGTATAAAATAAACATTTTAATGTAAATTATAAGAATGAAAATTTGTAATTTAAAACAATAGAAATAAATCAAATGGGGAGTTACGGTGCCCCAGCAAGACACACAGATACATGTTTTAAGTTTATCACGCGGCTTAAAACTATAATCAATAAGTGAGTCTATCGGTTTCCAATCGTCGATAAATAGCACAGACACACAAGTTAGTGCAGACACGCACCAGTTAGGATAGTTGTTGTAATAAACTCTTTTTGATTTTTGTAAAGATAACGATAAAGAACTTCGTTCTTAAAGACCTCTGCATAAGAAAGACTTGCTTAGCTTCTAAAGTTTAGAAATTTAATAACAATTTTTTTGTAGTTCAATTATGGCCAAATTATACAATCAAATTTAATAATAGTTTGTTACTTTTAAAGCACATACAAGTACTAGTCAGGACATGTATATTTTAATATTTTAATTTAATACTACTGCACTTCACAATATTTACACACAATATTAACATAGTTCTCCTTAAAATTTACTGTACTACGAAGACTAATTAATTAAATTGCATATTGTTGAATATTGTTCATTATTGTATGAACTATTTAACATCTAGAAGAGTTATACAATAAATTTATAATTGGTTTTAAAAAAATATTTATGTTTTCAATATACCAGTACGGAATGCATTGGAATTTAAAGGTGTACCTTCTAAGCTAATACGACTCATAAAGGGCCTATATGTTAATGCAACGTGCCGAATTCTGCATAAAAGGCAACTAGATAACAACAAAATTAGCATTAACTCTGGTGTACGACAAGGATCCTCTTTATAAGGTCCCAAAATTAAAATTTTTGGCCAAAACTAAATATTTTACATGGGCTACGATTATAATTTTGTTGTTGCAATCTAATAGCAAACACATCAGAGCAACCCCAAATGCATTTTGTTTTTGTAAATTGCAATTTTTCGTTTAACATTACAGCATTAAAGTTGGATAAACTTCAGTCTACTTGAAAAAATAGTTGAGTGCAGGTGTTTTTTAACATTTTTAAATATTTTCTTGTTTAAAAAAAAGTAATTTCTAAAGTTTATGGAAAAGCTGAAGGTATATAGTTTATTCAAAACATTAAAAAATTCAAAATATTTAAGTTGAAGTGAATAAATATCGATATGTTGGTGTATTATAAAATTTATGAACTTTTTACGATTTTTAAATTTACGTAGAGTTTTGAAATTTCGGCTCAGTTCGGCTGGCATACGACAAAAAAAGAAGATATTGATATATATTTTTCATTTCACCTTAGCTTGAATTGCGAAAATTTGCGATTTATGAGATATTCATCTTTTTATATGCCGTACACGGTGCTCTGGAAGCCACTTTTGATCAATTACAAAAAGTTTGTGGTGAACCCATTTTTTTAATTTTTGTTTACTCAGGCTTAAGCTGGACACAAAACTCATAAAATGGCTTTTGACACACTTCGTTTTTATAAATATAGCGTTATCACTTGGGGTCTTTAAGGCAGATTGAAGGACTTCGACTATGCCGATGATATCTGCCTACTCACCCACACATTTTTAGACACGCAGACTAAGCTGTCAGTAGTCTAAGAAACTGCATCACCCGCTGGCCTGAAAATTAACATTGGCAAAACTATAACAATGAGAATAAACTCTAATTGTGAGCAAAGACTATCCGTGCACAACCAACGGCTTGATGAGGTAGAATCATTTTGTTATCTGGGAAGCATTCTGGACATAAAGACTGACATCTTAATCCACGTAAGCAAAGCAAGGCAAGTATTCGGACAACTTAATCCGGTGTGGAATTCATCGTATATATCAATACGTACAAATATAAATCTGTTTAACTCAAACGTAAAATTCCCACTGCTCTATGGATCCGAAACGGGGAACGCAGCAGCATCACACGACGTACAATCCATACAAGTTTTCGTAAATAAATGCTTCCTTAATCCTACATACATATATATTGGCCCAGAACAACTTCGAACAACGATTTAAGGTAACAAACTAGACAACAACCGATCCATCTGGAAATTTGAAAACGTAAATGCTGTTGGATTGGACATACATTGCGGAAACCATCGACAGATATTGCGAAACAAGCCATGGACTGGAATCCGCAATGCAGTCGCTGAATAGGAAAACATTCACATATGTACGTGGAAACGACAAGTCGAAATAGAAACATCCCATCTTAATCTACGTTGGAATGAAATAAAACTTCATGCATCAGATCGATTATATTGGAATAATCTTGTTAAGGCCCTATGCTCATGGGAGTTAAAAGGAACAAATATGTATATATAGTTTTTGAGCCATGGTTAAATCTTTAAGTGTAAATGTACATAAATTAAAATACATAAATGACTATAAATAATAATATGAGTCTTGTGTATTAGATTCTGATCAAATATTATGAGTTGGCTTGCAAGTGCATGTGTAGGTGTTAACTGTGTAGATACACACACATGCATATTATTGCAAGGCATTTGTTGAATACCCTCTGGTATTTATTATTAAATAATAATAGAATATTAGAAAGACCATTTTAAACAATTTGTTAAAATTCTATGTAAAAAAAATTACTGAAATGGGAAGATTGAACTATTTTCCAAGCTATAAAAATAGATAGAGAGAGCAGAGAGAGGGATAGAGAATGAGAGAGAGAGAGAGAGTGGAAATTAGAAGCGATATAGGCAGCGGTGCCAAGCGTCACGATTTGACGTCATTTTGACGATTTTTTATAGCGAATTTCGCAAAGTGACGTTTGCCGATTTTTGTTTAATATCCCTTATACTTTGACGGTTTTTTGACTTCGCAACTTTTTAAGCTCAACATAACCTCTACGTATGGGAAAATGTCAAGCTCTAAAAATATATTTTTGTTTTGCGGCCAATATCGATGATATTAATACTGCTAAATACTGCTACATTAACGAACTTTACTTTTGTTTTTTAAAATATGTCCTTAATTTGATGAATAATCTAAACAAAATTGAAGAAATTCAAATTCACAACATGCACAATGAAATTACGAAACTTTTTTTTTAATATTTTAATAAATTTTTTAGTAGATGATTGTATAAAAAATACGCCTGTAAATCAAATAACCGTAAAAATTTTTTAAAGAAGGAAGAAGTTTATATTGTTGTGTATGTAAAAGAAATGTTAAGACAATATACAATTGATGTTGAGACTTTCAATCAATTTATTGACAAATGTGTATCATTTTACCAACTAAAAAGAAAGATTTGATTTCGATGACAAAATTATAAATAATTTTAATTTAATTACACCATCTGTGATTTTGAAAAAAAAAACTCCGAAATTCCTTCCTTTATTAAAAGGTTTTCCTAATCTAGTCTCTAAAGAAAAATATCTAGATATTGAGCATGAAATAAGAAAACTAAAATTTTTGGATTTTGAAGACAGCGCATTAAATGTAGATATATTTCGGAAAAGGGGAAAGTCAATTAATCTGCCAAACAATAAACCTGTTTTTCCAAATTTATGTGAATTTGTTAATAACTTAATGAGTTTTCCAAACTCTTCAGATAATGTTGAAAGAATATTTAGCAAAATTAGTCTTAATAAAATCAAGATATGAAATTCATTGGAAACAGGAACCCTTGAGGTGATTCTTTTTTTAAGATTATTTAAAAAATAATTCCTCTGAATTTTACAATGTAAGCAATACAAAAAATATAAAAAAACATAACTATGATATGTATGTTTAGTATTTTTATTTTGTAATTACCCAATTTAAATCAATATCATATGTGTTTCTTTCGTATTTTACACGTAGAGATTTTTGTTTGTATGCGTATAAAATCGAATAAATCAAAAATTAATTCGACTCTACGCATGAATTGCAAGTTTCTTAAAAACTGTATAATAGTATATTCTATGAATTTCTGTTTAAATTAAAATATAAAACATATCATATAAAAAATTAACGTTTATTTTTGAAAGCATATACCCTGTTTCGACACAAAATCTCTTCAAATCTTGCTTTGAATTGAATAAAATTTTTAAAGTTTTTGTGATTTTTAATAAATCTGTTGAATTGTTAATTTTTAAATGAAAGATTCTTATATAAAATAGAAGATTTTTGCTTTACGATTAACGACGTTTTTATTTCCAAAACTTGACGATTTTTCTGAAAATATTACTGGCAGCCTTGGATATAGGGAAAATGAAAATGATAGGGAAATGAGAAATCCAATATTTATTAAAACAAAATAACAACTATCTATCTACATAATTGTTTTTAAATTAATTCGGGGACAAAAAGTAGATACTGATAACTATTAACAAAATATAGGAAGCTTAAAAGGATACCAAAACTTAAAATATCTTTTTGGTATATCAATAACAATTTTAATGTTATAAGCATTACATAAAAGTATACGTGGTAACGTTAAAAAATCAGTCAAATATGAAATCAATAGCTCAGTCATGTTTCAGTTAATATTAAACTTTTAGGGTCTTTCTTATTAATAATAAATTAACAAATGTTTATTAAAGGTTCATGAAACAGATTTACATAAAAAATTTGTTGCATAAACCTTTCAAAAGTGTATGATAAATACTATAAATAAGGGTGTTAACATTTTCATTGATTAAAAGCATCAAGAAGGAACTTTTTAATGTTATAAAAATAAGTTAGAAAAGTAGAGTTAAGATTGATTGTCATCAACAAAAAAAAAATATATATATATACATATGTGATTTAGTAAATACAATTAATTGTTTTCTTATTAAATCTTTTTCAGAATTCGCAATATTGTTTTCTCGACAAGCTTTCTCGAAATTAAATACTAAATAACTGTAATCATTTAATACAGAATCAAGATCGCCTTCCAAGTAATCAAAATCCTTCGTATGTATTTTATTTGTCAAACTTTGTAACAACTTATATAAATCATCGAAAAGTTTTGTATGATCTGCATTTTGCGAATTCAATGAAACGTTAACTTTTTGTACTTCAGCTAGAATAGATAGATGCCAAGTAAGTTATGTAAATAAAATTTTTAGGATCATTATACATACATTTGAATTGTAAAGTATCAAAAAATTTGTCATATACAATATTTTACCTCTAACCACATATCTAATATTCTTTTGACTGCTTTTTCAATGGAAAGCCATCTAGTCCGTGCAGCCAAGGGAATTTTATTTGCAACAGCGGAATCATCATTATTCAATTTACAAATTTTATTAAAGACTTTTTGTCTAACCGACGAATGAGAAAACCAATTGTGGCTTTCTTTCACCATAAAGTCTATGTTGCACAAACTGCTAACTGTAGCGAATGGCATACACATCTTATTAAAATTTTTTTGTATAGGCCTTTATTTGAACCTGTCATAACAGACGTATTATTAAAAATAAATTTATATTCCTAGCAACGATTCTGGTCTGTTTCACTACAAAGAGTGAACATTTTTGTTACCACGCTCGTTTTACTCATTTACAATAAAACTTTTAATTTTCATTTGTAACATTTAATAAATAAATAAAATAAATAAATAAATAAAACGATGCTCTTTCCCGATTTAAATCACTTTTGAATTCCTCCCCAAATTTTTTAAGTGTTCTTTGCAACTATTCAATGCTAAACTTAAATAAAACAGCACTTAAATAATTTCATTGCATTTAAGAGACTTCTTAATAAATAATTTAATCTCATACTTAAAAATAATTACTTAATACGCCTGTTAAATACAAAATAAGTGTGTTCTTAGTTAAATAAAAGCAACAACTATACAATACTACAACTGTTACTAACACTAATTCTGCAACTACAATTACATGAAATTCCATTGTATAAAGGAACAAGCTTTAATTCATATAACAAATAATTTACATCCGTTTCCTAAAGAAACCACACAAAGCCATGCAGAAATGCACACATATAAACACACACACACATACTCCCACCAAATGCAAACAAAGTGTACATTCGTTTCAATGCAATTTACTTTAAATTAATCTCTGTTAATTTGTTATGAGTTCTATCAAATTGTAACTTAAAGTTGAAAAGTTTGTAGAAATTCTCTTGCATATAATTTTATGTTGGAATGAAATTCGCTCGTTGGCTCTGAAAGATTGAAATATCTGAAAGTGATGAAACATTTCAAAGGAAATTTGTAACTTCATCTTCTTTAAAAGAAAAATTATAAGCGTGTATGTATACGTAAACATGCAAACATCATACCCATCATAATCTTGTGACTTTGAAAGGACTTTCTGTTTTATTTCTTTTTATATTGAAAAAGTTATGCCAAAAGCTCAAATGTTTCTCGTCTGTGGTATTGGATCAGAGCAAAACGGGGCTGCAGCAGAAAACATGTTTGGTTGGTGCTTTTTCTGGAACTTTGCTTATATCACTTATATGGCCAATGTGGATTTGAATTGTGGATTTAAAAATAAATCTGAAATTTTCAAAACATGTATAAGTTGGTGTAAATATAAAAGCCTTGAAGTACTAACAAGCGCCATAATGGCAACCCCATAGAAGACATGTATTTTTTTGGGTCGGTCTTGTCACCTTTGTGACTCATATGTATTTAATTGTGCATGTCTGCCAAAATTGTTACATTTCATAGAAGATTTGCCATATTAACTCACATGCATTCATGTACAAATTTTATACCTTGAGAGCGCTAGTCACAAATATCGTTGACGGCGACCAAAATCTAATAACGGCAGCTTTTCTCGAAACAAATTTACAGACACACTTTTTCTGTAAATTGGTAAGTAATTTGCTTACTTGATAGCTATTATTCTCAAAAATAAAATTACAGACTCAGTTTAGTGAGAAAAACAGCTGTTTGTATAATTTTATGGCATTTTTGTTTCATTTTACACATTTCAATCGGAAAGTTTCTCGACGCGGGACTTACAGAACGCGGGTACTGATCTGTTCACTGTCTCACCCAATACCCAAGTCATTCGAATCCAAAATGGCCTATTGTCATCATACAATATTATTGCCTGCGCCACAGAAGTACTGACGACTCTGGCATTTTTTAACGTTTTCTTCGAAATTCGAAAATTTTAAGTTTGCACTAAATACTGATACATGATTTATATAATTCTGATTAAATAGACAAAGCTAATTAAAAATATCTGCATTTATTGCCCTTGTAAAATATTACCTTCAGCAGGCCGATACTACTGCCAAAAACAATTTTATTACTGTCTTATACTAAAAACCCTGTTTTATCTTAAGACCACCGTATTTTAATACCAAAACTGTTGTTACCGAAAGATTCAAAATACGATGTCAGTTAAAGTAGAGTTTCCAACGATTATTAATATATTTAATACCTACTACAACTGTGAATACAAATTAGTTTAGAACACTGAAACGATATGTATACGTAAATGTGGCATGATTTGTAATAAGTATACTTATGTATTCATTTGGACATTCTATATCACATCACAAAGTAAAGAAAATGGAATTGCAAGCTATATTTGAAATAAAAACTATTGATCGAAAACTAAGGTAAATGTAACAAATACGATAAAATAATAAGAAATTAATTAATAGAGTATTCGCCTTGAGAATTTTAAAGCGATATTCAACTTTGCTCATAAAACTTGGTTTTTTATTTAACAATTGTCTTGTAATAAGACTACCGTCTTATACTAAGACTACCGTCTTATACTAAGACTACCGTCTTATACTAAGACTACCGTCTTATACTAAGACTACCGTCTTATACTAAGACTACCGTCTTATACTAAGACTACCGTCTTATACTAAGACTACCGTCTTATACTAAGACTACCGTCTTATACTAAGACTACCGTCTTATACTAAGACTACCGTCTTATACTAAGACTACCGTCTTATACTAAGACTACCGTCTTATACTAAGACTACCGTTTTATACTAAGACTACCGTCTTATACTAAGACTACCGTCTTATACTAAGACTACCGTCTTATACTAAGACTACCGTCTTATACTAAGACTACCGTCTTATACTAAGACTACCGTCTTATACTAAGACTACCGTCTTATACTAAGACTACCGTCTTATACTAAGACTACCGTCTTATACTAAGACTACCGTCTTATACTAAGACTACGGTCTTATACTAAGACTACCGTCTTATACTAAGACTACCGTCTTATACTAAGACTACCGTCTTATACTAAGACTACCGTCTTATACTAAGACTACCGTCTTATACTAAGACTACCGTCTTATACTAAGACTACCGTCTTATACTAAGACTACCGTCTTATACTAAGACTACCGTCTTATACTAAGACTACCTACCGTCTTATACTAAGACCACAATGTTAACTTAGGTCACCATCTTGTACTAAGACTACAGTTTTAAGCTAAGACTGCCGTTTTAAGCTATAAACACATTCACGACAGCAGGCTACATGACTACATGACTACAAATGTCGCTGGCTACAAATTTCGCCTTGTTGCCAGCTACTTAATTGTTTTGAAAACGACAGCTACACAGTAAGGAGCTAATTCATTTATATTTCAGAGGTGCCACTTTAGTTTTTTTCCTTTTTTAAAGTTACGTTTTTTCAAAAAGTACAACTCAATGCAGCAATAAAATGACAAAAAATCACTTATATCGCAAAAATAGCTAAAAACCGCGAAAAGTTAAAAAATATTGAAAATGGAATAAAACTTGATAAATGGAGGTATGAACTTAAGGAATGTGATATACATTCACATTCCTTACATTTTTATGTCTTTTTAGAAGTTTTTACGGTTTTTTCAAAACATTGCAACTTTTCGCGGATTTCGGGTTTTTGCAATGTGGGTGACTTTTTCTATTTTTTATTGTTTCTTGAACACTTAAATGATATTAAACATTTTTTTCCCCAATGATTGGAAGTTATTGCGAATTTTCGTCAATTTTGTAGTTTTTTGCGATTTTTTTACATTCCTTGCATTTGTAGCTCGTTTAAGGACACTATACGGCATTTTTAAATTTTGCAACATTTGGCGAAATTTTGCGTTTTTGCAATGTGGGTGACTTTATCTATATTTTATTGTTTTATCTACTTTTTTTTTTTTTTTTTTTTTTTTTTAAAGAGAAGTAACACTCAGGCAATTAGTATGCCTACCAACCCGTAGGTGTGTTACCTTCTTTGGGAAAGGGATAGTGAGAGAGGACAGATGGTGAAAGAGAGAGAAAGCTTAATTTTTGCAACTCTGATATTGCGCGCTGTGTTAGTTTTTAGATCAGTGTTGCAGCGCCTTTGATGTCAAGGAGGCGCATTAAATGTGTTTTTAAGCTTTTGTAGCCATTTTATTCATTATTTTACTTCGCCGGCGATTTTGCTACAATACCGACGAAGGAGGGCGCTGTGATGTCCGCTAGCATACACCAGTATCGATTGCTGCCAGAAATGTTCAGTGACCAGTGTGCTATGCCTTCATCACTTAAACACTCCGACACTTTTAAATGATATTAAACATTTTTTTCCCCCAATGATTAGAAGTTATTGCTAATTTTCGTAATTTTTGTAGTTTTTTCCGACTTTTTCGCATTCCTTGCATTTGCAGTTCGTTTCAGAAGAGTTTACGCCATTTTCTAAATATTGAAAAATTTCGCGCATTTTCGCGATTATAGCTATATAATTTCCTCAGTGACCTTTTTATTGCTTCATTGAAATTTAGAGATTTTATAAAAAGATGAACACAGAGTATTGATCCAATATGCAAGAATTTCAATGCTCTTATTTTTATGCAAAAATTATTTTTACACAAAAAGTTAATACCAGAAAAAGTACTGCATTTTATATTGTTTTACATTAAAAAAATATTTCTTAGAAATAATTTGCTTTGCATATTTTGTTATACTCGTATTGTCAACACTTTTTTTGTTTCGTAGCCAATAAAAATAGAAATTAGTTTAATTTGACTACACGACAAAAGTAGCATGGACAACAACCTGCAGTCGTGTAGCCGTGCAGTCGTGAAGATCATCATTTTCATATAAACACATGTATTCTAATTTTGACAGGTTGTAGTCGGTGGCCTGCTGTAGTGAATTTGTTTATAGCTTTATACTAAGCCTACCATACTAAGACCTCTCTCTTATAATAACACCCCCGTTTTATCTTAAGACCACCGTATTTTAATAATAACACTGTCTTCTAATAAGACCACGGTCTTACTAATACCTTTCACCATCTCATGCTAAAACGAAACCAACTAAGCCCCTTTCTAATTCGTTGATTACCTCGCTTAAATACATTTCACCTATTCTTATATACATACAAGTCTTTACAACAATATTAGCGTATATTTTTATGGCTTTATCAATATAGTATTTATTTAAGCATAATCTTGTATTCGAACAATATCTTATGTAAACATATGAATAAGATAAGTCGATAAACTTTTTCAGGATATTGGAATGTTACAGAGTACCAGCTCATCTACGCTTAATACTCTTGCTCTTTGTTGTTTGCTATTTCGTTGTTGTGTTCATGTTTTGTATATTATTATTCTTCTCAGTAACCGTTCTTAGTGTTCTGTTACCGTGTTGGCATGTATTTAAGTGTATGTTTGCAGATGTGTGTGCGTGTGTTCCCTATATCCGTTTCTAGTGCTGAAACACATGCATATACAACATACATACATATACTTGTATAAATAAATATGTATGTATGTATATATATTAACGTAAGTCGGTGAGCGGTGTTTACTCTGATACTTTTGCACATTCAATTTACACGTTCGCATGCATGTTTGTACGAGCTGAAGTTTAAAAGTGTCAAGTAGAGAGTGTCATTTTACACAATGTAAACAAAACCAGGAACGATAACTGTTTTTTTTTGTTTTTTACTTTTGGTTTCCCATTTTATCTGTGACTGGATATAAAATGGCAGCGTGTACACAACTGCACATGGCCAAGTTAAATTAAATAAAATGTGCAAACAATGATTTAAACACAAACGAAAACAATATCACAAACAAATAAAAACATTTTTAAAGTCAAGCTTAACTGAAATTCCATTAACAGAATAAATATTCGCAACAATAAAAACTTTTATAACTCAGTTTAACTTTTATTAAATAAAATTGTGTGTTTTTTGTAATTTAACAATTTTAAGGAATTGTTACTGCAAGGCAAAGGATGCTTAGCAAAGTTTTTTTCTCTTTTCGTTTAGTCGAGGCGCCGTAGTCCGCTGCAAGCGACAAATTTTTTGTTTTCTTAAGTGGTCGGCCAAAATGGCCGAGCTAATTACAATTGGATCCGCAGGCGACAAACTACATTAAAAGAGAAGATGTTAAAAAAAGGTAAGACAAACTATCAACTTTCTCTTTGATGTCCCTCTCCATGCTTAAAACTCGGCGATGTTTTATAACAGTTTACAGAATTTAACAGAAACACACGGCAACGCTATTTGATGTTGGCTGATAGTCTCAATATAAGAGGAGCGCCAAAGAGTGCACGAAAAATATAACAAGTTCTATTCAGGCCATATCAAGCATGTTGCTTTTTTCCATGCTTAAGACATCAAAGTACTGAGTCTATGGGTGATGGGTCCACAGACATGTGTCACATTTGTAGAGCGAGCCGCTCGATCCGAAAGAGACACCCGCTTGAAGCCACATCTAACACGGCAAACATACGCTGCAGTTTTGCACTTTGGGTAGTTGTTAGTCGGCCATTAGCCATGATTGTATGTCCGCCTTGCCAAGTACACTCCCTTGAGCTCTTAGACCAGATAAGTTGGAATGCCCTCAAGATATCTCCCTCTTATATTAGTCGTGACCTAGAATCCCACACGGGTTGGTTACGGCGCCTTTATCAAAGTTTCTCAGGTTTCCAGGATGTATCACTTGGAGGTCAGAGTTGAAATTGATCACAGTTGGTACCTGTTAGCTGGAAACGCTAGGCAACCAGCTGCACCCCGTTAATTAAAGCCCTGTGCTTCATTGAGAGTCAAGGATAACAGAAGAAGAATTTCACGCATGTAACTTCAGTCGAGAAGCAGCTCTCGGCGAGTAAACATCACGCGTCTTTGGCAATTATTTTTTAAATTCAACCAGGCCACTGTCGTTTATTGGCCTTCGAAAGTTTTGCGTTTTACTTTCTCGCGTGCGATTAGTGGTTGGCATCGGTTAACGGTACCGAGTACAGTTCTCCAGTAATCATATGTGATTACTGGGAGGGGGTGTGGCAATTTAAGAATGCGTTGCAAAAAATTAAATTCTTTATTTGGTTAATCTAGTATTTAGCTATCTATAGGGTCTTCCAATAGGAAGTTTCATTTTCATATGTAAACAAAGAGTATTTTTAAGCGAAATCATCGGATGTCTATTTAATTATGACGAGGAGGGTATCCCATTCATAAAGGAAAATAATAATGACCGCCATGGCTACGCCAGTAGGGCCATGTTCTTCTTATGAAATTTTCCATCGCCAATTTCCACATTTGCTCCTAAATATCCTTGGTCTTGGTTTGAATACAGGAAAGAAATCTGTGTTTCCAGCTTCCAGCACGAGAGTGTAGGTTGGTGAGAGTTCCAGGAAGAACCTTCTAATTATATTTTTTTGATGGCAGTATACCCCATGGGATTAGCCAAGTAAATCTTATATCCTCCAAATCATTGAAGGGGGATGAAGTAATTTCAAACAAAGAACGAAAGTAACTAGTTTTATCCGCAAAAAGTGTACAGAGTGATTGAAAATGCTGCGCGATGTCTTGAAAAAAGTTAGTACTTCTGTGTTTTTTTCTAGATTAACACATTGTGGTCAGAGTAGGCGATATTTAGCGTTGCATACAAACACACATTGTTGACAGTGGTTGTGGTCCCAATTGTAATTAGGTTGATTCTGGCGAGTATGTACTATAAGGCTAATTGTGAAATGGTTTGAAGCAAGGAATATCATTGCCTCTTCTTCGCACTCTCTTTCTCTCTTTCTCTACCTCTTCCATTACTCCTTCTGTTACGAGCATTGGATTAATGCACGTGTCGTCATTCTTTTAATACACTACTCAAAGTACCACTCACTCTACCCTATCTTGTAGCACTGATACAATACGAAATATACTTCCAACCATTTGGAAGGCTGTTGCTGATTGCCATAAAAGCATTCTCAGTCCTGAGCATATAGATTATTTCTAAATGTTAGAAGCATGACAAACTGCAAGAAGTTGTTCAGTTGGCATAAGGTGCAACCACTAAGCTGACATATACGAGGGAGTATTGATATTGAAGCTACCTAAGCAGGGAAAATTTTTTTTTTCAAAAACCATTATTTTCTCTTTTTAGTTCAATACACTTAGTAAGACGATATTCCAACTTTTTTATACCATCTGAATAATACGATTTTGGGAATCCCTCTAAATACGCGTTAGTTTCGGTAATCACTTCTTCGTTTGAGATGAATCTTTTTCCTGCGAGCCATTTTTTTAAGTTTGGAAACAGGAAAAAGTCACTTGGAGCTAAATCTGGACTATAAGATGGATGATCAACCAATTCGAAGCGTATTTCATGTAATTTTAGCATCGTATCTAATGCTGTGTGAACCGGTGCGTTGTCTTGGAAGAAAGAGCACTTTTTTCTTCTTTAAATGTGGTCGTTTTCTCTTGATTGCATCAATCAATCAATTTATCCAATAATGCACGATAATACTCGTACTTTCCTGTGATTGTGGATCCTTTTTCGAGATAATCGATGAGCAAAAAAAAAAAATCCTTGTGCATCCCAAAATACAGTGGCCATAACCTTGCCAGCCAATTTTACTGTCTTCGCCTTCTTCAGAGCACTTCCACCCATTCTTTTGATTGATTTTTGGTTTCAGGTGTTTAGTGGTGGACCCACGTTTCATCAACAGTTATTAATCGACACCAAAAATCAACAGGATCACGCTTTATCATGTCCAAACACAGCTGTGAAGTGGTCTGTCGAACTCGTTTTAGTTCGACACTGAGCAAACACAGCACCCATCTTGCCGATAGCTTTTTCATATGTAAATGTTCATGCAAAATGTTGAACACACGTTCATATGATATGTTTACCATTTCAACAATCTCACGTAAGTTGACTCGGCGATCATTCATAACGATATCGAGGATTTTCTTTCTCATTTTCTTCAGTAACCACCTCTTTTGGCCTTCCTGTTGATGGTATTGTTCCAGTGCTTGTTCGGCCGCGTTTAAATTCAGCAATCCAATATTTTACCATGTAATCTGACGGAGCAGACTCACCGTAATGTTTATCGAGCTTTTCTTTTGTCTCTTTCGCCGTTTTCCCTTTCCTATAATAGTGTTTAATCACTGCACGAAATTCACTTTTTTCCATTTTTCAAGAAACACAAAAGTTGCTGACTTCAAACGACTACAATAAATAAACTAATCGATGAATTTGGGTAAAATTTTACCGCAATTTCTAACAAAAGTTTTTGTGCTTGTGCTGCCGTCTAGCGGTAGGTAGCTTCAATATCGATCCGCCCTCCGTACATATGCATTTATTAAAAACCTTCTTCCATGAATTTAAATTTAAGCCACATTGAACATTTAATCTCCAATAACTAATTTAAGACAAAGTCTAGAGGACATACTGCTTGCCAAGGCATCCCATAATACTCTAGTTTGGCGCGAGAACAATTCAAATTTTAGTCCCCAAAGCAGATCTCAAGCATTGATAGCGATTCTGCTATAACATCTAGACATCGAATACCATCATAATAAAATGTCTTAAAAAAACTACATAAACCAGGTCGGAAATCGATTTTACATACTTTCGTTTTGCGAATATTTCAAAATATGTTTTTAATAGATTTTTCAATAATTATTGATACATAAATTTACTGCGAGGCCCACGATGTCACACGTATTCGTTCTTTCGTACAATTACACTTAAAACAAAAACAAAATTTTAAAATTTGTTTGTAATTTCATGAAAGAAAGAATTCGTGCGACTTCGTGGACCAGGCACTTATTTTCCAAATACTTTTATAATGTTCGTATGTCATATTCTAGTCTGCTTTCTTCAAAGTCAATAACTTGATATCAGGTGCAAAATTATTTTAAAAATCTTTCGAAATTCGTCGCACCATTTTAAAATGATCACATAGAAATCTATTGATTTCCGTCGCATGCCTGAATATTCATTCACCCATTAACATTAAATTCTTTTTCTTCTTAAGGGAAAATTGTTTTCAGTATAAAAAGAAAAAAAAACAAAACTAGGAAATGTGTGATTGGATTCTTGGTTCTACAGGTTTATCCATTTTTCGGCACCGAAAGTAAAGTTAAATCTCTGATTTCGATGAAACTTTTATTTAATGCTGGGACACTGGGCCATTATGTACGAAATACAATGTCATTTAAATGACCGCCCTCTATATTGGTTGCAGCATTCCCTTTGACATAGTTTTCAACCTTTTCCTTTTTTGCTCATTTCGGGCTGTATCTCGGCGGTAACTTGACGAATGTTGGTTTTCAAATGCTCCTACGAAGATACAGTCTTTGACGTAGCCCCACAAATAAATTCTAAAGGTGTCAAATCTTCATAATCTTGGTGGCCAATTCATGCCGTCAAGACGTGAAATTACACGTTCTGGAAATTTCTCAAGCGATAAAGCCAAAATCGGCCGTGTTGAGTGACTCGTGTCACCGTGTTATTGAAACCATTCTTCCATTTAGTCCAGTTCATAATTTTCAATTGCAGGCAAAAAATAAATACATAAAAAATCGGTTGTCATACGGCCATACAGCGCTCTGAATTGACGGTAACGGTTCTTCCAGTGTCATCTACAAAAAAATACGGCCCATTGACACCTCCAGACCATAATGAGCACCAAACAGTCACGGTTCTGCGACCCCCATAGAAGATAATTTTGCTTGTTGGACCATCAGACGAGCCTCAACGCTGAAGAAAATTTTGTTCGACAAATCAGCATTGAAAGCCTGTTGCGCTCTAGCAGCCAATCAGCTTATCTACGGTGATGTGAACTGTCAGCCGGCTCTAATTGTTGCGTCAGTTGGAGTTTGTAAATATGGAGATGCAAATCAAAATACAAATTACGGTATAATGAGCCGTTAATGTGGCCGGCCCAATTGTTGAGAACGCTTTGGCACAAGATAGAACAGAGATAAGACTTTGAGACGATGTTTTGGCCTAAATCAGCTATTTTTCCTACGATTTTTTCGTTGAAAAAAGATAGCAACATCATGCAAGAGTAAGGGAAAACAAACAAAACAAAATTAAAGCATTTTGCCCGTAACTAAATCACAAAGGAATATAAAAAAGTATAACAAATTAAAAAACTTTTTACAATTTAATATATAAAATAATTAATATAAAACAGAGGAATTATTATTTGGTTCTCTTATTGAAATGTGTGCAGTGAGAAATGTGTGGTGCAAGTTGTTAAGTGCAATTAATATTAAAATCCTAGATGAAATATTTTAATAGTGTGTGTGCGTGTTTTAAACATGGACTCGTTTGTTCAACGAAAATGCTTATTAAAAGTTGCTGTTGAAAAATGCATAAACCGAGAAATATATGCGACATAAACAATTTTAATGTTACTGTAAATAAAATAATTTATCTATTAATAAAACAAAGTTTTTAAGAAATTAGAGTTAAATATTTCTTGTGACAGAAGATGGATCAAAACAAAACAAGAAAAAATCTTTGTTTAACTTTTTTCGTGTGACAGAGTCAGCAACACAAAAACATTAGCATGACGTCTCGTGTCACCTCTGGTCTTCTTTGTGGCTGTGGGATCAACAAATTCGGATTATCCGCCACACTTTCACTAACAGAAGCGATATTTTCGGCAGAGTTCACATTGCGATGATGCACAGTCCTGACCACGAGAGCTCTACCTTTAACCAGAGATGCCCCAATAATAATTGCTTAAAACCATTTTAAAACTCTCTGTTAGATTATCATACTCGCGTAATCTCTCTCGGCCATATACTTATCTGTCATTGTGGATCTGCTTGTCAGATATCGTTATTCCAGAGTCACTTTTTTCATGTAATACTTTATATAAAAACTAACTGCACTGCACATCTCTTAAAACGTGCCAGAAAATACTTGAGATATTTTTTATTTTAGTTTTACGTGCCTACCTTAAGAAAAAGTAAAACCTGATAGCATTTACTTTCCAAAAAAGACACGTAAGGACTAAAAGTCTCAAAAAACAAAAAAACAAGGTGGTTGGTTCAGCCTCGGTAACTTTGTTAAACTGATGCAACCACTCGAGATGATTTCACAAGGCACAATGCTCTCGCCTAGAATAAATAAATTCATACGATATACACTGCAAGCACTTCAAAGAAAACCATGTGCCAAAACCAAGTAGTTCTGGAGATAAACATCAAGCCAGTTATTTATTACCTGTGGCAGCTACTTACATTCGTTACTGCTTGCAAATAAGTCATAAGAGTTTTTTTCTTTTAAATACATGACACAAATCCATTCTGGATAACTTTCCGAATATTATGTATTAGAAAAAGTATTCAACTTTCAAAACTGCCGGGTACATGCAATTTTCCTTGACTATGTGTTCATCCAACTCTTTTTCCATTTGTTTTCCTTCGATTAATAGTTAAAAGAATCCATTGTTAAATTTGCACAACATGTATGCGATACGTGTGAATTTTAAATATTCAAAAGTTGTGAATAGCAAAAAACAAAAATGGAAGCAGAGGGTGCCAAATTCAAAAAGACAGCGAAAGTTTTATGAGACTAAAAACTATTTTTTATTAAGTGCTTCGAGATGGATCGAATTTTTGTTATTTTTAATTTTAAACATGCATTTTTTCAGCTGCTGAAGGCTTAAAAATAGTAAATTTGTCTAACACTGTTGGAAATGCAGGCAGGCAGGCAGGCAGCTTAATGCTGATGGAACAAAATGAGCACAATAAGCTGTTAAAAAGTTAGTACAGTGAGAGAAATATGCTTGTACAGGATGAATAATAGAACGAATAGGTTGAATTAAATTGTTGTTATTTGTGAATGTTAGCTTTTTTATAACAAACACAAGCTGCAAAATGATCTCGAGTTATCTAAATAAAGAAAAGCAACAGTCTTTGGGGGAGTCGAACTGGCATTCGTCCGCCTATACTACACTATCAACTAGGCCAGTTTTAGACTTAATGAAGACATAGAGTGAGAGATTTAAAAAGGAGAGTGAAGAAGGAATGAACGCTTTCTGCTAATGATATTGTAAAACTTTATTGGCGAGGGGCGGGAAGTGCTGGGTGTTCCAAATGATGTTCAGTGAACTATACTGTAATAGTTTAACCGGGTTTTTCAAACGTGGTCCTCGTTTGCTGACGCAATCCTTAGAAGCGAATCCATACTGATATTCTACAGAAGGTGCGGAGAATTTCTTCAATATCACTACACCCACAGGCACGGTAGACATCCTTCTATTATTTATTGGATCAATTGATTGATGCAATCAAGAAAAGACGACCACATTTAAAGATGAAAAAAGTGCTCTTTCTTCAAGGCAACGCACAGTGGCCAATTTGGCTTCGCTAGCGGCATTTTATTCATAGCTTCCAAAGTAAAGAAGATATCTTCAAAAAAAATTTTTTCTCAATTCAGAAAAAATGAAACAATTTTTGGAAAAAAAATTAAATTTTTTTTTTATTTTTAATTTTTTTTTTAATTTTAAATTTTTTATTTTTAATTTCTTTTTAATTTTTTATTTTGTTTTAAATTCAATAAAGATTTTCCACCATATATTCATATATAAAATAAAAATAAAATTGTCAACTCAAAGAGAAACCATATTATAAAATAAATATTAATCAGATTCTTCAGTATCGTTTTGTCACTGACATTTTGCCTAAAAAGTACAATAAATTGAAGGCTCGCAGGTACTCGCAGTAAATTTTGGACATTTTGAACACACAATGGTTTACACATATAGGAAAATTTACAATTACACTGAATGCAGGTGAATTTTGTAAGTTCTACTCCACGAAAGACAGGTGTACGTTACAATGGGCGAGTTGCTAATACACTTAAACACGATTACGTTTTATAAATAACATAAGTATACACAGATCACAACCACAGTTTTTTTATATAATACATACCTTGGCGTTAGTATATAACAAAACTTTTAATGAAAATAATAAAATTTGCAAGTTTAACACGAATAGCAAAACGATGAGCAAAAAGGCGGAAATATTTTGCACAACACTTGCAGAAACATATGCTGATTTTGACAGCTCACAGCTGTTCATCAGCTGTAAGCTGAGCTTTTAAAAATCGATACAAATCTAGTGAATGTATTTGTTATCGATTGTTAAAAAAAAATTAACGGTTTTTCAAATTTGAAAATTTGAATTAAATGCCGCTAGCGAAGCCAAATTGGCCACTGTGCAACGCACCGGTTCACACAGTATTAGATACGATGCTAAAATTACATGAAATACACTTCGAATTGGTTGATCATCCACCTTATAGTCCAGATTTAGCTCCGAGTGACTTTTTCCTGTTTCCAAACTTGAAAAAATGGCTCGTAGGGAAAAGATTCATCTCAAACGCGTATTTTGAGGGGTTCCCAAAATTGTATCATTCAGATGGTATAAAAAAGTTGGAATATCGTCTTACTAAGTGTATTGAGCTAAAAGGAGACTATTTTGAGAAATAAATGGTTTTTGAAAAAATAATGTTTTTTCCTACTTAGGTAACTTCAATATCAATCCGCCGTCGTATATTAAGAACTAACACATTACTCAAGTTGAGAAAAATCCCAAACTTTTACGCAAAATTCAATTTTTCAGAAGTTACGTTCAAATGATTTTCAAATGATGTAACACCCAAAGAAATATAGTTGGGAGTTAACACATTTTCATATCTGTTATGGGGAGTTATTTACTTTTTGTGAGGCCTTTTAAGTTGGGGTAATATTGTAATTGGCAGTTAATTAATTTTTGCTTGGGACTTATTTAATTTCATTGATACATATTTAATTTCTTAGGGAGTTATTTTATTTGTCCTAAAATTACAGTTCATATAATTCTTTTGTTCTTATTTCATTTCTGCTGAGACTTTCTGTATAAAGATATCTTTCAGTCTTGTTGGGACTTGTTTCATTGGGAGATATTTAATTTCTTTTGGAATTATTGTATTAGAAATCATTCAATTTACAAGTTAATTAATTTTGCACTTTAGTTATTTCATTTTGTTCCATTGGCCTTTTTTCATTTTGCATGGAAATTATTTCATTTGCGAGCTGCTATTCCAAATCTTTCTTAATTTGAATCCAAATTGTTTATTACCTGGATATGTTGGGAGACCTGTAAAAGCATTTTTAAAGACAGGTTTAAGACGTTGTACTCTTTCAAAATACTTTAAATATCTTATATATGTTGAGATATACTGAAAGTACTAAATGCATCGGAGTAGTAAAACGGGTCAAAAAAGAACTATTTAAAATGTTTTTTGTACCGAAGAAAAATGTAATTTTCCATCACTGATTTCAACACAAAACTTTTGACAATTTCACAATTTTCGGCCATCAAAAAACACAACGTTACAAAAAATCATTTGGACTATTAAACAGACCTGTATTAATGGATCATGAGTAGACCTTAAACGATTTTTTTGAAAACCTTCAAACCTCTTATCTTATACAAAAACTTTTAAAAAACCAATGGGAATTTCAAAAATTACAAAAGTATAAATAAGCATAGTAGGCTTTGAAACTTATTCAAAAATCCCAACAAACAAATTATATTCGATGTGAATCTATTTTAGTTCCTTTATTTTTTTTTTGTAGACTAGCGAAAAAACTCTCAACAAAGTTTTTGAAAATCTTTGAAAAAGGTTATCGATGCAATCTCAATTAATAAATTAAAAAAATACTTTCTGTTATTTGCTAATTTATAAACTTGAAAAATCTAATAGCAGATCTGAGGGGATTTTCGGGTATAAGAAATTAGCTATTTTGGGGAATTTGGGGAATTAAGAATTTGCAAATCGGGGAGATGGTATAAAAAACTGGGAGCCCTGACGCGACTAGCAAAAAACACAAACATCGCTTCTTTTATCGAGTATTTTTAGTTATGAACGCAGCTTCCTCTACACATTTTAGTTTTTCCGTTTTTTTTTTATTATCACATGAAACTGTGTGAGTTACACTTTTTAAACAGAAGAAGTTACAAAAATTATTATTTATTTATTTGTACAAAAAACTTAAAGTATTATATTTGTTGGAAAAAATGCGTATGTTGAATTATTCGAGAATATAAATTATTCTTTTCGGAAGAAAAAAATCGTTAAAACGGTTTTTTGTGCCGGCTTTTGAATACCCTACATAAAACACGTGATCTATACCGACAGAAGACATTTAAATTTATTATGTTTTGTGTATTCAACGACTTCTAAGTATTGCCATATTTAAGTGGTTATTTGTAACCGATGTAAATAATTAAATACTTGCTTTCAATGAATCGTCATTCCAAAGTAATGACTAAAAATCACAAAGTAAAACTAGTGAAAAATGTGTACTTCATATGTTTGTCATCACTTTGCCATCAAAGTTTTTGCTAAGTGTATTTTATAATCAAATTCAACATACTAAAAATTTATATATGCTGAATACTTTACTTGTTCAATATTCAATATAAAATTATATTACTGGTACTATGATACTTTACACAACAAAAATGAATAAAATAAAAGTTAACTATCATTATAAAATAAAAAAAAGAATACTAAATTAAGTTGAATTGCAAAAATATGGTCTACTGATGATAATGGTCATCATTATGATTCATGGATAGTCCTTGGCATGTTAAAACATGACTGTAAATGTTTTCCGTCTGCAATATGTGTTTACAGGGATCAGTTACTTTAATTTTGGTTGCATACAATATTTGAATTTATAAACCTTATTATGTGTGATTATATCGTTGTCCTATTTTTTTTAGAATAATTAAAAAAGGAGAAAAGGATTTAAAACACTGTACTCATTCACATTTGCCATGTTTTTAAAAAGTTTGTTAAGCAATGGCTTTAAATTTTGTACAACAAATGCAAAAACATGACAGAAAAAATTTAAACATGACAAAAATAATCCTTTTTTCAACAACAACAACAACAACAACAACAACAACAACAAGAATAATTTTGCAACAAACTGATAAGGTCAATAAAAGGGACAGTAACGACTGGATAGTAGTGTCGCATATAGATTATATGGATATAATTATAATATGTAGATATTTCGAATTACTTTTCGGGGAAGGATCCGATATACCAGTAGTGACATTTAAAGTTTGATATTGCTTAAAAAATGCAACAGAATAGAATAAATAGTATTAATAGATGAGAATAAAACATAGAGTTATGTATGCATAAGTATTAATCAAATCCAAACAGTTCGAACAAGCAAATGAAAGAACAAAAAGGAACATGTGGTAAACATAATGTTTAACAGATATTAAATAAAAGGGATGATGAATTAGAACTTTAATGTATATGCCAGAATATAGTAAATCTATTAAGATTTTTTATCATTGAAAATTTATATACAACCAACAACCATCTGTGAAGACACAGGATCTCTGAGGACAAGTGCAAAAAAAGGCTCCAAAAAGCGTTTTTTTTGCGCATAGAAATGCCCTAAAAATTTAAAACATGACAAATATGTCTTAAAATCCAAACTTTATTTTCTTAAAAATTCAATGTTTTATTAGAAAATAAATAACAGAAAATACAAAACAAACAAGTGGGGTTATTATTGTCTTCATCAATTAATGAAGTAATTAAGATAACATTAATCCATTGGGTCATACGTTCAGGAAAAGCCATGATGACGTCAAAAGGAAAGCCTTCCCTCGACTACCATCACGGCAGCCGACGTAGAGAAAAACCTGTAAGCACCTGGCGGCGTCAAATAATAAATGAGCTTAGCACATTCAGAATAACATGGAGTGAAGCAAAAAGATACTCTGAAGACAGAATTTAATGGAAATCTATTGTGTTGCCTCTTTGTTCTAACTTGGAATTACAGGATTATACACTCATACCCCGGTTAGCGTCGCTAATTGGGACCGGGAAAACGAGACGCAAACTGAAACGACGCAAACCGAATCACAGTTTTCCATACATTTGTATTAATTCTCATTTAATTCGTTGCGGGACTCATAATTTTAGTAAAAAAATATTTTTCAATAGAAAATACAAAATTTTTTATTATTATTTGTGTAATAATATTTTTTATTAAAATAAATTCACTTTACCAAATGTAATTTCAAACTACCAACGAAGACAAATTTGTAGACAATTTTTACATGCAAATTTTGCATTAGACTTCGACGGGAAATCTCCCTTTTCTATTTTTGCTTTGTACATACAAACAGTTATTAACGACGCAAATCGAAGCACTTACGACACGCAACTTCGAAGCACTAACGACGGAACTTCGAAGCCATGCAACGCAAGCTGAAGCAAAAACGACGCAACATCGTAATCTCGGAAATTTTAAAAAGACGCAATTTCGAAACGACGCAAACCGGGGTATGAGTGTATATATATAGTCTTATAATCCATGGAATGCAAATTGTGTTCAAATTTACATGATAAATTTCACAGTTTTTGAATATTTGCTTGCCAGGAGTGCGAGACTTTAAAACGCAAAATCACCTCTCTACACTGACCCGAACGTTCCCCGTGGAACAACCGCAAGGCTTTACGTCACGGGTCGGGAAAGGTCATCGACCCGAACTAAACTATATTAATTCTTCTTCAAACGTCTTCCAACCATCGAAGTTCCAATAGAACCAATTTCCCAAAATTGTATACGCCCGTTCAGCTATACAAAGATTCCTAAATGATTAGAACTATGTTGTCCGGTCTAATGCTGCTCCTTAAAACTTCTTCTAAATACACCCTCTCATGTATGTCTGTGTGTGAGGCTGTGTATGCCTTTAAACATCTCATAACTTAAGAATGGTTTGCTTAACAGATACGCACTAAATTTAGCTTGAGTTCAGTTAGATGTCGTGAGACAATCATCCGATTTAATTCCGTAGTTTTCAAATATTTCCGTAAATAAAACTTTCGAAAAAATGTTTTTTTTTTCACATAAATTTTAAACTACTCAACCGATCAAGTCCAAAATCTTATCTTATCGTACATCAAAACTGACGTCACAAACATAAAATGCTTAACTCAATTTAAGAAAGATCATCGTGATCATCAAAAAAGGACTTTTTCTCTCAAATTCCTATTTCTCTAACCTAATTTTTTGTTCTAGATTTAAAAAAAAAAACATATTGACTTAAGTCGCTTTGAACTCTCTTAACATTGGACGCATTCATAAGACGTTGAGCTCAACAGTTGTGAAACTGTTGCGTGAAGCGGAACTTCTCAACTCTTCGTTTCTAAAACAAACACTTAATGGTTGCACAACAGTTACGAGGTAAGATTGATATTAAGCGCTAGATGGCAGCACAAACATAAAAACATTTGTTTTTAGAAATCGCGATCTGTCAAGCGTTAGCTTTTAAAATTTCAAATTCAAAGATTAGTTTATTTGTTGTAGTCGTTTGAAGTCAAATTTTGTGTTTTTTGAAAAATGGAAAAAAGTGAATTTCGTGCAGTGATTAAACACTATTATTTGAAAGGGAAAATGGCGAAAGAGACAAAAGAAAAGCTCGATAAACATTACGGTGAGTCTGCCCCGTCAGATTACATGATCAAATATTGGATTGCTGAATTTAAACAGGAAGGCCAAAAGAGGCGGTTACTGAAGAAAATATCAAGAAAATCCTCGATATCGTTATGAATGATCGCCGAGTCAAGTTACGTGAGATTGTTGAAATGGTAAACATATCATATGAACGTGTGTTCAACATTTTTCATGAACATTTGCATACAAAAAAGCTATCTGCAAGATGGGTGCCGCGTTTGCTCTCAATTGACCATAAACGTAAATGTGTGACGTGTGCAGTCTCAATGGCAAAGCTCTATGAATTGGGCTACGAATTGGTACCTCATCCGCCATATTCTTCGGATTAAGCCCCTAGTGACTACTTCCTATTTCCAAACCTAAAGAAATGGCTCGGTGGAAAGAGATTTACCTCCAACGACGAAATTATTGACCTAACAATTGCCTATTTTAAGGAACTCGAAAAATCCTATTTTTTGGAAGGGATACAACAACTGGAGAAACGTTGGACTAAGTTTATTGAGCTAAAAGAAGACTATGTTGAGAAATAAATGGTTTTTGAAAAAAAATGTGTTTTTTCTACTAAGATAGCTTCTATATCAATCCGCCCTCGTACGTCTTATAAACGCGATCAATATTAATAAGCACCAAAATATACTGAAATATTTACTATCACAATATTTTATTTCCCACTTTTAATTTTCATTAATCGTTTAAGTCCTTATAAACTCAAAAACAATAAATTATTCAATATAAAATAAAAAAATTATTTAATATAAAATTTAAACTTTTAGAATTACGATTTTTATTTTGCAATAAAGAATTATTTTTTTTTATAAAATTCTTATTAACTACTTTAAGTTCAATTATCAATTTTGGTCAAAATATTTCACTGTAATGTGTGCTTAGTTTTATATAATTGCATGTGACCACAGAAAAAACAACTTTTATTGTTGCAAATTTAAGAAAACTCGGTTGAACCGTTCGAGAGTTATCGTTTAAGAAAAATTTCACAAAAAGCGTTTTATTTTAATCACTTAAATATGATTCGGCAAATAGATTTTTGATGTTTAATGATTTTTGTGGTCACGTCAACCGCTTCGTGCTCGAAAATTTTCGAAAAAATTGTTTGATTTTGGTAAAACCAAAAGTTTTCTTTCTGCTTTCTGATTTTTGTTGAAAAGTTTATATATTTTCGATCGCTTTCTGGTTCGCTTAGCAGAAAGTTTTGGGGGCGGTCTGCAAGTTCAACCGAATTCTGTATTTTTGAAAGCGTTTTTGAACTTCCAAAAAAAAAACATGGAGAAATGGAAAAAACCATGAAAAATCAACAAAAGAAAAACAATTGAAAATTAATGAAAAATGAAAAAACTTTCTCGAAAAATGTACGTAAGAGAAATATTTTCTCTTAAAAAGAGAATATGCAAAAATATGCTGTTAAACCAAAAGTATGCAAAAGATTATCGCTACCAAATCGATGCCAAATATTTTTAACCCTTCTGTGACATCCTTGGTTCAGCTGTACCGATGCGGATTTTGACAGTGAATTTTTGATATTATTAATATGAAACTTCAGAGCTAAACATTTAGAAATGTCTCAAATATATATTTGAGAATAAAATATATATGAGAATAGAGTATGTATATAGTTGTAAGCTGTGTGTGATCAGTGATAAAAAATATCGTAAAATACGCCAGATGTGCTCGAAATGCAGTGATCCTGTATGAGCTCAGCACATATATGGAAAAAATGTGAATAAGTTTTGACTTAAAGATTTTAATACTTTTAGTTTTCATAATTTTGTTGTGTGCTTTTTGAATATGCAGTTTTAGGTGTTTACTTTTATTTTAAAAATCAATCATAATAAAAGGCTTGTGATGCAAAGCATGTAAAAACTTTTGTTTTCATTATAAATTTTCAACGTAAAGTACATATTGGTACAGCTGTAACAAGAATGTAAATGGAAGGATTGTAAGGAAGGATGCCACAGAAGGCTTGAAAGGCTGAGAAGCGGATAAACAATTTCTAAATATGTCAGTACAACGTACAGAAAAATATGAATTGTGTATCATATAATATTTTTGGTTGTCCTGCTGACAGGACTTACCATCGTGCAGTCGCAGCGTTTTATTGTTCTGTTTGTACAGCTTAAAGTTAATAAACTTTTCCCTTCTCCCTTGGAAACTGTCTCATGTCCCATTTCTGTCTACATAACAAGATTCTTCAACTTTGTTAACTCATTCGAAAAGTAAGATTTCAAAATGTACAGAGATGTCTTCAATATTCGATTCGAAACTTGTTTTTATCCGAAAAATGTTTTGAAGCGTCAGCATCAACCCGTGTGTTTTGATCCATCGAAGCAGTACATTGATCTGTAACCACAATTATTTTTTAAATATTGATTTTGTTGCTTTAAAAGATTTTGGTTTTTTAGCCGACTTCAAAAAAGGTACAAGTTATAATTATAAATTCATTTGTATTTTTTATATTTGTTCCCTCAGAACTCCGCCATTAATAAGCCGATTTCGAAAGACCGGTCCAGTTATTTACTTTTGTTTATTTATTTCGAGTTTGGTTGTTTTTGCTAGAATTAATCTAATTAAGTTATCTGTGGCTTTATGGCTTTTATTGCCATTGCGATAGACGTGTAAATGTTTATTATTTGCCTGATCAAATTATTCTTTTTGTTTATTATCGGAACATTTATTTACATAATTTTAATACCTTTTCTGTATTATTTTGCTCATGAAACTAAAATTTAACAGATTTGTCTGTTCTCAAAGTATTAATTTATTTCTTATAAATTTTAATTCGTTTGATGAATTTTTCTCTGAAAGTTTAAACTATAAATATAAAACCATTTTTTTTGCGCACTAGAATCATATTAAAAACTAAAAATGAAACAAAATCCGCAGCAGCTACTGCGACATCAGCCACATCTACTTGAATTCGCATACAAAGTATCGTTTGGTCGGTCCAAAATAAAATAAAATAAAATAAAATAAAATAAAATTAAAGAAGCAATTTTCTATGCATGAGTACTTATGAGTACAATGTGTAACAGAGTATAAATAAATACTCCTGGGTATCCATACGCCACCTTCTAGATATAAATAACATCAATATACAGTTTCGTATAAAAAAAGTGTGTGCCCGGCAGTTCTGAAAGCAGATATGTTCGCTTTTCGTCAGTAGCCCGGTCTATACTGCTTGGTTGAGCTTATTATTTATTTTTAAATCTTTAGGCCAACGAAAGTGTTAATTTGTGCAGCAGCTTCTGACTACTTGCACTAGAGCTGCAGGGCTTAAAAAAATTCTATGTTTGTGAAAGATTGATTACACATTTTATTTTAGTTAGCTTGTTTTTATCAAATAGGAGCTTAGACGGAAAAGTTTGCTTTAAAAGTATTCTCCTGAAATAGTGTAAATATTCAGCAAACACTTTTTTCAATACAAATCTGTTTCGATGTTTCGAAGTTTTTGCAAAAATTCAAATTGAAAACCAGACAGAAAATTGGAAAATTGGAAAATTCTTTAATTGATTTTTAAAATGTATTTTTTTATAAAGAAATGCTGAAAATTCATGTTTAAGAAATATTTGAAAAATCCATTTAACAAAAATGCGAAAGTATTATTGCTAATAGAAGTTCGAATTTAATTTAAATTTAATTTTCATAAATCTGGTACGACAAACAATTAATTCAAAATATTTTAAATCGTATAAAGCTCTAGTGTAGAGTTTATTTGACCTTAAAAGCGTAGATGTATGCAAAAGTTAGATAATATAACTTCTTTAGGGATTTTCGAACTTAGCGCCTGTTTCTATTAAAATGAACGAAAATTAAATTAAAATCCAAAAATTTTCAGTATATTTGAACTTCACATAAAATTTTACAATAATTAGTTTCAAACTTTACAAATAGTCAGAAATCCATCGTAGAGTTCATTTGACCTTAAATCAGCACTTCAATGAAAAATCCCATTATTAGATTTCAACTATCAAAATTATTTTCGGATTTAAGTAGTGGATAAATTTTAATGTTATTAAGCGATAAAATCCCTTTTTATTGCAAAACCAGTGGTTTACGTAGATTTTTTTTTAAACGAACATTTTAAATAATCGAAATAAATTTCGAATTTTCAATAAAATAAAAAAGTTTTTTTCAAAGTTCAATTGAAATGAAATTCATGTTTCTTCTATGTATACTTTGATATAAATATAATTTAATATACATATGAATATATGTAAGAATATTTCTTCAACAAAAACAAGGCGAATTCATAACAGGTGAACTTAATACAACAACAAGCACAACACTACAAGAACCAAAGGTATTTTGTTTTTGTAAAATCATAGTACAAGGTCAAAAAAATTTGACTGAGGCGAAAAAATAATATATTAAAAATTATTATTATTTTAAAAAGTTTTGTTTTTTAAGGGTTGTTTTTTGAAATCCTTTGAATTGATATCTTTCAGAAATATTATTATTGTTGAAGAAATCTGTCTTTGCTTTCGAGAGGTTACGTAAACTTGTGTTTCCTTTTTATAATTTTTAGGAGAAATTGTTTTTAGGTCGAGGTATGTGCGCAAACATTCTAACACATGGAATTATTTTCTTCGATTGCCCCGGACAAGTGGAACTGTATACACATCATGTTTCTATGTCGAAAATGTTTGAAAAATTAGAAAAACTAGGCTATCGTTTGGTAACAATTATCCTATCGACTCTCATTATTGCAGTGACACTGAAATTGTTGGCGTTAAGCACGATGCTACGCAGGAGTTTGCCTTAAGTTAATGTTTTGTCTAAGGCTGATTTGCTAAAGAAACATGTGGAAAAATCATACTTTAATTTGCATTTTTATGTCGATGTATTGGACTTGATATATTCATAGGAAGCTTTGGAAAATACAAAAACGAAATGCTGCCATTTGTTGGATGGTTGATGATTATGCCTTAGTATCTTTTCAAATATTGGTTTAACGCAACACTCAAAGTATGCTGCGTTTGCGAAATCACATAGATAAAGCGAATTTTTATATTTATAAGGCTGGCGACGAACAAAGTGTTGGTGCTTTGATGGCCTGTGCTGTGAATTGGAGGCATCCTGGCAATCGAATTATATTGATCCCTATTTGCAGAATGGAAATTAAATGGACGATTCTTTAAAATTTAAATTTATTTTGAAATTTTAAATTGTGTATGATGTTGTATAAATTTAATTTAATAATGAATGTAAACAAAAAATATAAATAAATTTTGATATCCAACCCTAATTCGCCTTGGATAAAACTAAAAAAAAGTTATCAGCTGCGCTATCAAGTTCACCTGTTATGAATTCACCTTGTGAATATATGTAAGAGTATTTCTTCAACAAAAATAACATAAAAATTTGAATATCAAGGCGAATTCACAACAGGTGGCCTCGCTTGAATTTTGGGTGCCAAATTTTTTTAATTATTTTGTTTGTTTACATTAGAAAGAATTTATATTAATACTTAAAAGTTATTTTATTAGAAATAAAATTTTTCGTATAAAAAAACTTCTTACATTATGCTCTATTTTATAAATTAGTCAAAAAGAATTGGTCATGAGACAATATTCCAAAGGAACAAGGGAAAATTTTAACATCAATTAATTTCAACTTACACGGCAGAACAGAAACAACGTTGTTCTTCGGCAGCCGCTGCACTCCCATCATCAGTGTCCATGTGTAATTCCATGTATCCGCCACTGTTTAGGTGACTTGGTTGAATGTGATTTCAAATTTCTATTTATACAAATTATGACTCGTCGAAAAAGGATACGAGAGTTATTTGTAGTGAATTTAATTTCAAATTTTCGAAATAATTATTTGAAAAATAATAGAATCTGAATGCTTATGAGAATAAGCTAAAAAAACACTTGAAGTATTTGCTCGCTTTAAGGTTTAACTAGAAAGTTTTCGAACTTGAGAAACAAATAAAAATTTATTCCAAGCTCCATTGAGGGATTAAAATATTTAAAAAATTTTTTGCTTATTTATTAATATTTATACGTAATTGTTGAACTGTTTAAGTTTTATATTGAAATGTATTTATGGCTAGAGCTCAAATCTAACTTTACCCATTTCTTCTTAATTTTAAAGAATTTTTTTTTTTGGAAAATTCATTATTTTTATTAAGAAAATATTTTTTTTGAAACAAGTTTTTCATCAGAGTAATTTAAAAATTTAAATTTAAATTTAATTGAAAATTTTTGAAATACTAAAAATATACTGATTCGAAAACTGTTTTTATTTTTATTCAAAATAAAGTATTTATGCTCTTTTAGGTATATTAGAAAATTCGAACTTGGCTGCGAGTTTAACAAGAATATCAGTTTTATAGTTTTTAACTAATGAAATCTTGTTTTTATTGCAAACAATCAGGATTTTCTCAGTTTTTCTTCTAAAGTTAATAATATTTCAACTACACAAAATTATTTTCGAATTTTCGAAATAGTGAAAAAAGGTCTTAAAAATTCATCGACTTAAAACTAAATATTCAATTATAAATATATGGGATTTTGTGAGTACATTCGAAATTTCCAATTGAATTTTGAATGTTCTTTCGAACTTATATTATTTGCTGTTTTTTTTTGTTTTTAAAGCACTTTTCTCTTGGCCCTCGTTTGCTTGGATATCTGTTAAACAATGTTAAGTCTGCTTATGTGATGCTACGAGTTGAGCTATTTACTTACTTCTTCTAATCTTACATTTCACAGGGGGATTTATTGTTGGTTTTGGGCTCTGAATGCGTGCGCATATATAGAAACAATAAAACAAAATGCTGAACAAAAATGAAACGACCGAAAAAGTATAAATACATTTTTTAGATTTCATGATAAAATTACGTTATTGTTTGGTTTTCTCTTTATTTTGTTTTGTTTCATTTAATTTTATTACACAAGTATAGAATTTGGTTGTATGGTGTTTAAAATGCATCAAGGAACTACACCAAGAGGTTCTGTTTTTGTTAGTCAATTTATAGGGTGAACCATCATGACAAAGTCTTAATAAATTATTATTTTTTGGTTTAAATTTGGACTCAAATGAAATAAAATTAAATAGGGATCACTGTTGTGTTATTTTATTGAAATTTCAGTGGAGTTTGATTGTGTGTTCGAATTCGAGCGCATCAAATATACATATGGGCATGTCCCAGAAACAGTCCACCAACGAAAATATTTTAAATTTGTCCAACTTATTTTTTATCTTTTTTTAAGGAATATTAGACTAGATATATAATTGTATAAATAAAATAAATGTATTTCTATGATCATTAATGCACAAATTATTATCAATTCCTACCCTAATTTCATACCAGAAATGAACAATTTTTAGGTATTCATATCATTACTTTAGTGTTAATGAAGATGGCCCGATCGAAAGCCATATTTTAAAAAATTGAATTCACCACAATTTTATGAAAAAAATGTTGTCTTTACTATTTTGGATAGTATGAAATTCCAGAATAGATAAAATATAACGTGCGTCACGTTGCTTGCGTCAGAAAGGGTTCTCGCCTTTTGATGTAAAACAATAAAATTTTTCGGCTGCAAATAAGTTATTTTAGAATTCGCTTATATTCGTCTTTCTTTTAGGAACTAAATTTTGTGTGCTTTATTATGCGAAATTCGCTAAAAATAACTTCAGTTTTTTTTTGTAACGTGCCTTACAAAATTTTGTGATCAATTATTTCCCAACAAATACCTGATAAAAAATTATTTTTCTGCCATTATTATTTCGTGGAAGAACGAGCTCTCAATTATAATATTTATATAGTTTCTAGTAAATTGAATTTTTCTCATACTTAATAATAACATAAATTATTGTTTTAGCTAAATAGAAATTGATAATATTACAAAAATTTCCTTAGTAAACTAACATTTGTTTTTCAACTAGTGCTTATTTCGTGAATGGTAACACTTAGCGCATGTCTGATTTGACAGATAATTAGTTTTATCCTGTGTATATGCTTGAACAACGCGATTGCGTGGGCCTGCGATCGACTTACAGAAGATGCCGATTTTGCCAAAAAAAATCATCTTTTCAGATGAAGCTCATTTTGATCTTGGCGGGTATGTAAACAAGCAAAATTGTCGCATTTGGGGCACAGAAAACCCGCACGCATACATTGAAAAGCCGACGCACCCAAAACGAGTCAGTGTTTGTTGCGGATTTTGGTCCAGAGTCATAATAGGGCCATTTTTCTTCGAAAATGAGCAAGGAGTGGCCGTTACAGTCAATGGCGATCGTTATCGGGCCATGTTGAACGAATTTTTGTTCACAAAAATTGAAGAGGAGGATATTGGCAACATTTGGTTTCAACAGGACGGCGCTACGTGCCACACAGCTGAAGCTACACTCGACGTTTTGCGCCCTGTTTTTGAAGATCGTATTATCAGCCGCAGAGCTGATGTCGTTTGGCCACCTCAGAGCTGCGATTTGACACCGTTGGCCTATTATTTGTGGGGTGCCGTCAAAGATAAGTATTACGCCGAAAAGCCTGAGACAATTGACGCTTTAAAGGACAATATTCGTGAAGCCAATGGTGAAATACAGCTGCACACAATCGATAATGTGCTTAAAAATTGGACAGATCGTGTAGGCTACTGCATGGCCAGCCGAGGCAGCCATTTGAATGAAATCATTTTTCATTATTAACCGGAAGGATTATACTTTCAAATAAAAAAGAAATTTGAGAAAATATTCAATAGTTTTTTTTATAGCATTTTCAAAAAAAAGTTATCTGGCGGACCCTTTATAATAATGTTTGGATGTATTTTTCTATTTTTTATGATTTTTTTGGAAATGTTACTGAACTATAAAAGAATTTTATATTCTTAATGTTCATATGATAAAAAATAAATAAATAAGTAAATAAATAAAATAAATATAATAATATTTTTTTAATAAGATAGTTGTAAGCAAAAATATTAACAAAAATCTTACTTGTATATAGGAAAAAATTCAACAAATTATTATTGCATAAGCCACCAATATTTCCTAGGATTCAAATGAGGTTTAATGTTTTTATCTTTCATATAAATATTTGTATCGGAACGACGATTGTCTGTTGTAAGTTCTTTATAATTTGTTGATTTTATATTAGATCGTCTATAGATGTGATAAAATATAGTAATACCATCCTCTTTTCAAGCTAAGAATATAGATGTGTAGCGTCCCACCAGAATTCATTCCCAAGGACATTCAACAGCTTGCAATCGGAAACTGAAATTGTTGTTGGTATTTGGTTGGTTTTTTACTATAAGAGAAATATATTGAATTTTCTCTAAAACCTTCAAATTATAAGACATCTGATCAGCGATATTTTAGCGAAATTAAAATATAAATAATACGAGGGGAACTATTTATATTTCGGGAATAGCATAATAAAGTTTGACATTTTTTTTATCATAAACGTACTTACATCGTTTTGATGTACAAGTGCTATTTGTTTTCCCTCAGAAAATAAATTTGACAAAATATATAAATTTCAAAAGAAGATTTTCGTTGGATTATTTTTCACTACTTTCGACGTGGATTACCTCAACAAGAATGTGAAGATGAACTCAGTTCTTTGTATGGTGATAAACCACAGAATATCGCTGGTATAGTGAATTCAATCGTGGTCGTAGTTTCGTCGTCGACGAATTCCATGAAGGTCGCCCAAATCGGTTGTTGTGCCACAAAACATCGATGCACTGCTTGAACTGATAATGCGAGATCATCATGTGAAATATTGGATACTCCATTATTTAGCAATCGCTCCAAAAAAAGGCTCGCGTCAAGTGGCGTAAAGAAATGATTAAAAACTTCCACCGTGGTGCTTCAAAAGACGTGTGTAAAATCGTGACAGTTGATAAATCATGGATATATGCTTATGAGCCGGAAACAAAACAGCATTCGACCGTGTGGGTATTCCAAGAGGAGCTAAATCCAACAAAAGTTGTTCGTGGAAGAAGCACAGCGAAGCAAATGTTTGCCTGTTTCTTCGGCCGAATGGGTCTTGTGGCCACTGTTCCGCTTGAGCAACTTAGAACTAACAATTCTGAGTGGTAAAGTGTTTGCTAAAAGTCTTCAGAGAAATTCGTAACACTAAGCCCCGAAGGCGAATCATTCTTCATCATAACAGTGCGAGCTCTCACACATCTCGTCAAACAAGTGAATTTTTGACAATCAAGTGGAGTATTTCGAAAAACAATAAAGCCATTTCAGTTCATGTTTGTTAATATTTGCTATTCCCGAAATATAAATAGAAGCAGCCCTCGTAACAAAAAATTAAAAAAAAAAATTCAAGTCATAAAAATTCGAAATTTTACTAAAGTTGGTTGGTTGGTTCGCCGCCCTCTTTGAAATAAATTTTCATTAGAATATTTTTCTTTTCTTTGCTCTTTTTGCTTTAATTTGATTTATATTTACATAATTTGCTTTGCTGAAGTGTGCGTGCAAAAATTGCGTGCTTATGTAGATTTAAGCTGCAAAATATAAATAAAAATAAGAAGAGTAGGGCTACTCACAGTTCACAGTCTCTTATAACAATTATGGCATATGCAATAACAATTCATATTGTTATATGTACAAGTGTACATAGAAGTCTATTAAATAATATTAAAATTTGTTTTAAAAAATATTTGCAAAGTTTTTATTTTTTGGATAAAAATCTGTTGACATCCTCCTTAATTGTTCTTTAACTCTCGCTTGATCCCTTGAGGCTTAATTGCATTTAGTTGTTTGTAATGGGATATTTTTATTTAATATTTTTCCATAATTTGTTTATTTTTCTCTTTTGGCTTTTCTTCTCAGTTTCTATTGTTTTCTTGTGTGGTTAAGTGAGTGCTGTGCGTTTTCTTACACATCTAATGGGTCTAGATTTACACTAGCAAAATTTTCTTGCTGCTAGTTTGTATATTTTTCGATGCAGAAGCATAGAAATTGTGGATTGTTTCCTTTTTTTCCCTCTTAAGCTTACAGAAGTAAAATAGAAATTATAATTATGGTTTTGCTCTCTGTAAACAGGGTATTAGAAGAGTCAAGTGATTTTGTGAATTTGTTTTCCAAGTGTTGCGAACTCATGCACTATAAATTATTATATTTTTTTTGAGATGAAAATAGAAAAAGTTAAAATAAAATATTCAAGTCGTCGGCCTTTGTAATATTTTGTATTTAGATTTTAGTTTTAAGGTTTGTTTTAAGGTCCTTCGCTGGTTTTACTTGCTGCGGCCTTAAAATCACATTAAAAGAAAAAAAGATTTCATCTTTTCTGTATTTAAATTAGAAAATAAATTAAATTCATCTATGAAAATCATAGAAAATGAGTAGAAAATTTTCGGCTTGAGGTCTGTCTATCTGTCTGTCTCTATTGTTTAATAAATAAATAATGAAAACATTTATTTAAGATTTATTTGTATTCATTTAGTGTTCCAATATAAAAAAAGGTCTACAATACAAAGCCAACCAGTTGATTGCGTAGAAAGCCCCTGATATCTCGGCGATAAAACTTATTGTTTCAGAGATTTTGTACCACTTTAGAAGGTTTGATGTCGGCGATAAAAGATTTTTTTTAGTTTCGAAAATTATTATAGTTTTTATAATTCTGATTAAATTTTGAAGCTATTGTCCCGATTTCCGCAATTTTTTGCAACTCAGAGCAGAGTATTTGTGCCCAAAAGCTGGTCAAAAGGCAAAAATTAATTTAAGGAAATCTTAAAAACTAAGTACACAGATCGATACACAACAAAATTTTACAATAAATTTAAAATTTTGTGATTTATAGCTCTGAAACACTGCTGAAGTCAAGAAAGTGAAGAAAATTGCATGCGTTTTTAATGTTTTTTTTCGGTTTCAAGATGTTTATATGATATTTTTGTTGTGGCTAAACGAACAAAGCTATTACATTGATTTTTTATTTACTGAAAGAAGTGATTAAAAGCTATTTTTGAGTATTAAAAATAATTATCTTGAATATTAATGTTGAAACAATTCGTTTTAAAATTAAAAAAAAAATTATTTATACACTTTTTTTTGCAAAAAAAAAGGTTTCTAAAAGTCAAGTCAATTATGTTTTATACCACAATAAAATTTAGAAACTCTAATTTTAGACAAAAAAGTTTGCGCAAGTTTGCGCCATTATATTTATCGATTTTTTTTAAATTTTAAAATTAATTTTTTTTTTTGTTCATCGGGCACTTTTTAAAATACTTTTTTGACTTCATAATCTTTTGTGTCTTTTGAATTATGGATTTTAAATCTTATTCATATCACTTTTAGTACGTCACTGCCTATAAATATGAATTTGCAAAATGCTTTATAATCGGTATTATTTATAAGGGAATGTCCCTCACCCCAATATATTAGTTTTTATTTACCCGCGTTGTGTACAACATTATTGGTTAGAAAAATATATTATTACATACTCGTACCTAGCTAAAGTAATTTTTAAAAACATTAATCACAAAAATTAGATTAAAAAAAGTAAACATCGGCACATAAAAAATAAATGGGTCAGAGAACGACAAACGATAGAATAATAAATAAATTACTCTAGCATATATTGAATATTTTCAATACAAAATATTTTTCGTATCTGTTCAATTTCATAATTGTATGTATCGGTGCGCATTTTATTTTATACCTGTATGTGTTCATGTTCATATTTGCTTATATCCCTGCGCACCTATATGTATGTATCGCTCGATAGGCACCCCAATGACTATGAGCACATTTATTTTCCAATTTTTTTTTTGATAAGCATTGCCAGAAATTTTGTCTAAAGTTGTATTATGAATTTTGTTTCGCAATTATAATGAACCAATTTTTAGCAAATGCGATAAATTTGTATTGAAAAGTGCGCGTTAACTTCAATAGTGAACAATTCTACTTTGAAGCAAATTTTTGCAAACATTTTTGAGAATAGGAAAAGCTCGATAATGGATGAAGATACTTAAATTAAAAGCAACCTAAACGATAAAAGTTAAACTTGCAAAAATTTCGAAAATCCGCAAAAAATTGCATAATTTGCAAACTTTTCGCATTCTTTACATTTTTAAGTCTTCTTAGAAGATTTTACGGTTCTTTCAAAACTTTGCAACTTTTCGCGGAATTTCGCGTTTTTCGCAATGTGGAAGACTTTTTTTATTTTTTATTGTTTCATCGACTTTTAAATCATATCCAACATTTCAATTTCCCAGCGATTGGAAGTTATTGCGAATTTTCGTAATTTTTGCAGTTTTTTGCAAGTTTTTCACGGCTTTTAAAAATTTTGGAAAATTTGGCGAACTTTCGCGGTTATCGCGATATGATTTATTGCTTAATTGAATTTTTAAGATTTTATAAAAATATGAACACAGAATATTGATCCAATATGCATGAATTTCATTGACCTTATTTTTATGTAAAATTTATTTTTACTCAAAAAGTTAATACCAAATAAATAACTGCAATTTTTGCCTAAAACAAATATAAGTTGAAAATAAATTGTTTCTTTTTGTTATAGTTCTGCAACCAATTTTTTTTGCAAACACTACAACATTGTCTCTTTTAGTCATATTTATGAATACCCATCGATACGTATTTCTATTTGCACGTATTCCTAGCAATACAAAAAGCATTTTCTATTTATTTATGCTACACCTGTCGATATGCGCACTTATTTATATTGTAACCCGTTTGTTGTCATTGCTTTCTGTGAACGTATTTGTTTGTACCCCTACATTTTAATTATCCTTCACTTTTGTATATCGATATGTGCTATGTATTGAAAATTGGATACCTTTGTCGTTCACTGATCCATATATATGAGTTAATGTGTACAATTTTTTGAAAAATATCCAAAAATCTGCCACTAGATTTTTTATATCAAATTATACCTAAAACTATGAAAAAACTCAATCTTTCAATTCAAAAAACACGTTTAATAATTTTGCCTCAAATACTCCTTTGTGCAACTGTTCGCCATTTCTGCAATAATTGCGAGTTTAAACTCTTATTCATTTAACTAAAAAAGCAATTGGGACTAGACATGGGCACTGCTCATGTGATTAGCGTTAATCATGCATGATCACACTTGATCATGATTAGTTTTTTATTTCAGTCACGTGAGCGCACATGAAAGTGAGTATAAAATATTGAGTATCAACAAACGGCGGCGCTAAAACAGACGTAAATAATAGGCTCAATAAAACGAGAGTGGCATACGGAAGACCAGTAAGGAGAAGCTCAAAAATATCCAGACGAACCAAGTTTAGAATATTCAACGCATGTGTAAAGTCTACTCCGCTGTGCGGAAGTGAAGCCTGGTTAGTATCGAACATCATTACACAAAAGCTACAGGTATTCTTCAACAATTGCCTCAGAATATTCTGGCCTAAAAACACCCGAAATGCGAATCTCGAGGAACCCATACCAACACAAATAAAATGTAGGAAATGGCGTTGGATCGGGCATTCTATCAGAAAGAGTCGTGACAGTAAAATAGTGATGGCGCTAGATTACAATCCTCAGGGCTCAAGAAGCCGTGGTCGGCCAAAGAATACATGGATAAGCTCGATATTCCAAGAACTAGGAAAGTGCAATCTTACATGAGAATACGAGAAAACAACTGCAACAAATTGTATAAGAGCCGACTTACATTGAGGGTGCTGTTGCAGCGACAACGCTTACGTTCTCCTTTGAAGTCCCTTCTTAAATCTAGTCGCGTTTATATAAATACTTTTTGTCGCAAGCGTCAGGGGACTTTTATAAATTTAATAGATAAATTTTTCTTATTCCTTCATTCGTAGCAGTGTTGCCATAAAGGAACAATTTCACAACATGTTAATAACATAAAATTCAAATAAAAAATGCTTAAATTAAGGTTCGTTGGATTGAAAAAAAAAACTTTGTTATAAGATAAGGGCTCAACAACTAATTTCCTTGCAGCTTACAGGAGGAGGGGGTTGACTTAAATCGTGTAAAAAACATGACCGACTGTGGAAATTGGTGGAGAGATTAAGTTCTGAAATAGAGTTCTTGTGATATAATTATTTTTTTTAACAACTACTTTATTTCCAAAATATGTTAAATTTAAAAGACTTCTTGATTTCAGTTCTAAGATCAAGCAAAATATTTTCCCAAATTAATTAATTTGTTTCTATCTCTGAGGAGAAAATCATATATGACTTGTGTTTTCATCAATCAGACTAACAAGATAAAACAAAAACTATCCAGATTTCTAATCAAACTCAAGAATATGTACAAATTAATTTTTCATGGAAATGATTTGAAAGTTTATCTAGCAAAGACTTGAGCTTATTAAGACAATTATTTATTTAATAATTAATTCCCCAAATTGCCATAAAATACAAAAAGTTAAAGCAACTCAACAACATATTAAAGCCCACAGACAGCAAATAGCAACAACTAAATAAATGAAAAAAAAATAACAATAAATAAAACAATAAATATAAAACTTAAATTGCATCATCATGAATTTGAAAACTTTCAATACGTTTTTAACTTGCTAACTGCAATAAATGTAAAATAAGAAGCAAACATTTAGTTACAACAGGCATGCGGCACAATTTATAGAAAATCCAAGAGGCAGACGAACCGACAAACGATAAATAAATGAATGGATAGTGAAGGAACGCGTACAGCAAACAAACAAACAATCGTTGCAACAATAAAACGAAGGCCTCATCAATATTACAAGACAAATTTCTGTTGTATATATTGTGGGGTAATAACTCAAGTTGTTTTTCTGCTAATGCGGCTTAATTAGGGAGTAGCAGATTTTTTTTGGAAATAAAAAATTAAAAAAGAAATAAACGTTTTTGAGCAAAGTAGTTAACAACTGGAAAGAATATTTTGGCTCATTCAATCCCAATGTGCGCCTTGATAACTTGAAAATTAAAAGTCAAAATTTGTGAAGCGTTAAAATGATTTTCTTTAATTAATAACTTTATATTAAAGAAGTATATTTGATTTAATATTCCTCACAAAAGTTTTTCTTAAAAATAGAAAAAAACGAACCACCCTACTAATGTTTGAATAGATGTTGCAACTTCTATTTGCAACATATTTCTTTTTTTTTCATTTTATTATTCATATGTGTAGTCGTATAAATCTTCTTGATTTTAAAATATGTAATTAAGTGCAAAATCTTTTAAATGTATGTTTATGCTCAATCCAGCTTGTCTGCCTGTCCGTATGCCAAATGGCCACTCCAGTCCAGTCACTCATGCAGCACACAAAAGCCCCCAACAAATCGGGAATGTGTGTAAGCAGCCGGTGGTAGGTTGCTAAATAATAATACCCTACTGTACGAGTATGAGAAAAAATTAAAAACACATTTTAAAGGAAAGAACAGTTCAAGTTCCCCTCTTAATCTTAACTGGTAGGTAATTCATTCTAAAGGATGATTTTTCATGACGGCAAAGTCAACGGTTCGGATTTATTTTAATACTACGATTATCACTAGATTTGGGTCCAACTCTTTCAGTCACTCGTTTTAAACAAAAAACCTTTGATTAAACTCATTTAATTTAAACGGGTTTGGTAAAAAATTTTTGTTTAAAATGAGCAACTGAACAAGTTGGGCCCAAGTCCAGTGGTCACAATAGGCTGCCACACTATTGTTCGATGATGTCTGATGATTTTAAAGTTTTTTTGTTTTTGGCTTGAAACTAAAAATCTCGATGTGCGAGAAGGCATTATCTGAGAAAAAATAAAATGATAATGACCAGAGCAAGTTTAAATATGCTCAAAATTTATTCAAATATGCATGCAAATATTCATTAAAACAACTTTAAAATATGCACAAAAATATGCACCCGAAAAAACACAGACTAATAATTTTTAATTACTTTTATTTAAAAAAAAAATGCTTATCACAAAGTATAATCAAGTTTTGAAATTCAAAGAATCTTATTGTTAAAAAAAAAACTTTAAAATATGCACCCAAAAAACACAGACTAATAATTTTAAAACACTTTTATTTAAAAAAATGCTTATCACAAAATATAATCATATATTTTTCAAGTTTTCAAATTCAAAGGATCTTTGATTGTCGCACAAAATGATCAAATATATTGAAAATATACGTTCAACATCAGTCGATGTTACTGTGTATGTTGTTTTTCATCCTGTTCAACGTTAAAGGACAATATTTCGATTTAAATCTTTGTTAGGTTTTTAAATAAATATTTTACTCTAATTTTATTCATCAGAAAGCTAATTTAAAACGGTGCTTATTTCTATAAGATTGTCGCAATAATATATAGCAGCCTTTAACCAAGATCACCAACTAGTGGAACAGGGTCTTGTGGGATTGATCATACTTGGGCACATAGAATGCATTAAATTAATGCGAGAGCGCGCCTGAAGATTAATTAAGACAACAAGTTTATTTGGAAAAAGTACTACATATTATACTTGTATGAGGGCGGACTGATATTGAAGCTACTTAGCGCTACATGGTAGCACAAACACAAAAAACGCAAAAAAGAAATTTCAATCTGTCAAACGTCAGCTGTTAAAATTTCACACAAATTAATCGATTCGTTTACTTGTTGTAGTCGTTTGAGTTAAGCAACTTTTGTGTTTCTTGAAAAATGGAAAAAAGTGAATTTCGTGCAGTGATTAAACACTATTATTTGGAAGGGAAAACGGAAAAGGAGACAAAAGAAAAGCTCGATAAACATTACGGTGAGTCTGCTCCGTCAGATTACATGGTAAAATATTGGATTGCTCAATTTAAACGCGACCGAACAAGCAGTGCAACAATACCATCAACAGGAAGGCCAAAAGAGGTGGTTACTGAAGAAAATATCAAGAAAATCCTCGATATCGTTATGAATGATCGCCGAGTCAAGTTACGTGAGATTTTTGAAATGGTAAACATATCAATCATATGAACGTGTGTTCAACATTTTGCATGAACATTTGCACATGAAAAAGCTATCGGCAAGATGGGTGGCGCGTTTGCTCAGTGTCGAACAAAAACGAGTTTGACCAACCACTTCACAGCGGTGTTTGGACATGATAAAGCGTAATCCTGTTGATTTTTGACTTCGATTAATAACTGTTGATGAAACGTGGGTCTACCACTACACTCCTGAAACTAAAAATCAATCGAAACAATGGGTGGAAGCTGGTGGAAGTGCTCTGAAGAAGGCGAACACAGTGAAATCGGTTGGCAAGGTTATGGCCACTGTATTTTGGGATGCACACGGAATATTTCTCATCGATTATCTTGCAAAAGGATCCACAATCATAGGACAGTATTATCGTGCATTATTGGATCAATTGATTGATGCAATCAAGAAAAAACGACCACATTTAAAGAAGAAAAAAGTGCTATCTCTTCAACACAACGCACCGGTTCACACAGCATTAGATACGATGCTAAAATTACGTGAAATACACTTCGAATTGGTTGATCATCCATCTTATAGTCCAGATTTAGCTTCCAGTGACTTTTTCCTGTTTCCAAACTTGAAAAAATGGCTGGCAGGAAATAGTTTCATCTCAAACGAAGAAGTGATTACCGAAACTAACGCGTATTTTGAGGGGTTTCCAAAATCGTATCATTCAGATGGTATAAAAAAGTTGGAATATCGTCTTACAAAGTGTATTGAGCTAAAAGGAGACTATTTTGAGAAATAAATGGTTTTTGAAAAAAAACATGTTTTTTTCCTACTTAAGTAGCTTCAATATCAATCCGCCCTCGTATGTATTTCTACCTTAAGAAAAACGGCTTTGCTAGTTGCAACAAGTGAGATAACATTGCAATATGTAAGCGAACAAAATCTGCAATTCTATGCAACCCATGAGCCGAACATGTAGCATGCAACATTTTTGTGTAAGCAATTTTTAACTAACGCGTGTGTAGAGATCATATATCGAGCTGCGTAAATAAACAAACCGCTTCGATGAAAATCACTGTTAAAAGAAGTGCTTAACAAAGTCGTCCTTTGCAACGAATTTAATGCTTTATTGCTTGTTAAAAAAAACTACGACCACAATTTAACATGTTTTAGTTCTACTACTTGCAAACACACACACACACACACACACGTACATGCATACACTAACACATCCTAAACATCATAGAGAAAGGCATTAAAGTGCACAAAGAAAAAAGACCCCAACGCAACAAGAAGACAGACACATACGAGTATAAAAAAGGGTTAAAATCAGTAGCCTTTTTTCCTATGCCATTATCTTTTTTAAGGTCTTCTCCACGTTGAGGTCTAAAATATGCTTACAATGCAATTTTACACAAATGCATCATCATTTCCATTGTAAAGGTTGTGGTTGTTGTTGTTGTTGTTACTTATCTGATTCTTACCTCAATATCTTTACGATTCCTTCCTATTGTTGCTGTTAAATGTTAAATGTATTGTTAAAAACTCCATCATTGGAGTACTTCTGCATGCAGACACGTAAGTTGAACTTTGTTGTTGCCACTTGCCACAAAACTCGCAGTCTAGAGTCTAGACAAAATTGCAATCTTTAACTAAAATGGCAAACAGGCTCTCGTTCTCTCTCTCTCTCTCACTTGGCTTATTGACACCAGGGGTTTCATGTTATTTTTATTTATTTAACTTTTCGGTCTTTTAAAATTTTCTTTTCTACTCCTCCCTCTCTTTGTGAAATTTTGCACGTCTTTTCGTTTGTGTTAGCAAAAATTTATGGACTTGTCAGCGTGGTGGCATGTTAAGTATTTCAAGGAATTTATTTTAATGACTTTATTAAATAAATTTATAAAATAAAGCAAGGAAATTATATGTGAAAAAAGGACACATACCAAGAAGACATTAAGCTTAATTATATGATTTATTAGCTCATGAGTTATTTTGAAGGCAGAAGGAAGGTTTTATATGTGTATTTACATATGAATTTGCTTAAAGTATTTTTTAAATACAAAATCCTGTGCTTTTTTGTGTTTTAAATAACAGCGTATATCTTAAAATTAAGTGTTTTTACAAGGCAGAAACTGCAGCATCGGTATCGGAATTTGTTAAACTTTTTGCTTAAGGGTCAGGTGAATAAAAACTTTATTCTTATATAAATGATAACTTAGTACGATCCATCAAAAGCACTTAAAGGATATGCGGCAGATAACATCACATATAATTTCTAATCAAATCTTTTGTATTTCATACAAATTCTATCGTTTATAAAAGAAAAAGCAAGACACACTCTCGATAAAAATTTTACTCATCCACGCTCATGCACGCCCTTATATTTGTGGCTCGCGTTCAGTTACGTTCATGTGATTGAAAATCAAGTTAGACGCAATCACGATAACTATCGTTCACGAAATACTTACGAAAAAAGTACTATAAAATAATTGAAATAAATTATATGAAAAAAATTACAATAAATAAAAAAAATCACGAAGCAACCTAACGCTCATTTTTTTATACACACGTTCATGCGCACACACGTGATTGTAAAAAAACTAATCACGACCATGCATGAGTCATGCTAACCACGTGAGCGGTGTCCATCTCTACTACAGCCCCTTTTAGACCGGGATGCATCGATTGTGCCGGTGAGTTTTGGTCTCAATATTTTCGCTTCTATTTGACCAATGTCAAATAGACCGGCACGAATCGATGGTTCTGATTGTTCTTTGTGTTTGTTTCTCACATTGTACTTGCGTCACAGTTTTGTCAAAACGAGCGGTAGAAGTAACTTGTGTTTTCAATTACAAAAGTAGTAATCATGTTAACAAATAGTGAAATGGGCATATTTTAATTAAAAAAATCATATAAATTTTAATATTTCAAACCAATTGAAGTCATTTGATGCAATAAAAAAGTGTTTTAGCTAAAAAATTTAGCGAGATGCATGAATTGTGCTATCCTGGAAATCCTTGGAGGATGTATACAATGTTCATGTTACGTTCAAAAAAATGTTAGTAATTTAACCGCAAAGGCTTATACCGTTCAATTTTTTCGCTATTTTTCATATTTGGACATATTATTTTGCAGTATTTTGTAAGAGAACCATATTTTTTATACACATAATATGAAAGTATATTTTGTAAGGAAAAAAATACTGCTTTGGTTTTTAAAATCCGTTAAAAATTAATTGATTTATTGGACTTTTTATAAAAACAAAGTATTTACAAAAATCCCTACATTCAATTTTTTGTGTTCTTTTAATACGATATTTGTTTTGTGTGTTTTTCATAATTTGTCTACTCATTGTCTTAGTTTATTTTTTTTTTAATTTTTATTAAAAACTATTTTGTTTACAACTCAAGTTATGGGGCAATATCCAGGATATTATGACCTTTTTCATGATAAAAGTGTAAACTAATATTAATTGTTATTTCCTAATTTGCTTTTGTTTTCAAATACTCCAGACAGAAATACTGATACGTGTATCAATTATAGCTTAACATTTTCTTAAGTAGTTGAGCTTTTACAAAAAAAAATATTTATAAAGAATAGGAATGAACACAAAAACCCTCACGCTCTTGCGGCGGGCAATATGTTGGTGGAAAATTCTTATTTATGAGTGTAATTATTCATTTTAATCATTTCTACGACTACTTCATGTTTAAAGTCGTATTCACGTTGCCTTTCATTATTCTTTTTGGTTTAGGGTTTTGCCTGGGACCCTCTTTTTCTTAGATGCTTTTTTCCTCCTTTTTGCTTTAAGTACCTCATGATTATTTAGCATTGGAATAGTTGTTAAGAGATTGTGCACAAAAAATAAAAAATAATAAGTAAATTTGTTGATTTGATTAATGTGGCAACGTTTTATCTTTATAAGTCTACACTGAAAGACATTCATTATGCTGTGGAGGGTTTCTTTTTATTGCTGTAAAAGCAACAACAATATACAAGAAATACAATAAAATCTAGAGGAAAGGATTTTTCTTTTTGGCAAAAAAACATAATTGTTTGCAATAAACTTTATGAGCAAACATTTATTAAAAAGGGCTATACTCGCTCCGCTGGGTCGAATCCTGGGTACAGTTTAGCTACATAAGTTGAAATTGAGCAAAATGTTTGAAGCAATTGGTTCATATAATCGTCCGGAAAGTTTATTTTTTACTAAATAATTTTAAGCTAATATTTTGGAGCTCCCAAACAGATTAAATACGAGTAGTTATAACCAGGACAAGTTTTTTATGCGTTTTGCTTGAAAAATATGTATTTGCATATTTTTAAAATTTTTCCCAAAAAGGCATTTTTGATATAACTTGCATAAATTTGCATATTATGCTAATTAGCTACTCTTTTTAACAAAAATTGCTAATGATAACTGACGCAGCTCGATTTATGATTTCTACACACGCGATAATTAAAAATTTTTTACCCAAAAATGTTGCATGCTACATGTCTGGCTCATGGGTTGCATAGAATTGCAGATTTTGTTCGCTTACATTTTGCAACGTTAACTCTTTTGTTGCAAGTTGCAAAGCCGTTTTCTTTAAGGTAGAACTACATACGAAGGCGGATTGATATTAAAGTAACTAAGTAGGAAAAAAATATTTTTTTTTCAAAAACCATTTATTTCTCAATATACACTCCTTTTAGCTCAATACACTTAGTAAGACGGTATTCCAACTTTTTTATGCCATCTGAATAATACGATTTTGGGAACCCCTCAAAATACGCGTTAGTTTCGGTAATCACTTCTTCGTTTGAGATGAAACTTTTTCCTGCCAGCCATTTTTTCAAGTTTGGAAACAGGAAAAAGTCACTGGAAGCTAAATCTGGACTATAAGATGGATGATCAACCAATTTGAAGTGTATTTCACGTAATTTTAGCGTCGTATCTAATGCTGTGTGAACCGGTGCGTTGTCTTGAAGGAAGAGCACTTTTTTCTTCTTTAAATGTGGTCGTCTTTTCTTGATTGCATCAATCAATTGATCCAATAATGCACGATAATACTGTCTTGTGATTGTGGATCCTTTTGCAAGATAATCGATGAGCAATATTCCATGTGCATCCCAAAATACAGTGGCCATAACCTTGCTAGCCGATTTCACTGTCTTCGCCTTCTTCGGAGCACTTCCACCAGCTTCCACCCATTGTTTCGATTGATTTTTGGTTTCAGGTGTGTAGTGATGGACTCATGTTTCATCAACAGTTATTAATCGACGTCAAAAATCAACAGGATTACGCTTTATCATGTCCAAACACCGCTGTGAAGTGGTCTGTTGAACTCGTTTTTGTTCTACACTGAGCAAACGCGGCACCAATCTTGCCGATAGCTTTTTCATGCAAAATGTTGAATACACGTTCATATGATATGTTTACCATTTCGACAATCTCACGTAACTTGACTCGGCGATTATTCATAACGATATCGAGGATAATCTTGATATTTTGTTCAGTAACCACCTCTTTTGGCCTTCCTGTTGATGGTATTGTTGCAGTGCTTCTTCAGCTTGGGGATCTTGGTTAAAGGCTGCTATATATTATTGCGACAATTTTAAAGAAATAAGCAGATTTCTGATTAATAATGATTTTTCTGATGCTGAGACACAGCCAATATGTAAATTCAAAGATTTTATTTAAGAATTTTTTGGCAAAAACAGATTTAGCATACATTAAAGATAATTTTGAATGTATTTACCACAATTAAATCAAATTGTAAACCAAAGGACTTCCTTTACATGAAAGTTTACCGTCCTAGAAGGCGTAAAAGAAAAACTTCAAAATATTAGGAATAAAATATTTATTGAAAAACTTAAAAAAGTTTTTAATCGTTGGCCTTCAAACGTTCACCAAGATTAAAAACAGCATATATAGTAAAATCAACTGACTTTGAACGGATATTTTCAATATATTCGATCATTTTGTGCGAGAATCGAAGGAGCTTTCAATTTGAAAACTTGTAAAAACATATAAATATAAACAATTGTTTAAATAAAACTAATTAAAAGTTATTAGTGTGTGTTTTTTCGGCTGCATATTTTTGTGCATATTTAAAATTTTTTTTTATGAATTTTTGCATGAATATTTAAATAATTTTTGTGCATATTTAAACTTGCCCTGGTTATAACTAGATTTAATTTTCAGATTCAATGGATCTTTTCGTAGTTTTAATTTGATGATTTTCTTCTATTTGCTCCATTTTTTCTTCCCAAAAGGAATTCTATACTTTAGGAGACCTTAAGTTAATTTAAATGAAACTTTTATAGATCCTTTAATTAAGCTTAAAAAAGGGAACTCCTTATATAAAAAGATTGTTCGCTGCATTTAGTTCATTCTTATAAAAAATATATATTCTGCGTTTACCCCTCCATAATCAATTTCAATGTATTTTTAAATAACATTTGAGACAATTAGTGCATATAAAGTGCATCTAGAATACTAATTAAAGATATATCCTTTTTAGTTAAGCTTAGAAAGTGACACTCTTTATTTAACACGATTATTCGCTGCATTCAGTTTATGCTTTGTGTCGCAAAAAAAATATATTTATAAAAAAAAATAAAAATAAAATGCAAGGAAAAATGGTTTTACATTTTTAACCTTTCATCATCTCACATTTATGTTGGGCCTTTACGGCAAATGTGTTTCTGTTTAAAATGAATGATATTTAACGATTTAATTGAAGGGTTTAAAGGCGAATGATTAACTAGCAACCAACAACCAACCAACCACACAACTAAATCCATTTCTACGAACAAACTCATCATTAAAGTATAAAATAATAAATTACAACTAAAGAAAAAGGGGAAAAAAATGTACAACTTAATTTATATTGAGTAACTTTAATGATTATTTTATGGAATTTTAAAATTTATACATTAACAATCATTTATCAATGTCGAAGAAGCTGGAAAATATTCTTTACTAGTTGTAGATAAGTTTGAAATAAAGATATCTTTTTGCAAAAGAAATCGTGGCAGCAACTAACTGTCAAAGAAATAAATAATAAAATTGTAAAAATAAATCGTTTTACTCTTTTCGACAAAAGCTGGTTGAGGAGTTTTTTGCTTTTCTTTTATTATTATTGTTTTGCATTTTGACACATGTCAGTTTCATGAGGTCGTACGAGAGATCGCAACACAACAGTTGGTTGTTGTTAGAGATGGGCACCGTTCACGTGGTTAAAGTCAATCATGCGTGACTGAGCTTGCATAAGTAGATTTTTGGCACGATTATTTCGAATTGTTTTTATTTTATTGTAATTTTTTTCATTTATTTTTTTTTTATTTTTTTATATGTTTTTTTCATAAGCATTTCGTGAGCGTGAATTTTCGTGATTATGAGTTTTTTTCAGAGCTGTCTGCACTATTTCGATTTGTAAAGTTTTCTTTCCAGTCATCTTTGTTCGGTATTTCTAATCGAAAGAGATTTTCGAAATTCATTGCAGCAGTCATGTATTTCCAGCAGTGTTGTTATCTCTAGGAAGAATAAAAGCACCGTAAGCTGTTCCAAAAAGGATAAAAAGCGCAAAAAATTGCTAAAAAAGGGTAAAAAAGCACCATAAAAATTATTTTAAAAATTCAGTTATGCCTAGAAATATTAAGCAATTTATAAAAAAGTTAAAGTAAATTCCCAAAATACAATTCAAAGTTTTTGCTTCAAAACACATAAAGGACTTGACAAATAGCAGAATTTATTAACATATTGATTAAAATAAAATCACAACCATTTAATAGAAGTTAAAAAAAACGTAACAAGTTAAAAACAGGAGTAAAAGACTATACATTAGGCACATATATAAAAATAAAATAAATAAATTAGTTTGTTTAGAAAAACTTAAAAGTATATGTACAATATCGCTCCTTTATTGCACTGTAGTTATTTATCGAAAGTGATATACCAAAAATATTACCAGGTACACATGTATATGACCTATATTGGCTTTGGGTGGATATACTTTTGATTTGAATTAAGCATACTTTATGCAACTGAAAAACTTTTTACATATAAAGAAATACCTTCAACATAATTTTTTCCTAAGTAACTCAAAAGATTTGGGGTTTTAAGATGTGATCGTGTTGCATTAAAGGAGCGATGTCTAGTATACAAATTTCTGTAAATTCTAAAGATCATGGAATCGATTAAAAAAAGGAATTCAAAGTCAAATGAAATTCATGGTAGCATTACAATCGATTTTTCGTTTCATTTTCGTTTATTTTGCTATAAAAAATATCATTTCGTTCGCAATCAGGTCACAAAACAGTTGTAATAAAATATTGAGATTTCTGGTATGATTCGTTCGAATTTATTTTGCTACAAACATTTAAAGGCAGTTGAAAAATGCTAAAAAATGCATTTTGAAATTTTGAGCACAACTCTGCTTTTTTTTCTGCACGTTTATTCGTAGAGCAGTGTTGCAGCGCCTCTGGTGGCGAGGAGGACATTACGAATTTTGAAGCTGTGTTTAGTTTTAGTAGCCACTTCTTTTATTAATTTATTTTACTTCGCCGTTGATTGTGCTACTCAGTACCAACGAAGGAGGGCGCTCTGATGTTACATTGGAATTAGTATCAGCTGAAGTTGGTAACTGTTCAGTGACCAGTGTGACCATGCCTTCGCCACTGAAACCTTCCGCCAACAACTGACACAAAGTTACACCAATGCACATCAGAGAAATGCGTGGTGTTTTTTTTTATATTTCATGACTCTGTCTGACACTGGGTTTGAACCCAGGTCCTTCGGTTTGTAGTCAACGTGCTTACTACCCGAGCGACCGCATTTTAAGGATAACCGGTGTCTATTTTTTGTTTTAAACAAATTCATCAAACTGAATGTTCCTTCAACCTCAACGGAAAAATGTTATGTTTGCTAAAAAATAAATATTTGCGTTTAAGAAAAGTAGGCAATTTTTTTAACTAAAAACATTTCCCATTGTGAGAAATTGTGAAAAGCACTGTAAATACCCGCTTTTTAAAAACGAGTTTTTAACAAAATTTCGCGCGTATAAAGAGGCAAAAAGCACCAAAAAAATACCCGAAAAGCACCAAAATGCCATCACTGGTTATCAGTGATGTTAACCGTACGGTAATTATCGTACTGTACGGTAATTTAGATCTCCGAACGGTAAGCATTAAATTTGTATATTTGTACGGTAATTTTAAAAATTATTAAGTGATAGATCCCAAAAGATTTTTTTTTAATATGTGTACACATCATATACATACATATTTCCCAACTAACAAATCATAAAAAGTACGGTGTCATTACAACTATTTGAAATAGCGCCAATCGTAGTTAAATTCTATAAGTGCCATAAATGTATGAAAAATTTTTGGCATCACATACTTATGCCGTCCGCCCGCCTTATACATTTATTGAAGCAATTAAAAAGTAAAAGTCCACTGCACACCCTTTGTAAAATATTTAATATATTTCTATAAAGATAGTTGAATGATTTGAACAAATTGTATTTGGAATTCTTAGAGTTTGTGTTGCAATTATTTAAATTTAGAAGTTCAAAGTGAAGTGACTAAAATCCATGTTTTATATAATCGAATATTTGACATTTGAAAAAATCCTAAGCAATTTCATTGACTCTAAGAACTTAGATGGCACTTTGTGGCAAGATTTTCATTTTGAGGATGATGATAATCGTCGCAAGTCATTCAAGTATGGATATTTCGACACACAAATTAGCTGAACTTAGAACTGAATGCAAAAATTTGATTTACGAAGCGCGAAAAGATTTCCTTTTGAATCAAATCAACAGCAATCCTTAAAAAAATGGATACGAGCATAATAAATCCCCAATTCTTTGCTACCAATAACTCCATAGTTTCTTTAGATTAGCATTTCCCAGAAGCTGTTCAAATTGATTAATTTCACGAGATAGACCAGGAATTTAGTCTTATAAGGCATATAAAAGATATTGATAAAAATTTTATAAAAACGTCTTCAATATAACGAACGAATTTTTTTAATAATAAATCTAAACAAAACCAAAATAAGAAAAGAGTTAAATACTGATACACTTGAAGAAACTCTACACCCAAAATCGTTTGTCAATGCTGATGACGTTTTAAGGGCACTATATATTGGTCACAATCCCATCAATCAATATTATTAGTGAAATTTGGTATTAGTGAAAATTTGTTGTGTGTGTCACACCGACTGTAATTGAGGAAAAACCCAAAAATTTAGTTTTTTGGCATGCTTGACGAGTGGTTTTGATGAATGTATAGGTTTTACTCTTCATGCTCTTACAAAATTTAAACGAGATTTCAAACAAAACAGGCGCTAAATATGTCGGATGAAAGAAAACATGCTTTGAATGAAAAAAGTGCTTTGGATGAAAAAGAAAAAAATTAAATTAACACTTTTTATCGTTTTTGTATTTTGATGCTCCCGCTGTTGACACTTCAAAGTAAACTACAAAATGAATGCTTGACATCTGTTCAAGCAAATGTATATCCTAACGTTAGGCACACGTATATGAGCATGATTTCAAGCATTTAATAAATGTATAGTGCCCTTTTAAGTAATAAATTCAATGACAAACATTTTTAATCAAAATGCATATGATCATAAAAAATTAATGCAATCAAATTAGGTTTTAAAACTTAAACAGACAGTCACAAGCATTTTATTTTGCTATATCAATATTACAAAAACAATCCAAATTTATGAATAACTAAGCTTTATATAGTACAAAAATTTCTACATTGATTTTACTGAAAATACGGACTTGAATTATTTTATTTTATTTTCACTAATTGTCCCTTTAAGTTTTTGTTGTTTCTTAAGTAAATACACCCAATCCCCTTCAAATAAAATCCAATCCAATTCAAATAAAAGTACTCTCTTTATAAAGTAATGAATTTATCCAAAAGCAATTTTGAACTCAAGCCAAGAATTTCATTTCAAAATAAACCTTGAACAGTTTAATTTTATTATTTTTTTTTATTATTTTAATTTTTTAGGAACGCAATAGAAATGAGGAACATGTTAGTCATTTTGGGAGCGGAACTATTTATGTAACGAATTCTTCTCCGCTAGATCCAACTCTGATTCGTGGTATCTTGGTAAGTTATAAAACAGTGAAATATGCAGCGGCCTAAGTTTTGACAAACTCTAAAAGACTCGTTAACTTTAAGCAGATCTTTTAGCAGTTAAATTATACCTTCGCTTCACACAGACAGCATTCCTTCCAATAGTTTTCTATAAATATTTATTGAAATGAAAGCTTTTTCTATAACTTAAAAAAATCTTCCTTCAATAGGAAGAAGATGGAACATGATGTTGATAGTTTATTTTATTTTTTATTTTTTTGTATTATAAAACAAATTTGATATAAAACAATAGCTGAACCACCCGCTGCGAAAGTAATTTCATTGGCAGTTTAGAGAAGCAAAACAAGAGCTTCTTGTGTTGTGTTGCAAGGATCTGCAATACTACAAGTTGTTTTTGTTTGCTGCTCATTTTATTTTATTTTGCGGATGAATAAATGTTTAATTGTTTGTGCAGGAAGACATGCATGTTTGTGCAACATATTAAAGTAAATAATAGTTGCAACATTCCACACCGTATATGTTGTATTTTGCAACATAACAAAATCGTGAGTTGTACCACGAGTATCATGCTGAATTTGTTTCATTATTTTTTCTTACTTTTCTGTTTTCGTTTTGCTGTTTCTAATTTGTCAGCAAACAACAAAAAAAAAAAAAAGAAGAATGTCTAAAACACAGTGGGTTAAGACAGCGTGAAATTTTCTTTTCGTTTCATAATTAATATTTGGCTATTTTTAGAATAAATTATATCGAAAAAAAAAACTTTTAAATTGAATTCTATTTTTGTACTAAGTGTTGAAAATAAAGGCAGTCTTGTTTTTGTTTTTATCTGAATAGGATATTGTATGATTTATTTATTTATTGCTACTTTTTAAAAACTCCTCTCTACAGGCGTTAGAACTCTGTTTTCTGCAACAGTTTTTAATATATATTTAAATTGTAAAGCACCAGGGGCATTTCAAATATAATTCTTTGGTTAAATTGACAAACAGTTTTTTGCTTTTAAGTCCGTCAGTGTTTGCGGGGTTTTTGAGTTACCAGCAAGGACAAGCGAAAGGAGAAGGAAAAAAGTATGGTTTAAAAAATTCGCAACAGTTTACAAAACCTTAAGTCATAAAGAAGAAGTCGACTACATATCAGAATTGAAGGTTTATTAGGTTAAGAATAAATATACTCGTAGAGCGGAAGCATTTGGTGTGCCTATTTAGAGTTCAGGACTGTCACCTTACACGTCACTTGATGAATGAGGTAATTCCATTAAGGGCTTGCTTCACTAATTCAGATAGTGTTATAAATATAGCTAGAGTTTAGTCTTCAGTGCAGAATGACACTGAAAGAAAAATCAATCATTCAGACAATGAAACGGGTTTGTTTAATGTTCTTCATTATACTTATGAAATTTTTCATCAGTACATTAATGTATAAAGTGATAAAATGTATATGTTTATTTTTTTTGTAATTATGTATCTGTATCAAATAAAATAATAAAGTGTTAACTGGACACACTATTTGCTAGCATTATGACAATATAGACAAATCAACCAGTTATACTGTGTTCAATGCAACAAGTTCTTTAATTTTATAAAAAGTTTTTTTTGCAGTTTTTTATATTTTCCATATTTTTATTTATATTATAATTTAATAATTAATAAATTTATTATTCGAGACAGGTCTCTATATCTTTTTTCAAAGCATTCACACATTTAGTTATACTTCACATCATTTTATCCTCAATGAAAGAAACAATATCATCGAACAAGTGAAACAATTTGAGAAATTGAGTGAAGATAAAATCATTGTTGAGATGAAAAAACAGATACAATTTTATAATCAATTTCATTTATGATTTTTAATAATATCATTAAATTAGTGAATCAGTTACAGTTAATTAATGAAGTTTTTCATTGAACTAGTTAAATAGCTTCCATTTATAAAACAGCTACCCAAATGTAGTTCATAAATACAATGAAACATTCTTCATTGACATATTGAAGAGCTTTATTGACAAATTTCATTGAAACTCTAAGGAAAATCTAATGCACCCTACAAGATATCGCTGATGAAAACTAACACATACAAAACTTATTTTCTAACACACTTGCAGCAATTTGGCATTTAATTGCTGCTGTCAGCGTTGCCATAGTTGGGTTTTGCGTACCAAATTTGGAAAACCAAATTTTAAACCCTCCGTTATAGACTGGCAATAAATTCATTAACATATCTTTAAGAAAATTTCAGAATTATGTTATCTCCATTGAAGACGCATCTTTTTCTTAACTGGCAATAACTGCGGAAATAATTGTCAACAGTTTTTCGTTGACAATTATTGCGAACATAAAACGTCATAAGCCGTTTGATATTTCCAAAGAAAAGAAAAAAAACAAAAGGAAGGACGCACAATAAAACAAGAAAAAGAAGAATTTTTTGCAAAAGAATTAAATAAGTTGTTAGAAGATATTTAATAATATGCATAAAAATGCAAAATCTCCTATTTCAGGATGAGTTTTTCAGATGAAAATTTATAAAGTCTCTCAGTTTTTTCTTCTTTGTTAGCGATAATTTCTCTTTGACATTTTGTTAATTGTGTGTTAACATAATTACGATTTACCACAGCAAAGCAATAAGCAAAGCAATATTCGCCCGTTATTCTGCCGGCGTTATTGCTTTTTTGCCAGTCTAGACGGGGCATTTGGTTAACAGAGCAAAGGTTTTAGTTTTTTTGTGCTTTTTTAAATAAATTTCATACAAATATTTAAATTTTGTATCTTATGGAATTGTGGGAATTTTTTTACAAGACTGTTAGTAAAAAATGTTACGCAATGGCAACGCTGATTTATATACAAAATCATACTTACAGGAATGTTTACATCAGGTTTTTCATTGTGCGCTTAATAAAATGATAGAAACTTCTGATATATGTATATATGTATCCATCAAAAATGACCATCAGATGATGCATCAAATAACCGACATTGTTCTTGTAGGGTGGATTCAAACTTATGCCGTTTTCTTTTCTAAAACAAATTTGTACTTTTCTTTTACTTTTTATCAAAAAAAAATCTAATTCAAAGTTTTCTTAAGACAAAAATTTTGTCTTGTAAGTGCTGATACAACAATTTCTAATAAATTCTCTATTTAAGAAAATCATTATATTGCAAACGCAAACATCCAATGAAAAGAGCAAAAAGTGTTGCACTTTCTTCTAGAAAAGAAAACGCCATTAACGAACACAAAAATTCAGCCATGGTGAAGTATGTAAAATCACCCTGTACACCGTATTGCCATCATTAAATTGGACAAACAAGAAGCTGAAATTCAAATTGACAGAAACGGAACTTCCTGGGAGCAGTGACTAGATTTTGCCAAACTGTTGGAGAACGCTTAATGACAATTAAAAAATGCCAGTGGCACTGTGGATTGGGAACAGTCGAGTACAGAGTAGTGCTGAATAAACATCACCATCAATAAAACATTCAGTATTGTGTGAACCTTAGCTGCGTGAATTTCGATAAGCAAATATAAATATATACTCAATTGCAAATAAATAAATATAAAGAAATCTGTGTGTGTTTTATTTTACTTTTAAACAATTAAAAGAACCTGAATAAGAAAACATAAATAAAACGTCTAAACGTAACAATACAATGTCGAATTTGGCTGTCTGAATGACGGTGTTTTTTCAGTTTGAAAAACGATTTGAAAAACCATCTGATATTTTGTTATAATTGTGGCATCTTCAGCAGTATTAATGCGACGACCGTCCCATTATATTCAAAGTTTTCTTGAGACAAACATTTTTCCTTGTAATTGATGATACAATAATGTCTAATAAATTATCCATTTCAAAAAATCCTTATATTGCAAATTTTCAGTAAAAAGGGCAAAAAATGTTGCACTTTTTTAAAGAAAAGAAACGCCTTTAATCAAATATTTTATTACTGGACTTAACCACCAATCCCGTGTTAGGTTATAGAAATATATATATTTATATAGAAATAGATAAATGACGAGAGAATTAATACAGAATTTATGATTTGTTTGACCTGCAAAAGCATTTCATTTTGGTCTATACCATTTGCTCTACATTCACGTGTGTTGGTCACACGTCCCTAATTAAGGACATCTTGAATACCTCCTAGAAACCGCTTTACATCTAGACTGCCGGTGGAAACTCGGACATTCCTTTAATCTCATGGTTGATACCTTGGCTTCTAGCACGTTACACTTGACTGAAATTTTAAACGACACAACATATCCAATGTTTCATGTAGGCATCATCTCTAATCTTATTGTCATATTTGCATCCGTCTGTATCGGTTATCAAAGCATTCCATAAAAGCGGAAGGCTTCTTTCCACTTGAATCTTTCTAGATAGAGAAGTAAAAACCGCTTGTGAAGAAGCATCTCGAGGTCGAGTAGTTCATGAACTAAGTGTAGATACTGACATGTCTGAATCGTGATTGCATGATCTCAAGATCTATTATGCCAGTCATTATTTGTAAGCAGTCGCTCTGATGTGTCTAACGTGAGCTGAAACAGGTGCAACATTTTCAAAAATTATGTATGACTTATTTAAATTTGCATTTTAAACAGAAATTGTTTTAATCATGAAAAATAAATACCATTAAAAAAACATAAATTTGAGCCGAAATTTATTGCTAGTTTTGAGATCAACCATTAAGAACCACAAATAATAGCCACCACGGGGTTCTCAAAGAGACATCATTAGCAACCTGTCTTGGAGGCTCGCTGCTTCTCCTGGTGTCACAAAGAATACAGCGAAACCATGAAGCTGCTCCTGTAATACGAACCATTTATCGAAGAATCATGGGTACGACGACTCCTGCCAAAACCTTGTGCGTTGGCCCTTTGTGTTTGCCTAAAAATAACTGAAAAGTTCTTCTAACTTATGACCCCGTGCAGCATGAAGGAATCATCAAGATAGAATGCACCTGGGAATGGGGCACGCGTTTTCTGTGCCGCAATTCCCTTCGTCGACATGGGTGATCATTTTGGGATTCGTTACAAGTTAAGCATGGTGCCTGTTTTGTACTACATTTTATAGAACTTCGTCAGTGCAGAGCCTGAATGTAGCATTTTGGCAGTCGAAAAAACAAGAAGACCCGTTTGCAGGTTCATTAAAGTCTACAACCAGTTCTTGGTTCGAAGTGCCATGAACGATTTGCAAAAATCATTTACAATTGTTGTCTCTGTTTAGCGATACGAAAGCAAAGTTTTTAATCGATAATTATTAACCAGCAGAGTTGAATAAGTATTTTCTATGCCGCCACTCTCTTCACCAGCATTCGTGGTATCTTGGATTTAAAAATTTTAACATGGCGCCTCCGTTGCCGTCTGCTTTGGAGAAATTAACTTCGTCACCGAAGAGTTTGTAGCTCTGCTTGCACAATTCTGAACGGACCACCATAAGTCCGTTCATGTAATTGCAAACGGCCGCTGCAATTGTTGTCTCTGTTTGGCGATACGAAAGCAGCGTTTGTAACCTCTAATTATATACATACCATAATTTGTGCCGCCGCACTCTTCCACAGGATTCCTTCCGTCGCTTTTTATTGAAAAAAAAATTACTATTTAAATAAGAAATGGCAAGAACATAAAATCTGATTATTTTCGTCTCTTCCTTTTTACTGTTTCACAATGTCGTCGACCTCTAGTGAAATGTGCATATTTCCAAACGAAATCTGTGCCAACTTTTTGTTTTTTTAAATGAAGTTCAATGGCTCCACGGTTAAGTATTTGCTGTATAAGAAATTTATTGTCACTGCAGTGTAAAATAAAAGAATTACATGGATTTTGTTAGTTTGTTGTATACATTAGTTTTTATGTTCTCTGGTGTTGCAAGTTGTTTGTTCCTTGAATGTGCTAAAAAAAACAGAAAAAAACCTAAAAGTAAACAAAACAAATTGATTTGGGGACATTGATTTTAAACAGGCTGTTGTCGTTGGCTGTTGTTTGTTTGGTGATTTACGAGCATCTTTGCTTGAAAGCATTTAACGGGTTTAAAAATGCGAAAATATTAAATGAAGTCAATATTCTGAAAAAAAAGAGACGAAGAGATGAAATGCCTTAAAATAGTTAAGAATGTAGTAAAATGTTTCAAAATGTAAGAGTCATCTAAATCGAAACAGAATTGTTTGCTGTTCCTATCAAATCAATTTAACAGCAAACTTGATTTGATATCTGTTTCAAATTATATTTTATTTTGAGTGCTTGAAAATGCAAAAAAACCCTTTAATTAAATAATTTTCATTTCAATCAAATTAACTAGTGCCCACGAAATACTCTTAACATGTTTTATAAACAACATATATCCTGTATTTTAAAACAGTTTATGTGTGTCATATTGAACTCGGTATTCATGACAGCTGCAGCCTACTAAATTAAATCACTTGCAGCATTCAAATACATGTATTATTGTGCAGTTGTATGAGTAAATTATTTCATTATAAATAATATATTTTATACCATGATTTATTGTTATTATGCATTGCTATTTGTTATTGTCATTTGAACATTCCACTCATCTATAATTAATTAACTGCTCAGTCTGGTCATATAATGCTTTAAACACATAGACGGCAGCAGACTACCAACCACAATCTGTAAAAATTAGAATGCATACATTTAGATGAGGACGATTATAGTGAAGCCATCACGGCTACACGGCTACACGACCACTTTTGTCGCTGCCGTCAACTTAGGCTAATTTCTGTGTTCAGTAGCCAGAATGAGCAGATCTAGAGCTGCTAAAACAATAAGATAAGTGAAATAAGAGCTGCCGTTTAAGTTGAAATTAATTGATGTTAAATTTTCCCTTGTTCCTTTGGAATATTGTTTCATATCGAAATCTTTCTGAATAAAAAAGAACGTTAGGAACTTTAGCAATATACATTGTGTCCGCCGGGAAGGTATACTACTTTGTTTTGCCGCCATTTTGTTAAACATTAGTCTTGACAGTTCATATTTGGCAATCGTGGAGTAAACGCGTGGCAAATTTATTATGGAAAAATATTCGATAAACCAACGTGTTTTAATTGTTAAAACATTTCATCTAAATCAATCATCGATTACTGTGACGATGAGAAAGTTACGTGAAATTTTTGGGAGAAACAACGAGCCAACAAAACGCACTATTTATAGTGTAGTGAATGATTCCAAAGAAAGAGGGCCTGTAGGTGATAGACCCAAGCATGAACCACAACGTACTGCAAGATCGGCTGACGCCGTGCTCAGCAGCTTGGTCTTCAAAGAACAACTTTGGCCACAATTTTGCACAAGGATTTGCATTTGTTTCCATTTAGGATTCTGTTGACAAAAGAGCTTCTTCCACAAGACCATTTACGCCGCCGTGCATATGCCAATAGGATGTTACAGCTCGCCCATGACAACCCTGATTTTCATGAAAAAGTCAAAATGAGTGACGAGGCACATTTTCATTTGAATGAATGTGTGAATAAACAGAACAGTCGATTCTAGGCAATGGAAAACCCTCAAGTTATTCATCAATTAGCTTTGCATCCATTAAAAGTGACAGTCTATTGTGCAATTTGGTCAGGAGTAATCATTGGACTTTTCTTCTTTGAAAATGAAAACGGCGTAACGGTAACTGTGAATGGGGGGCGATATCGTGATATGATTGAAAACTCTTTAACTTCACAACTCCATGCTTTGGGCTTGATTAACATGTGGTATCAACAAGACAGTGCAACATCGCACAGAGCCAGGATTTCAATGGAATTACTGCGAGATTTCTTTCCACAACAAACTATTTCAAGAAATGGTGATCCGGACTTCTTTTTGTGGGGATATCTGAAAAGCTGTTGAGCTCAACTGTTGTGAAACTGCTGCCAACTGGTCAGCCCAACAGTTATTCGTACGTCTTAGAAACGGCTTGAATGAAAACAATTGAAACGGAATAAAATATATCAAAGGAAATAATTTAAAATTGCAAAATTAAGAATTTTGGCTCATAATAAAAACCATAAACAACAAATCAGAATTTTCCATTCCATTTTAGGAATTGTCGGTTTTTATTCTAAAATTTGCACCACAAAACAAAGAACACTGCAATAATATAATAAAACTAAGCCGATACAACGAAGGAGTGCGCTGTGATGTCCAATAGGATACACCAGTATCCAGTGCTATGCCTTCCTCACTTAAACAGTCCGACAACAACAAACACAATGACATACTAATGCACATCTGAAAAATGCTGGATGTTATGATTTGTCTGAAGCTGGGCTCGAACCCACGTTCTTAGACATTATTTGCTTTGCAATCAACGCGCTAACTACTTCAGCCAACAGCACCCTCAACTCGGAAGCTGCGTTAACAAGCAGAATTGTCGCATTTGGGTCTCGAAAAACCCAAGAATTATTATTCTAAAACCTCTTCATCCTTAACGTGTGACTGTTTGGTGCGGCTTTTAGTCAGGCGGGGTCATTGGATTTTACTTTTTCGAAAATGATGCTGGAGCAACTGTTACGGGCAATGGATTGCGCTATCGATTATTATGATTTTGTGTGTTCGAAATTGGAAGATGTTTATGTGGACGATGTTTATTTTCAACAAGACGGTGCTATCTGCCTACAAAGTACCGATACTATCGTTTTTTTTTTTTTGCGTGAAATGTTTCCTTACCGAGGCGAGGTTTCTTGAAGAGGCGATCACAATTGGTCAGCGAGATCTTGTGATTTGACGTCTTTAGACATTTTTCTTTGGGGTTACGTAAAAGAGAAGGTCTATCCCAACGGCGCATAATCGATTTAAGACCTCAAAAACGGGATTTGTGAAGTTATCGACGACATACAGCGGCAAACGTGCATATTTATTTTTTTCCATTATTAATGGTATTTCATCCTCCTTACAATTTAGATATCAAAATTAAACCTAAAATAAACTGCTTTTACTTCGCTTTTATTATAATTGTTGAAAGCTGACTAAACGACGACGCATGCAGCCAACCCCATAGACGCAGTCTTGTATGTGTTTAAACTTTACAGCATAATTCTGATAACCGACCTCTTTTTTTCTCTCTCTCTCTCTCTCTCTCTCTTTCACTTCCCTTCTCCTAGCAAATTGCCACAAAAGGATTATATAACATTGTGTTTAAATGAGTTATGCAAAAATTATTATTATCACTCGCATTATGCAATTCTGCATGGAATGCGGTTGCTCAACGAGTTGATGACAACACAGAACAAAACAAAAAAAATTATTGAAACCACGCACCTTCCACACATACCATATTTGAGCCACAAAAAAAAAACGAAAGAAAAAAGAAAAATTACACAGTGACTGACTAAAAGATGAAATAAAACCTGACACTTTTTAGTTTTATTTTTTTAAGCTTTTTAATTTTCTACATGAACGATATTTATGAATATATTACAAAGCAAAAAAGAAACAAATAGTTGAAGAAAATTAAAAACTAAATGCTGCTGCCGATGACATGCAACATACTCCAGCAGTCGTCAATAAAGTACAGTACAATCCCGATAGCCCGGACAGTAGCTAGTCGGTGGTCCATAGTTCACAAATTTTAGCTCTATATTCCGAACAACAGTTTGTTTCTTATTTTTTTAGTTATTGTACCCTATTGCACCGCTAGACTCAACATGCTATTAGTTGCGAGTACTTTCAATAAATGCATGCACCCATAGTTGAGAGAACTCCGTAAAATACAGTTTTAACTTTATGAGGTTCACGATCGCATCTAGATCTCATAAGTTGCTTCTCTCCTGGATATAAGTTGTGTCTCCTTGAGATGTCTAAAACACTAAAAGCCTCTGGCAAGTTGAACTTCCTATTCTATTTAAAATCTACAAAGAAAAAAGAGGTTGTATGGTATATTTCTACATAATATTAAGGATTGGCTTGGAAATGTAAAGCAACATCTGGGAAATGTTAACAGCTCTCGGAAAGTTCTTATCGTGTTTGATAATGCGCCACCACACATAAAAAACTAGCAAATCATATCTTCCAGTTTTTATTTCGTCTCCGCACTGCAGGAAATAAACATTTATTTATTTGAACTTTTCGTTGCAAGATGTCAAAAATAATGAACTGAAATATGTCTGAGACTGCTGACAATGTCTTCAGTTGTAAACGAATGGGAAGGTCAGGAACTCGTGTCTATTGTTCAGTTGAGAGAGACAAAAATTCAGATCACTCAGTTACTATGACGAACTAGAATGTTACAGAAAAACTAGACTTTAAAAGTTTTCTGCAGCCAATTCACGATGTTGAGTACAAAGAAGCAATTGAATATTTTACAGTAGTTATTTATAGGACGACCAAGCAAATACAAACAAGAAGGAAGTGCTTTTTTTTTTTTGGTAATTTTACTTATTGAATGAATGAATTTTAAGAAGTATTAATTTTTAGCTTTCGTGTATTAAGTGAATTTTGTAGCAGCAAAAAGTAAAAATAAAACAATTTGAAGTTTTAGAAATTTGAGAGTATTCGTTTTGAGTAACACGAACGATATGTGTATATGTTCGTATTAAGGAGGTTTTACTGTACTATACATGAGTATAGTAAGTTTTTCTGAAGACAGATAGCTTTAAACTGGCAGCACTCTTTTACTTTTTAAAGCATGTTTTTTATTGTTAACTTTTTTATAAAAAGTATTATCCGAAGAAATTTTTAATTATTTTGGCTTAAGTTCGTTTAATTAGATTTTTCAATTAAATAACTTTATTTGTTGAAAGGAAAATGATAATTTTTATCTGCACCGGGTGTCAAACTGACATCATGATATTTCGAGATCAACAACGATATCATCATCCTCAGAGATGTTGTGCTTTTTGCTTGCGTACATATCACGGCACTCATAGCAAAAGTAATTAATTTTCAGCCTCAAATCAATTCGAAAGCTCTTGCAAGTTGGAACACTTTTTCATTTGATAGTTTCGGCAATTAAATATTTCTCTTTTATCTTCTTCTGTCACCCTGATGTTCACGAAACTTCATGATGTCAGTTCGATCCTCCGTGCAGCCAAATATTTTATTTTGTCAAAAAAAAACTTTGCAAGAACGAATTTTTATAAAAAAAAATACATTTCATAAAATTGCCTTTTACAAAAAAATAAATGTAATATTTTATACAGCAAATGTACTTTAAAATAGTCTCCATAATATTTCTTCTTTCCTAAACTAGGCCATCATCGGTCACGATATAAAAGTATCTTTCAGTGTTGAAAAAAACCTTAAATAACTTTTAGCAGCCATTTAAGGATATTCAAAGGAATTCACCACTGCTCACTGCTCCCTTTGAAGTGTGAATTCAAATGCAACTCATGTAAAATAACAAGAAATTTTGCGGTTTTTGTTTCTATTGTTTTTGAATATTTTAGCAGCGTTATGTGAACATGGTTGACATTTGTCAGGGCCAAAATAAAGACAAGAACAAAAATATAATCAACATTTCAGAAATAAAAATAAAAGAAAAAGAAAAGAAATTTATCTAGATACTTGAGCAAATCGAAATGGCAAGCCACAATACCCAGTTGACCAAATCATTGAACACGACATTGTCTGTGGCGATACATGCAGGATTTGTCGTCCTTCAATTAAGTTTTCTAATCGATTATTTAAAAGAATCCTCGTTCACGACAATCTGAGCTGCAGCGTCTTACGTTTTGTCTTTAATCAAAGTTTGTTGAGGACGATCTGGATTCACCCATTTGTTTCGGACAACGTTTTTGTCGGGAGAAATTTTTGTTTACTGAGAGTTTCCTGCAACACGATTCACTCATTCAAACAAAAAAAAAATCCAGAATGTCAAGCCTGAAAAAATAGAAATCTGTGGCAAATTATGTATAAACATTGAAAAAAAGGCAAGTGTTTTTTTTAATTGCTCTTTAACTAAATAAGATGAAACTACTTCAAGGACATTTATAGAAACAAAAGTACAAGGTAAAAGAATTGCTTGGAAACCGCTTTTGAAGCAACTCAGTTCAACTTTGCCCGGACAAAAATTATAACTAAACCAACTCAAGTTGAGAGTTGTCCGAACAAAATCTTTTCCCTCAAACTACATAAGAAAAAAATTTGTGCGGAGAGATATGTTACGGGTGAATCCAGCGTAAGGCTGGTGTGGAGTTCTTACGAAAGTTCACGTTTGGAAATTAACATTTATTCCTACACGAAAAAATAACCATGTAGAGAGAGCTATTGAATTCACACAAATTTATTTATTTTCGTAAAAATTAACGATTAAAACAATTTAAAATTAATTACGAAGCACAAGAAAACGAAATGTTGAAAATTCCGTGACTAAACAATTGCCGAAAATAAGATTGAGAAGGCAATATCCCGGCTGAAGAGTAACAAAGCTGCAGCTGCTGCGCTTAGCAAGCATTTTAGAAAAAAGTCCCTCTTTCGAGAAATAAAAATTACAGTCTATAAAACACTTATACTCATACTGCCCGTCCTACTATATGGCGCTGAAGCGTTCGTTCTTCCGCTAGCAGATGAAGCAGTTCTTGGAGTGTTTGAGAGAAAAACACTTTATAAAATATATGGACCTATATGCGTCCACGGGGAGTATCGCCATCGAATGAATCATGAGCTGTACGAGCTGTACGGAGATATCAACGTAGTTAAGCGAAACTCCGGTAAGAAGATCAAGCTGAAAAAGCTCTCGCAAAACTTGGTGCTAAAAACTGGAAAACTATTCTAAATCAGGCTACTGATGTTAACGGTTGCTTATAGGCATCTAAGTAAGTAAGTCCAAATGTTATATCAAACAGATACCTGTGGGAAGGAACATGTGAAACGTCAATACGTATCAGATCATCAGATCATCAATCGTAAATGTAGGTGGATTGGTCATGTGCTCAGACGCAACAACGACAAGATAGCCAAGATGGCGATTGAACTATTTTAAATGAGGCTACTGATGTTAACGGTTGCTTATAGGCATCTAAGTAAGTAAGTCCAAATGTTATATCAAACAGATACCTGTGGGAAGGAACATGTGAAACGTCAATACGTATCAGATCATCAATCGTAAATGTAGGTGGATTGGTCATGTTCTCAGACGCAACAACGACAAGATAGCCAAGATGGCGATTGAATGGAACTCTGAAGGTAGTAAAAGAAGAGGTGAGCCCGCTAAAACCAAGAGGACATGAAACCAATTGGAAAGTCCTGGGCTGAAGTGAAATAGATACCACAGGTTAGATCGCAATGTAAGAACTTTGTTATGGCTCTTTGTTCCACCGTGGAACCAAAGGAATCATTATGCATATAAGAAGTAGTAAGTAAACAATTGTCTGTACTAAGGCGAATTTATTTTACAGGTGGTGCTGAAAGCACAGCTGGCAGTTTCGCCGTGAATCAGAAACTTCTTTATTTGGGTTTTTTGGTGTTTTTAAATGATTTACAGAGAATAATATATTGCGTTAAAGAAACAAATATTTTTGTTTGGCCCATATAAACTGTGATGAAATTTGCCAAAATACATTTCAAATAAATTTTCTTTTTCAGTTTTTTAACATCTTGTCGCTTTTTTTTGTAATATTAACCCCCACCCCTGTAAAATTAATTTTCCTTGCAATTGTATATATAATAATTTTTGATTCAGCTTACGGGAAAAAGTCTCCACTTATAGTTTTGACAACTCAGAATCAGTCAATAAATTTCAAAAGTTCAATATATTTTTCTTTTGGAATTTCACAATAACAAACGGAGAGTTCTTTAAGAAATTTACCAACTTGAATTTCCGTAGGGTTATTTGCACACTGATCTTCAGCTGTTTATAGCATTGTCTTGTAAGCATTTTGTAAATAGGACCGATCCGCGTTCGCATCCCAGTTGCAACGTCATATATTTGTGTTTTACAAATGCCTTCTTCTTAAATAATGAAGATTAAATGATTCCCTTGACGACAAAACCGAGGAGAAGCTGAACCACATTGTCGCTCATTTGTTGTGGTATGGCATCGCTGCTATTTCTATGTTGATTTCATCCAGAATTCTTTGGAGCTGTCGTCAGCTAATGTCTACTACGACTTACTATTGTCAGTTGTTATCGTCGTTGAATGTGTCTTAATGACGTGGCCAACTGGGTTTGGTCACATACTCGCAATCGTGCTTAATACTTAATCTAAGAATTTTTTCCGGAGTACTAAAGCCAAATCCTATTTACATAGTTGGCTTCCAGCTGCGTTGTTCTTTCATTTTTTGTTTCCTATAATAAAAACGTGGCATGCAACAATATCTTATATAGACAATTCATTGGTACAAACACTACCAGCAGTCAACTTTGCCATTCATTGCAACAGCAGCAGCAGCATCAGAAGCTGTAGTTTTAAGTGCTAAAAATGCAAAAGTATCATCATCATCAACAACAACAGCACCTAAAGCCGAAATCTAATATGGTTTTGCTGTTAATGGCAACTATTGCTAATGCCTGCCATTCCTTTAGAGTTGCTATTGTTGTGATGCATATTATTGCCCATATTGCACTTTGGATGTTTACCTGCCCAACTGTTGACACACAGAGTCACAATGTGTGTGTTACTTTATGCACAAATGCACACACACGCAAAACACTTACTTTGTTGTATCCCAGCAAACATCAATTACTGCGAAAGTAAATATGAAGGGAAACAATGAAAAAAAAAACAATGTTAATACGGAAAAAAGGCCTTCCATTCGAAGTGATCTCTAGTGGACACGAAGAACCCAATATAAACATATATATTGTCACCCTTTGCGACCCGGAAGTATCTATCAAGGAGGACGCTCAAGGATAATAATGTAACAAAAACTAATTTTGTTTTTATTTCTTGCAAGTATCTTTCAGAAGAAACTGAGATGCGATTGCCGTCACCGAATTTCAAGGGAAACATTATCATGCCACGACAACAGTACAACAACAGAAAAACAACAGTTCAGTTAAGTTTTGTATGAATTTGAATGTGTATTCACACATTTATGGTTTTTCCACTGTTTAAACATTTTTCTTTTTGTCTTTTAATTCCTGTTCCTCATCATCTTTCTTTACAATTTTGTTTGAAAGTAGTTTTCCATATTTGTGTTTCTATTTAAGAGCAAAATCATAGAAACGTACAGAAGTTATGTTCACTGTTCAGTGAATATTGTCGTACCGGTGGGAAATTAAAATTAAAAAGAAAAAAAGAAAATCAGGAAAGTGAAGAGATCCTTGAAAAGTTTTAAATAGTATTTTGTCAATTTAAGATGACAAATTAAAAAGTCTGATTGTTTTTTTACGTTTTATTAAAAGTGTGTGATATTTAAGTTAAAGTGAGATTTAAAAGTATAGACACTTAAATTGGCATTGTTTTCAGTGTTACTCAGATTCCAAGAGATTGAACAATTGAATAGTCGAAGGGTACGAGGTAAATTTATTTTAATAGCCAAAAACGAAACATTATATTTGATCGCGATATCTAAAACTATATTCTCTATGACACATTGTGATTGAGGGGTTAGAACACAAACGCGTAATAATCAAACAACTGACACTTTTACCGCTACATCCGAGCATGTGCTAATGGATTGGTAATGTTGTTATCGTTACCGCTATTTATTCGAATTTTTTCATGTTCAATTTTAAAGCATACCTCAGAGATGTTAATTTTTATTTTATTTCTTCGTTATCCGTATCGCCAGAAAAGGATACCGGTAGAATCGTTTATAGGTAAAAAAGTTATTATAATATGTTTCACTTTAGAAAGACTTAATGCTCAATTAAATTGCATCGTTCTTGAAGATATAAAATATGTATGTTTTACAAAATGAAATCATCAAAAGACTCTGACATTGCAGTTGGCCAGGAGTGCGAGACTTTAACATCGTAAACCACCTCGGTCCACTGACCAAACGTTTCCCGTGGCACGGCCGTAAAGCTATACTTCACATGGTGGAAATTGTACTATAATGCTAAATAAACTATACTGATTCTTCTGCGCATCACTTCTTATCTACGGAGTCCCAATCTATTATATGTAGAGGGTGGCCCAAAATGAACGAAGGGGTTTGAATTGCTTATAACTTTTTTATTTAAAACATAATTATAATTTTTTTTTTATGCAGAATAAAAATGGGTAATATTATAAGTTAAACAATTTTTCCAACAATGTCCGATATCTGACACCATTAATTGTGTCCTGTTTGATGTTTCTCCATCTTCCCGAATACTCCTCTGTACCAGTTCAATATTGTCATCCGTGTATACCGTTCGTCGTCTGCCAGCACCAGGAAGGTTCCTTACTGCCCCTTGTTGGCGAAAATTTACAACCAGACGGTTTATTGTTGACTCTGAGGGTCCAACCCGCACATTAAAATAACGACGATATGCACGCTGAGTCAAAACAATGGTTCGTTGATTTGAAAAATAAAGCTCAACAATTTCCCCAAGTCTTCTTTACAAAATACTGAAAAGAAAAGAAAAAAAAATTATAATAAAAAAGTTATAAGCAATTCAAACCCCTTCGTTAATTTTGGGCCACCCTGTACATACACTCGTCCTGTTTGTTATGCTTAGATTTCAACATAATCGAAAGTATGTTGTCAGGCCTAATACTACAGCCTACAACTTCTTGCAAATTCTCTCTCCAGCTTAGGAATCGCTGGCAGATGAATAAAACATGTCTGGTATCTTCCATAATATTCTCATTACAACTCGGACAAAACGGGCATCGCCGCTTTTGGCTGCTCAGCTGTTTTCGTATCACATGTTACTGTTAAACATGTGTTCAGTTTCATCTATAATTTAACCATGAAACGACTAACAAACGAGCTCCGCTTGCAGATTGTTGAATTTTCTTTAAATCAAGATACATGCTCGGTTAAGATAGTTCATCGTGCACTTCTTTCATTTCGTGGTCAGTTTGGACGACCTTCTGAGGCGGTTTTTTTGGAATCTTATGACTAAATTTCGCACCAAATTTACATTATTGGTCATTAAACAAACAGCACGAACACGTAGAGTGCGAACAAAGAAAAATATCGCAGCTGCATTCGCTAGTGTTGCTGATGACCGGCAGGAACGTTACTGTGAATGAATGACGAGCGCTGTCGTGCGTTGATTACAATTTTATTTTTTTTTGTCAAAATAGAAGAGCTGTACTGCGATTCACTATGCTTTTTAAACCACTTTTGTTTAGTTTAAAAATTTTAACCACAAAATTAAGCTTTTTGCAATTCACTAACACTTAACCATATCTGCTGGCGTTTAAAGCCAGCTGTTTGTGTCAGCTTTTATTTTTAACTACAAAAGTTGTGGTTTATTAACACCAGCATTTGTTTCCTGTTTTAATTTGTGCTATAAAAATAAAAGTGTTTAATGGCTTTTGAGTACTTAGCCTACAATTTATCGGAGAATGAGCTCCTCCAGTCAACCGGCGTGAACTTCGCGATTTGGATAACCCTTTTGAGTTGGCTGGGACGCACTTTAAAAAACTCTACCGCTTAAATCCGGAATTGGCTGAAGAAGTTGTGTCCGAACTTGATGTTCTTCTACATGGTTCTAGGATCACTGCAATATCGGCTGAAAAACAGGTACATATCTACTTGTATACATAATGAAGTATTATTAAATAAAAAATATATGTATGTATGTGTGTATTTTGGCAGGTGCTAGCAACTTTACGTTTACGGAATTATTTTCCATTCTAGTTAAATACATATATACAAATGTGAACCAGGGTAATATAATATTGAAAAATAATAATGTTTTACTTACCTTGCACAATATTAAAAAAAACAAAACGTTTTTGGCACACAATATCACAAAGTATAAATTGTTTTTTTGGGGGTTGTTTTTTTATTTTGACATTTCGTTTGACAGAGATGCCACTTAATATCAATTGAAACAAAACACTCTTTACCAGGGTTAAACATAAGTTAGTGAATAACAAAGTGGTTAGTGCAAACCCCAAAACATATGGTTAAAAATAACACCTACAAAAGTGTTAAAAGTTACTGAATCGCACTACTGGACTTGGCTGGCATGAGGTTTCAACAAGACACACAGCACGCAAAACAGTGGCCCAATCGAGAGGCAAGTTCAGTGAACAGCTTATTTAACGTTCGGGGCCGGTCAATTGGCTGCCTAGATCGTGCAATTTAACGCCTTTAGACTATTTTTTGTGAGGCTATGTTAAGGCTAATGTCTATTGGGATGAGCCCGCAGCGGTTGACTTATTGGGACGAAGGCAATATTAAAGAATTTATTCATGAGATAGCGGCTGATATGTTGGAGAGCGTATACTAAAATAGGACCCGGCGTATGAACCGTTTTCAGCGTATCCACGGCCAACATTGACATGAAGTCATCTTTAAACATTGAATTATATAGATCGTTCTATAGACTCAAATAAAAATTTTATGAATTTCTCTAAATTTTATTTGTTTTTTATTAAATAAAATCTCTGCGCTTTTAAAAATCATACCCTACATGCACGACCTAAAATAACCATCTCCACTCCAACAACAGCGTAATATAAAAGTTCAAGTCACCATGTCTTTTGGATAATCATGGTCTTATGTCAGGTATCAGAGAATACGTCCACCTACTCGTATCAGTCGCAGTCCAACGTGCTTGCCACTTAATTAAACGCAAATCTATCGCACCATCTGTAGCCATGTGTTGTGGCCTGCAGCAATGACAAAAACGGCCTCGCCAAAGATAGTTCGAAATGCAGAGCGGTCAGCCTATACACAGGGGATATCAGGTTCACATATGTAGCGTATCTCAGTGAACGTGACCATATTGATGATGCGCATAGAATAGTGATTCTTACTACATTAGTGAGTAACTTGCTCTGCAGGTGCTTTGGACCTCCTGTGTTTGGCATTATCCGCGATAGCGCAGAGCAGATTTTTATGCTTTGGAACCTATACATTTTAAGTGTTCCTGATCACAACTTCAAACTGTTTTAGTTATGCCATGGATTCTATGGAAAATGTTCCAATATTGAGTCTTATGAATTCTTTAGTCTTACGACCACTTCTGAGAGCCGCTTTAGTTTTATGGTCAGCTAGAAATAGCCCCATTGATCTGAGCCAAGACATTATTTATTACACTTCCAGTCAAATATATTCAATCGCATATGACTTTCCACAACAGTGGGTCAAGTACTGATCCTAGGGGCACTCTAGCAACGATTTTGCACTTTCTAATTCCAGCATCAATATAGCTTAGGGGCATGGTCCTATCTGGGTGTCCAATGTTAACTCTCTTTTCTATTAATTTAAGGTGAAGCTGTTACTGTTTTCAGTGATGTAGACTCTCCGATTATATATCTACGGAGTACGATTTTTACAAGCACCTTGTCTTTTGATATAAAACTCGCTAAAACAAAACTACCCCATTTCAAAAGATAATACTCCCCAAGCCTTTGCCAATTTATATAATGATGATGATGATGATTGGCGGAATCCATCCTGATTTAATAAACATCAAAATCCCATATATAATTTCCAACTGGAAATAGCAGGGACGTAACAATTATAAGATAAATGACAAAAAAGTCATTTTTAACCATTTATATTGATGAATTTATAAAATGCTTATAATTAACCAATTTTAGTGAGAGTTTTGTTTTTTTGGTTGTAAACAACCATTATAACAACCAAAAAGGTTTTTTTGTTTAAAAATAAACATTGCAAAAAAAAATATTAAAAATTCCCAATGTTAAATAAAAAGAATTTTCTCGTAACATTTTTATCTGAAATAAAAAAATAATAATTATATTCGGTCTATGGGAAATTGTTAAACAGTCATTGTTAAACAGAAATATATAAATATCACGTCTCTCGTTGCAATCAACTATTTTGCTGGCACTTGTGTCATTATGAATAACAATATGTTAAAAGCTTACTGAATAGCATCTTCAGTTAATGTCCTCTCCAACAGCTGAAAAAGATTGTAGCAACTTTTTAAAAATGTTGTCATATGTCTTTATTCGCAGTTATACTTTAATTGTTGATAAGCTGCTGTCATTCTATTGCAATATTTAGCGAAGATACAAACTAGCATTGTAAAAGTATTAAGTATTAGAGTACTGAGTATTCAATAGCATATATGTATATTTCCCGGTACTCAATAGCCGAAACTAACTACTCAATATTTTCAGAGATGCATTTCCATATTCAAATACGAAAATTTAGCTTGAAAATGTTTTACACTAATGCAACTCGTCGGCTTTGAGGAATTTTTTATTTATTACTATTTGTTCGTTTGCAACAATTAATAGGCCAGGCCGATTAGTTAGATATTTTAAATGGAGTATTAAAATAGCTAAGCCATGAATTATTATGAATTACGTGTAATAATAAAATCGAATTTTAATCTTATAAATATATTTGCTTTGAAATAAAAAAAGTATTGAGTAGTATCGAGTACTCAATTGAAAAAGTATTGAGTAGTCAAAAGTAGCCGCTTTTTACAACACTAATATAAACTTCTTTAATTCCCAAGCTGTCATTTTAAAAAATTAATAGAAAACCCAAGAAAAACTTTGTTGAAAAAAAACACTTTTTGGCCGAAAAAATCATTTTATCCAGAAAGTCACGGAATTATCAAACTGACCTCGTATCTCAAAGTAAACATGAAATTGATTAACTTTTCTATTCAATTAAATTTTTAATTGAAAACATTTGGTTTTTCAATTAAAATTGTATTCTTTCCCGTTAACCAGCTAATAATCTGATTCATTGTGTTTAAAAAACTTTAATTCTCTTGAATAAATAAAAGATTAATTTTGAAAAAAGCTCGTTAAAAACTCCAAATTTTTTTTAATTAACTTTTTTTGAAAATTATTTTTTTTAATGGTTTTACATTTTTATGTTAATTTTCTACTTATTACTTTTTTGAAAATTGCATGGTTCAGCTATTTTCGCTGGAAACTAAACTCCAACTTCCACACATTTTTTCTGTGTAAATCATAAATAATTTTAAAATATGTCAGGGTGTGTACAAATTAATCAAAATTGATTTTCTCTTCACAAACTGTTAAAACAGTAGCTGAATTATTTTATGACCTGATGCAGCTGTTGCTTAATATACTCAACATAAAACCAAACTTTTAACATCATTTTATCATTTTACACTCCTCAAAAATGGAAATGCAAACATTTCTTTGCAACGATGATTGATTGAGTGGCTTAGAAAACTTTCAAATTATTGAACGAGTTTCATTTCCTACAATATACTGCTCTCTCGCTCATCTTTCTGAAACATCTTTCGCATTGCAACTCATCTCTGGCATTAATTTCAATACCTTCATTGTCTAATACATCAAGTTTTAAAAGCAAAAACAGAAAAGTTTCTTTTAAATCGTGTATTAGATTTTGCCTTTATTTGGTTTAGTAGTTGTTAAGTTTATGTACTCGTAGCTGTAAACCATACATTTTGCATTTCCTCTCTGGCACTCTCGTGACTGGTAGTGTGAATATTTGAGTTTTAAGTGCATAACTTGTCTTCTCGTTATTACCCTGTTTCTATATAATATAGATACATTAGAGTAAATATGTGTATCTACACATATGGCCAAAATAATAAGCACATGATTATTTTCCATTTTCTAAGTGCTGTACTTTCACTTCTTTTGAATGTGATTTGCCAAATATGAGACGAACGACACAAGCCTAGGTGCTTGCATCAGTCTAAACTATAAGGATTCACAATTGCGCAACCACACGGCAAAAAGGCTGACTACAAAACTTTTGATGGGCATGACACTGCCCAATATTCCAATCAGAAAGTTGTATCGTGCCGGGAACTTAATGCGTATGCAAAGATTCGGTTCGGTAGAAGTAGTTGATAAAATAATATTTAATTTGTTTATTTAATGTGATTATTTTTCGAACAATTTTGTTGTTATTAATTTTTTTTTAATCCAAAGTGATTATTATTATTGTTGTCTAAAGTTCGTAACATTTTTAGTCAGAAAGAATTGGACATGAGACAATATTCCAAAAGAACAAGGGAAAATTTAAACATCAATTAATTTCAACTTACACGGCAGAACAGAAACCACGTTGTTTTTCGGGATCCGCTGCACTCCCATCATCAGTGTTCAAGTGTGTTTCCATTTAGCCGCCACTGTTTAGGTGGTTTGGTTGAATGTGATTTAAAATTTGTATTTATACAAAGATTGACTGCTGAAGATATACATAATAAACAATCTTCAATTATCATTAATTATAGTATGAGACTCTTTTACTAAATGGAAAATTATCAATAATAACTCAAAAAAGCAAGCCATTTATTTCACAAGAAAAAGGAAAAAGTGTTATTTACCACAACGTTGTCTTCTATTCGAAACTATTAATATACCCTGGGTCCATAAAGTTAAATACTTAGCTGTTTATTTAGACCCAAAACTAAACTTTAAAAAAAATGTTTCATAAACTATTGACAAAGTAAATATTACTAAAAGAATACTATATCCATTCATCAATAGAAAGTCCAAACTAAGTATCGAAAATAAAATAATTGTATTAAAATTCATATTCCATACAATAATGTTTTATGGCCCTGTTTGGGCAAATACAGCTAATTATCATATTAAAAACTTACAAATATTACAAAACAAGCTATTAAAAAAAATGACACATATAAAATTCCTTGGTATTATTCAACAAGAAGATTGCACAATATTGACAACAACGAAATGGTTAACGTTAAAATCCAACGGCTGAAACAAAATTTTTGTCAGAGTTGTCAGTTATCTCAGTATCAGCATATCATCAACGTGGTTTTTCTCCCTTAATTTTAAATAAAAAATGATTTCTGAGTAGAAAAGATATAATTGAACAAAAAAATTGAATTGAAGAAAGCAATATTTACCTTTTGTTGCTTTAGTGCAACAAAGTCATATCGATAAAAATAAGAATTGGAAAGATACTGAGGAAAGAATACACTGAAAAGAAAAATCAATCCATCTGCACTTAAATCAATCCCAAGCGGTGTTAAAAGTACGGTAATCCCAGATTTACTAAAATCAAGTACAGAAAGATTCATTTAAGTAGGAACTAAAAGTTCCCAATTTAATTTAAGAATTTTTAAGTTGATTTAAGATTTTTCACGTGATTAAAGAATTTTATACTAATTTTAAGAAACTCCAGGGTTGCTTTTCTAAAGTAGTATCGTTTTCGACTTGATTCGACTTGATTATTGTTATTTTTACTCAAAATTTTAAGTACAACTCGTACTCAAAGTAAGTAGAAAATACTTCAATTTAGTACGGCGTTTTTCTTTCTGTGTACCTTCTTTATATGTAAACAATTTTTCAGAACTATATCAGAATCTGAGCCCCAGCCATATATTTTGAAAAGTTTTTCTTGGGATATGAACCACGTTATAATAAAAGGGCGGCGTGTACTTATTATTGTGTCCATATACGAGTACAGACGTATCACAGTGGTTCCAATTAGAAAAAAGGATAATAAATCTGTATCTTGGAAAGTTGCTTACCGATCACAAAACGATGTATGTAAAAATCATAAAAGAGGACTTAATCTTCAAAAAACATAAAATACATTATTTCCTTAAAACTTATTTGTAACAAACATATTTATACATTCGTGTTAATATCGGACTGCAGGAAACATAAGAGGTAGAAAAAACCGAAAATATGTATTTTTTTCATAATTTTTAATCAAGTTTGTACCTGCTATATTTTAACAAATGCAGTCAAAGCTCGGTATACGGATTTTCCGATACAACTAAAGGGCCTTGTACACTATAATACTTTGTATTAAGACTTGTCAAAAACTGTAATAATACGTGCAAGTGTGATAGTGTAAAAGCACAAACAAAACAGATCAAAATGCAAGAAGATGCAAGGAGCAAAAAATCAGCTGAGCTGTCAAGACCACCTGTTATGAATTCGCCTTGCTATGAAGCCATCATGGTTTTCCATGCCCAAGATAGTCAACTTTGACGCCCTGTAGCCCACCGTGTGTTTCAAAAGGGTGCTCCAAAAACATTCAACATTCTTAAAGCTGATGTCTTCCTCTATGATTTTTATATACATTATATTGTAATCGGTTTACAACTTTCCAAAATACAGATTTATTACCCTTTTCTCCAATTGCAACCACTGTGCGTATGTGTGTACCGTACTTGTGTGTAAATATATTTTACCATTTCCCAAAGTCATCATCGGAAAAAGTTACTTAACTGAGGCAAAGTTTCTACATAATAATGCGAATTATATTAACTGATGTTTTATACAACAATCTTAGCTAAATGTAGTAAAAAAAAGTAGGAAGAAACCAATGAAGCATGCTAAATATACCGTGTGCACCAAATACAAGTATATTATTAAATCATATGTTCTTTTGGCACTGCTATATTTTTTGCTTATCCAAAATATTAACTATCAGTCTATATCATACTCCGCAGACCAAAATAAGTCGCTTTACTCTTGAACAAAGTTGGGAAATAAAGAGAAGTAACACTCAGGCAATTAGTATGCCTACCAACTAAATACTAGGTGTGTTACCTTCTTTGGGAAAAAGATAGTAAGAGAGGACAGGTGGTGAAAGTGAGAAAGCTTAATGTTTACAACTCTGAGATTGTGCGTTGTGTTAGGTTTTAGATCAGTGTTGCAGCGCCTCTGTTGTCAAATAGGCTCATTAAATGTATTAAGCTGCGTAGCCATTTTATTAATTATTTTACTTCGCCGGCGATTTTGCTACAATACCGACGAAGGAGGGCGCTGTGATGTCCGCTAGCATACACCAGTATCAATTGCTGCCAGTACTTTTCAGTGACCAGTGCTACGCCTTCATCACTTAAACACTCCGACAACAGCAAACACAATGGCATACTAATGCACATCTGAAAAATGCTGGAGGTTATGATTTGTCTGAAGCTGGGCTCGAACCCACGTTCTTAGACATTATTTGCTTTGTATTAAACGCCCTAACCTACTTCAGCCAACAGCACAAATATTACAAAATTATTTATAACACAGTGCAACTCAAAAAAAATAACCATATAAGGACTCTTTTGCAGCTACCTAAGCGCTACCTGAACCGTATTAAGAATCATTTGTAAGAAGTTTATATTTTTTAAAAATATGTTTATTGAGGTCTTAGGTACATTTTTGTAGATGATTATTTTCTTGAATTTTTAACGGTTTGCTATTTATAGACCTGAACAGTGGAAAAAAGGTAAAAAACAATCGATTTTTTTTTTAATTTTTTGCGATTTTCGGATTGAAGATGAAGATTTTTTTATTTTATGTGTTCACAATTTTTATTCTTTATGACAAGATCTACAACTTTGCCTTAGAGAGTAAATCCGATTTCCGAACGATTTGCAAGATATCAGCCTGAGAAAATGATCAGTATTTTGCAAAAAATGACACCGAGGGCCCAAATCTTTGGAGGCCCTTAAAAAAGGGCATGGCTTTGGACAAAACTGGGAGACACGGGTCTTCTTTTTTGGTCTTTTTTCAGGGACTGAAAATAACAGTTATTTTGAAGTTTTAAAACAAAAAAAGCATATAGAAGTAAATGTCGGAAAACGGATTCAAGTATACCATGTTGATCCTTATGCATTAGTCTATGATAAAATATGTTGCTTTTTAAAATTTTGATTTTTATTTTTTCGAGCAAGAATAAAAGTTAGTTTTTGTTTTTTATTTTTTTGAACGAATATAAAATTATTTTTTTTATTTTTATTTTTTCGAACGATAATAAAGTTATTTTTTTCTTTTTATTTTTTCGAGCCAATATCAAGTATATTTTAAACATCAAAATTTAGTTTTACTATCAAAAATTGTACCGCAACTCTCCTAGAATTAGTTTGAGGGCTGAAAAGGTCTCTCTACACTAACTTGTGTCGCAGGTACAGAATGCACAACAAAAGCCAGTCTACGTAGCCAGGGAAGTACATATTTCTTACTATTCCAGTATTCCATCAAATCCTCATCGACATCCATTCGTTTTTCTGTATAGTTATCAATTTCATAAAAAGCTTTGCGATAATTATCATTAATTATTATGCCGTCATCATCATCATCATCAGAGGAACAGTTTAAAATTTCCATTTCTCGCAAACCACTTTTTAGTAAAGAACATGAGTTTTGAACGCAATTTTCGTCAACTAAAAATAGGTCATCTTCGCCATCTGTTGGCACGATAGGCTGATCGTTTTGCTTTAATTAATAAAAACATTTACTTACCTTAAAAACATAACTTACCTTTTTTAAATTTTGAATTTGTTGAAATTTTTTTTTATAAATTCTTTATAGTAACTCTGGTTAAAGTAAAAACGATGAGTAAATTGTAAATACCCGAACAACTCGTAACTCAAGCAAACCAGCGCCCACCATTGATTTAGAATAGTATACAAAAATGTGAGAAATCACAAAAAATGTGATCATCATGGGAATTTTTTATGCACATTAAAATAAAAATTTGATATTAACTAAATTATTGTAACACGTACATTTCGTTAGAAAATAAATTTTATACCTTTAATTGTCTGAGTTTTATGAAAAAAACGAAAAATTATTACGGTCCCTGTCTTTTATCACGTAGTGGTGTCCGCATATGATTTATTTTTCCATGACTTCAAAAATTACACACAGTGTAAATTAAGTGCTGTGATGCACAAACTGTGCGTTTGTTAAAAATAAATTGTTGCCGAATTGCTGATTCAGCGCTTCACCGATTGCTGTAAATCTGGGCAAGAAGTTCGCAAGACTGCATTGGAAGTTGAGAACACTCATGGCCTCCTTCGTCGTACGGCGCGCACCTACGCAGATGTGGCTGTTGTAGCCAAAGATGAGTCAGCAGCGAACACAAAGAAGCCAATACTTCCGACTTATTACGGCCTGAGCTGGAAGATATGAACTTTGATAATTCTTGGTTTTAGCAGGATGGCCCACCATGTCACACAGCTCATCAAACAATTGATGTTTTACGCAATAAGTTCGGTGATCGTGTTATCAGTCGTCTCGAGCATGTCTTTAGGGTATTTCTTGTAGGCTGCCATTAATGACCGTTGCTATGCGATTAATCCACACCCTTGAAGCTAAGTCCTTCGAGGGATAGAACCAGAAAGCATCTTGTTAAGCTCTTGGAAATATATACTGTCAGCATTAATTTCTGCGAAGCCAGTCGCGGCAGTCACTTAAACGAAATAGTGTTCTACAACGAGAATATTTGTTGTTTCTAATAAAGCCATGATAAATCAAAATAAATTAAGTTTTATATTTTTTAAGTGATTATTTTTGGATCAAATTGGTTGTTAGAAGTTTTTAATCCAAAGTGATTATTATTTTGGCTAAAGCTCGTAACGTTTTCGAAATTAAGTTTAGTTCTTTTTATTTTAAAAAGATACTTGTATTCAAACCACTCATGAACTCATATTGAAAAGATAAGTCATGAACAAAACTTAACTACACTCAAAGAAATCTTTGTTAATATTAGCACTACGAGCAAATAGTGTTTGTGTAAAGAAGAACTTTTTTTCTTGCCCGACTTAATAAAGTTCGATTGCTCACTGGAATCACATTAAAGCTGCGACAACAAGCGAGAATTTAATGGGTAAAGTTTTCTAAACAGTCATTATTTCGGGCAACAAAGAACGAAGAAATGTTTGAAAGTTTAAAGGAAGGAAGACACACGTGTTTAAGTCTGAAACACACATGCATTTACATACACACCAATACATATTATGCATATGGCTGTGTGTGTGAGAGTATGTATGTGTGTGTTTGCGAGTACTTGCCTCTTTCATACGGCTGTGTAATAAATCATATGTTGTTTCTTGTTGCTAGAATATTTTGAAAACTTTTTAATAGCTGTTATTATGGAAATTTCACCAAAAAACAATTATGGCAAAAATGTTAAGAATTGTATGAAACAATTTAAAACAAACCACAAAAAAAACACCAAAAATATTCAACATAATAATTAAAAACAGCATGTTTCTTTTCAGGAAAACACATTTAAAGCAAGAGTTTCATAATTATGCATTAAAAAGTTTAAAAAATTGTTACAGTGGGTACAATTACAATAGAGCAGAGCTGTAAATGAATCATTCTTTTTTGATTTTAATTCATTACGAATTAGGTAAGTTTTGAATTAATTTTTTCACAACAAAAAAGAATTGAATGAAATATGAATCAATTCCAACGATTTAGGCTCTTGAATTAGATTGATTGCAACTCATTTTTGATTTTTTGAAATTGTCAAAGTGAATTGCAATTAATTTCTAATTTCTTTGAATTGAATTGATTTTGAATTAATTCAAATGAATTTCAATTCAAATGAATGAAATCATAAATGAGTTGCAATCAATCAAATTCAAGAGTAGATCTAGGGGGAATGAAAAATGGAAATGTCTACTACCAAAATGAAAATATTCAGTACAAAAATTGAAAAGCCTTGTCCAGTATATCATAGAAATTTCAAATCTAAGAATGTTTTGTCTTTGCACTATACTTGCTGTCTTTTACATACAAAAAATAATTGAATAACAAAACGACAGTGATGTTTACTGCATATTTACTTACAAAATCAATTCAAATTTCAATCAATTCAATTCAAATGAGTTGGTAATGAATTAATAATTCTTTTCTAATTCATTTGAATTAATTCAAAATCAATTCAATTCAAATGAATGGGAAATGAATTGCAATTTACTTTGGCAAATTCATTTGAATTGGAGACGAATTGCAATTCATTTTTGCCTAATTCGCTTGAATTGATACAAATTTCATCCAATCCATTTTTTCGCATGAAAAGAATTAATTCAATATTTGCTAATTCAGTGCATGAATGATTCGCGAATTAATTCAAAAATGAATGAGTCATTTACAGTTCTGCAATAGATTAAGTATTAAAAGGGGAATCTTGCTTCTTCATATTTGCAACCTCTCAAAGGATATATTTATCCCGGTCCCTTAAGTGGAGCGAAGTAAGCAAAAATCTATGCCGCCCTGCCTCTGTTTGTTATCAATTATAAGCAGAGTTATTGAATTGAAAATTTGTTAAAATGAAATAACTTCAACAAATTGAATCTTTTATATATCAATTGGTCAGTCCCCGTTATCTGCCTGCTCCGCTAAGCTTGCCTTTTGTGGATCCATATTAGTTACAATTAAAGGTTGTATTTCGCTTGGTGCAAATTCTAAAAGAGGTTTTAAAGTGATTTCTAAAAGTGTTCGGAGTCCCCTTCACCGTCCAATCAAGCGTTTTGTCGACCTATCGCTTGATGAGTGACTCAATCGCCTTCACCGTCGCACTGTGCCGCCTTTTCCCGAAACCCGTGGTAAAAATACAAAATAAATGAATGAATACATCATATAAATTTCTTCTTACTGATCCCATTTCAAAACGTTGATGGAGCTGCTCAAACTCGACAATTTTTTATAAAGCAAAAGAAAGGTGATTTAAAAAAATACACTTTAGAATTGTGCCAGAAACATTAGTTTTTTAAAGTTATGTATGTTTATTTTTTATTAAAAGAAATAAAAAAATGTTCACCAGGTTCCCTACTTTTTCAACAGTTGCCTTTTTTCAGACACCCTATATTTAAGCAATTTTTTTTTTTAAATATGGAGCATATCTAAAAATGGCTAAAAACGGTCTCGCCCATATTTTCACCTGTCAACGCGCTAACTATTTCAACCTGAAATAATAGTTTGTCACGAATTTTTAAAACCTGCTCTCTGAATAATAGTTACAAATTAACAATATTGTTTTGGGGTTTGATAACCATTATATTTTGTTTTTGTTTTTTTGGGCTTCCATAACCATTACAAAGTATTTTATATTTTTTTTTGGTATTACATATTCTTATTTATTTTGGAAATATTGTTGGTTTATAAGGAATCATATATGAGGACGGAGTATTACGAATTCGGTCCATTTTGCTTAATATTCGAGATATTGGCTGTTTTATGTTTTAACGGCGAGATTTGAAGCGCTTTAGAGCAGAAATTAGTTGCAGTGATTCTCTCAGGCCAACCGAAAGTTAAGGATGTTAAGAAGTAATTATTTTTTTTAAATGTTTATTTTTGTTCGCTCGATCCCGCAAGCGAATCTAAGTCCTACTGGTTTCAGAGTTAACATCATAAGCATGGTACTCTGTTCATCATTTTGTGCGAACTATTGTCAAAAGTCCATATAAAATTCATGCGAAATAATTGCAACATAATATGGCCGAAATGTTTCTGGCAACATATTTTTCAACTGCGAAATAATGTAAGCACCACTTATTTCATGCGGAATTGCAAACAACAGTTGATCAGATATTTGTGTGCGTTGTGGTGTTAATTTTAATTTTGCTGCTCAGAAATAATTAAGATAATGGAGAATAATCTAAATATAATATAAAATGAAGGTGAGTACTTTTTGCAGAATGTGTGCAGCGATTTGCATTAATTATTATCTTGCAGTACAAGCTCCTAAAATTGTTTTGTTGTCCATTTGTTTTAATTCTTTTTAAATGAACACATTTTTTTGTTTTTATAAGAGAAACAATATTGCTCATTTCAAGGCAATAAAACCGATAAATTTGTTATAAATCCTGGTATTGTCGCCACTGATCAGTTGTCAAAATTTTCAAAGGATATAATCAATGATGCTCAACATTTTTCGCAAATTTGAACAGAGTACTAAGCTTTAGCTACTACACCAACAGCACTCACTACTCAATGGTATATAAATAGAAGTTTATTAAGAAATTTCGTGTATTTAAAAGAAATCGGGAAAATATGCCTAAAACTGTATCAAAAAATTTGTGGATCCTGATCAAAATCAATAAAATAAGTTCGTCCTTGTGCGAATACAGGGTGGCCCAAAATGAACGAAGGGGTTTGAATTGCTTATAACTTTTTTATTTAAGACATAATTATAATTTTTTTTTATGCAGAATATAAATGGGGAATATTTTAAGTTTAGTTATGAAAAATAATATCTCGCAAGTGGTGGCCATTTGCTGTTTCGCATATTCGTACTCTTTCCAACACATTTTCCATCACCTTTCGCAAAGCTACAGGTGTTATGTTGTTTATTTCGTCGCATATATTGCTATTTAACTGCTGGATGGCTCTGGGCTTATTAGTGTAGACTTTTCCTTTCAAATAACCCCAAAGAAAACACTCTGGAGCGGTTAAATACGGTGAACGCGGAGGCCAATTAAAATCATTTGTACGCGAAATAATTCGTTCACCAAAGAGTCAAAACGATGGATCGTTGATTTGAAAAATAAAGCTCAACAATTTCCCCAAGTCTTCTTTACAAAATACTAAAAAGAAAAGAAAAAAAAAATTATAATAAAAAAGTTATAAGCAATTCGAGCCCCTCGTTAGTTTTGGGCCACCCTGTATAAGTCAGTGTGCATGGTTATAGAAGACAGAAAAATAAAAATCTTTTGTAATGATTATAGAAGACCAAAAAAAAAGTAATAATCTTTCATAATGTTTATGGCAGGACGACAATTTACTGGGCAATTTATAATTATTATTACAGGACCTATTTTTTCAGATATTTTTTTTCATAACCTATTACATATTTAAAAAATAATAACAGTCATTTCGGGTCCAAGGTCTTCACTGTCCGTTCGAATAAGGGAAATAATGCTGAAAGAGGTCTCTATTTGAGAGCCTTATTTAAGGCTGGAGAACTTTGCTGATGAAAATCTCTACTATTACGGGTCGCCCTTCTCTCCACAGAATGTTATTTTGGAAATTCTCGATTTTTTTATGAAATTGCATTTTGAGATATAAAAAGGCATTAGAAATATTTGGTGCTGGTTCCTGTTCAAAATTGGAGGAGTTTGAAATAGTTGCAGCTGACCAAAGACCTATTTATGCTTTCAAGGGAAGCAGTACGCAATCTGGACTTTGTACTGGCCAGCTTATTGGTAAGGAACTTACAAGGATCATGCAGTGGTAGTGGCTTAAGCCCACTTTAAGGTAAGAAGGATCTTAGAAAAAAATGTTACAGGTCTAATGCTTAAGCTAGTGATAAATTTCGTCCTACCAACGGATCTTTAATAGTTGCTGTCGCCAAACAACTAATCTGAAAATCATTTAGTGCGAGAGTTGGTAATTAATTACAACTCCTCAGCACGATGTTGCTGATCGAATAACGTAGATCTTTCAACGAGATGGCTAGACATTTGCGAATGGCTCTAAACTGAAGTCAAGGCCACACAACTTGTGTTAATAACTGTATTGCGGTGAACATTGCTAGACAGGGGCTGATGCTACACAGTTGAATAGTGAGCCATTTTACTGGAGTTCCCTTAGCATTCTTATTTATCTAAAGAAAATTTAAATCGTACATTTGAACCAGTGAAGCCATATTCAGTTTCAATTTTATTTTTATAACCAAAACAGTGATCAGCAAAAAGCAATAAAAATTTAAATATTCCAAATATTTGCTTGTTCGCTTGCATACATATTTAGTCACACACTCTTACATAAATGCATATCCAACAGTAAAACGCAGAAGTAAATAGGCCTCTTAAGAGGCCATATTTAGCGCCCACAAGGACCTTGACTCCCATTTGATAATCATAAATATTTTCCATGTTAATACTGTAGGCCTTCCACGCTGGCTTCCTCTTGCCGGAAGGTTCTAAAAGCCTTGATGAAAAAAGTATTTCTGAAGTCCTTCCAAAGAAAAGGCTTGAATGCATTTTCAATTCGTGATGCAATAAAAAGTTTTTACTCATGCAAGCTAATGCACCTTATATTTTTGGCTCACATGAGTGGAAAAAGCTTTATCTGAAACAGGAAAACTCACGCTCACGAAATACTTCCAAAAAAAAACATTAAAATAATTTAAAAAAATTTTAAAATCGTATGAAAATCACGTTAGTGTTGCCTATCTCTGTTTTCAAGGTAGAACAAGATAAATAAAAGATCTTGCCTGGAAAGCATTTTTAAAAAATCTGTAAATAAAACTGAAAAAATGGGTTTCGCAAAGGTCTAAAATTTTTTTAGCAACGCTTATATAGTTTTTTCGAGTCCCACACACAAAATATAAAAAGGGAACGCAGCTAAAAAACTTTTAATCTTTTTGGCAGCTCAAAAAACTTCAAAAATAAGATAAATCTTATGATAACACTGCTTGAATGATTATTAATTTCAACCGATCACTTTGAAGCTTACTTATTTAATTTGCTTTTTTAAATTTTTTTTGTAAGGGGGGGTTTCCATTATTTTGCTGCTGCTAACAAAACAAAAGATTAAAATCAAAATACTTCGGCCTTTCTTGTAAAAGGCGGGAAGTTAAAATGTTTATCGGATCTTTTTGTAGAGAGACTGGGCCTTTAAGAACACCTTCCTTAGCAGGCCAGTAAAAATGGTAATGAATAGAAATTATGAGCTTAGCAGGACTTCAAGAAGGGCATCAATTTGAAGGCCTTTTAATTTTTAACGCTCTGCATGACGCACACACACACACACACTAACGTAAAGCTTTGCAATGCTTAAGTGGGTATTGAAAATTTTAAATAAATGTCAAACTTAATGACATTTTTAAAAGAAACATGAAGTCAAACGAATGCAGCTCGCACATTTAAAACTCAAAACAATATTGTTGTTAATTTAGCACACCAACTACAACAATGATAAAAAGAACACCAACAACACCAACAACAACATTGCTTGTAAATTGTTTGCTGCATTGTGTGGTAGTAGGTAAGCACTTCATGTTGCAGCAATTTTTTAACATGTTTTTATCTGAAGGCAGCACAAAAAATTTTGACTAAGAATGTTCACAGTGGTTAATAACTTAAAGACGTTTTTGAGACAAAACTAATGCCGTTTTCTTTCCTAAAAAATTTAACATTTCTTTTAGTTTTTTTTTTCAAAAAAATCGCTATTTAAAGTTTTCTTTTTAATGAACTCGCTATTCTAAAAAAAATCATTACATTGGCAATTTTTAATAAAAAGGAAAAAGGTGTAGCATTTTTCTTTAGAAAAGAAGACGCCATACCTTATAAAATAACTAAATTAAATTAAGGTTATTTTATAAAACAAGAGAGAATTTGCTCTTAAATGGTGCTTCAACAATCAATTGGTTTTTGCTTTTAACGCCTTTTTCGAGGGGTTGAACCATTTCTAGATTTCAACAATCTGTTATAAGTATAAAAATGAATCTTCTTATACTTCTTATAATATATGGAGCAATTTTGCCAATAAATATGTATATTTAAAGCCAATTTTTTTTCAGAGCAGCAGTATTTCGTAAAGGTCTGTAAATTAACTGCATTCTACCGAAAGTCGGTTTGATTCTTCATACGAATAACCGAACAGTGTTTTGAAAATCTTTAACCCTTCAAAAATAATTTATGAAAAACTCTGCCATTGCATTCAATAATTGTAGACGTCTTCTAACTCATTTAAAGGGTTAAAGCTCATCCAAGTTTCTTATTGCAATTGACTGAAGAAAAAAAAACAAAAAACAAGAAGTTTAAAATGACAGTCTTTTAATGATGCCAATAATACAAGGTGTAATAAATTATGCACGTACGTCGTTTGTATAAGTGTGTGTGCGCGTTTGTGTATGTTTGTGTATATAGAAGTTTGTGTTCAAGTATCTGTAGAAGTTTAAGAGTTGTTGAGTGTATCCACGGTTACGTCATGATATTCATGTCAATGTTATTTACAAGTCATTGATATTCATGTAACATTATAAAAGACAATTTGTTGTTACTGACATTCTTGTCGCTGTTGTTCTGTTACTGATTCTGGTGAATAACCTACAACTTGTCAGGAGGAGTAGAAGAATGTGTGCATGTTTTTGTTCTCTAGAGGAATTTCTTATATGGAGTTTTTTCTTTGTTTCTCCTGTACACAAGTTTATCACGTATGGGTATTAAGAGCTTTAAGTTTTCGAGGAAATTACAAAATAGTTGTTAACAAAATTTTGCAATATGAGAAGTTTATATTCGTTGGTTTTTTAATATATTAAATAATGTTGAACTGTACAAAAAGAATTTAAATGTTTCAGAAATTTTTTATTACAAATATTAAGGAAACATTTGTTAATTGAGGGAAAGCCTGGTCCACAATGTCGAACGATATCGTTATTTTGTAAAATTACATTTAAAACAAAAAATTTCTTAAATTTTGTTTTTATCATAAGCTAGGGAATTTTAAGCTAGAAAATTTTTATAGACTAGACGTTGAAAATTAAGCTTTCAAAGAACTGAACTTGTTCTGCAGAAGTGGCGCGAATTCGGTGCGATTCTAGTGGTTTTTGGAAAAAATCTGTCATTTCAGGAAGATACTGTTGATGTGTTTTTTTTGTGTGGATTTGAAGTGATGTTCATTATGTTTAACAAAATATGATATATTATTTTCTCATAAATTTTATTTTATTTTTTTCGATATTATTTTATTTATTTTTTTCTATCTATTACATTTTGCTTCCATTTATTTTATGGTGCTTATAATTTTTATTTCAGATAGTTTTATTTTAGTTAATATAATTTTAATTTATTTGATTATATTTTATATTATTACATTCTATTTTATTTTATTTAATTTTTTCTTTTTCATTTAACATTTAATTATTATTATAATTTAATTAATGGGTAAACTCAGATTTGAACTCAAGCCAAAAATTCATGTCAATATAAACCTAAACAGTTCAACAAATTACGCATACTCGTAGATATTAATTATCTTTTTTTTTGGTTGTTTTATTTCAGGATATTTGACTTTATTTTTTTATTTTATTTATATTATTTTATAAAAATTCTTTATTATGTTTTGTTTTATTATTTTAGTTTTATTTTGTTTTATTTAATTTTAATTAACTAGTTTTTTATTTAATGTCACTCTCTTTCATTTTATTTTATTTTATTATATTTTATTTTATTTTCCTTTTTTGTTTAATATCATTTTATCAATTATAATTTAATTTAAATTTAATTTATATAATTATATGAACGCGGGAATGGCTCTGGGTTATTTAATTGTCTAATATTTTGTTTCGAAAATAAACAAAAATTTAAATCATTTTATCATTTTCATTCGAATTAATCCAACTTTTCGTTTGTTTTTTAAAAACTTCTTCAGGGGTGACGGTTTTATTACAAACGATTTATAGAATTGTCAATATTTCATTAACTCAGTTAAAGATCTGCGATACTATTATTAAGTTGATTATTGAGTTTGCGTTGTATTGTACCAATTTATTTATTTACTTATTATTGATATCTGTTTTAACTTTTTTAGAATAATAAGAACTAATAAATAAATGCTATAAATCATTTCTTTTCTTATAAACCACACATCCCTAAAGAAGTTTATTAAAACCAAACCAAATTGAATTGAAAATGTTCTTAACTTTAAAGTAAAATTAATTAAATTTTTTTTATTTTTTTTTTATTTTTTATTTATTTAATTAAATTTTCTTTTATTTAACTTTTTTAGTTATTTTATTTTTAGTTGCGCGTCGCTGATGATGAACGGCAAGTCTGTCCGAAATGCATACACATTGCCAAATAAATTATTCGATTTTGTTTAACAATAAATATCTAATTTTATAAAAAGTTTTGATTGTTGAGAGGGTTTTTTTAACTCGTCTATATTAATGCATTTAATTTGCTTTTTAAAATTTGTTGTATAAAGTAAGAAGTTTGAAAATTTTCAAAGTTGAGGTCTACTGATGATTTGGCATAAGCACCAATTAAATGCATGTACATTAATTAATTTCTGTTCTGCCGTGTAAGTTGAAATTAATTGATGTTAAAATTTTCCCTTGTTCCTTTGGAATATTGTCTTATGTTCAATTCTTTCTGACTAGAAATGTTACGAACTTTACACAAAATAATAATCACTTTGGATTAAAAACTACTAACAACCATTTTGTTCGAAAAATATTCACTATAAATAAAAACAATTAGCTACTGGCTTGAGCCTTGCACTGTTTGCGGTCACATAACTATTTAAAATTTATCAAATAAATCAAAAATACTCAACTAGTTGACAAAAACCAAAAAGCAATAATACTTAAATATTAATCAAACCATAAAAGTTTGTCTTAAGTAAAAACAAAAATTAGAAAGAAAAATGGTACACGAGATAAAAACAACGTGTAGCATGAGTTAACTTAACGTAAACTAGTGATGGTAAAATTTGAATATTGATAGTGGTATTGTAAGAACAACGAATAATACAAATAACTCTCGTATCCTTTTTCTATAATTTATTTGTATAAATACAAATTTGAAATCACATTCAACCGAGTTACCTAAACAGTGGAAACATGGAAACGAACACTGATGATGGGAGTGTAGCGGCTCCCGAAAAACAACGTTGTTTCTTTTCAAAAATATCCTGTCTCTGAAGCTGGAATCAAGCAAACATACGCACAAAATGTTATTCGATATGGTTGGACGGTTTCGGAGATTAGCGTAAGCGAACATAAGGACACGTGAATTTTATATATTAAAACTTAGATAAACTAAGAAACATGCTGCCATTCTCTTAAATGAAAATTGAAGATATCTACAACCTCAAACATGTTTGAAGAGGACATTAAATCCAACATTTAAAAAAAACTTGTATGAATTGCATTTGGCAAAGAGAGAGTGCAGCTGGAACATACTTTATTTCTAATATGTATTCGCCATAGAAGCAGCCAAGAAAAGAGAAAAAAAAAACAAATCATCATTTAAATTTTACTATTGCTTTTCTTAACTACGAGTATTTGCCATGTGCTGGCTGAATCTATAAATAATTGCAATAGACATTTGTTGTAACTTAAAGTTGCTGCTTTTCATTGTTTACTGCTTGGTCTCTGGTCATCTTTTCCTTTGCCAGTTGCATCATCAATTTCTTCCTTCTTTGTGAGTAGGAAAGTGTTTGCACACAAATAGATGGCGAAGAAACTGGTGCTGGCTTTTGTCTGTTAAATTTTGCATCTTCAAAAGTGTCCGATCAGCAATTTTATCTAAAGTGTGTAAGAAGAGAAACATTGGACAAACAACAAAGAAGTCTTAAAATAGACAAGGATAAATTTCCATAGACATGACAACAATCGAAAGTTTTAAACTATTAATTAGTCACGAAAATAAGCTGAGTGTGTAAGATCAATGTGTTTTAGTTTTATCTGCTTATTGCAAACTTTGTTGGCTGGTTAAAGTGTAAAGAAGTGACAGTTAATTTTGATAACAAATTTTTAACATGACACTGAACAGTTTTATTAATTGGGGATACCGAGGAGAAGATTTAATATTATTAAAAAAGTTAAGCAAGTCATTTAGATAGCTGAGGCCAAAAATATGTGTTTTTATAGTGATTTCAAAAGCGGACTTTTCGTAAAACTTTTATTTGTTTCATATTATTGTTAGCTGTCTAATATATTCAAATGCCCTAAATAATGAGTTTGTAGTTGTGGTTACAGTGTTGTGAAGGTCGGCAGCCACCAGATCAGCTTCGAAGGATCTATATTTGTTGTTTGTGCTGGTTGGTCACACTGCACAAGTGCATTTTTGAAGATCCCGATTTATATCGCGGCACATTTTGGCCATCCTAAAGAGCTTATCATTGTCAATGGTAGTTGTGTTGCAGCGACTTTGTTCCCAGCTACCGAAATCTGTTTAGACGGACCATAAACAAATTGCAATCGGCAGTTGGAGTTCAATCACTGTTTGGCGGTATCAAAGTGTATTTTATGAATATTAATTGAACACCGGCAATAAAATAATTTGAATTCAAACTCGAATTCGAACTTTAAAGCTTTAAAAGTAAATAACAATATTTTTATTCAGATAAAAAACACAGAAACCTTCAGTGAACTCACCTTTATGCAAATAGAGACATTGACTGACCTACAATGTTCAATAACTCTTCTAAGCAAATCTCTTAATTAATAAACATTTGAAACCAATCACATCTCTGACTTTTGCCACAATTCCCTCATTAATTAACAAGTTTTCAACTTTATATACACATCTAGCATATTCGATTAGCTCATCTCTTATTTTTATTTATTATTGAACAAATAAAAGAAAGAAAAAAAAATAAAAAGTTTGCCTTTTATGTTAAATTTTATTGTATGCACACTTTTGTTATGTCTTCCCTTTTGTTAAGATGATGTCATATGTCAAGATATGCAGGCATCTATGCAACGAAGTAAAATGACTGCCAAAGTAACAAACCAAACAACTAACCAAACCTTAAAACGATTCCAACATTTAACCAAAATGAAGAAAGACAGCGGCAGCAGCTTCCCAACTGAATAACACGAGTGAGTAACTCTTCACGAAATTCAAATTGTAAGCGTACAAAAGTATTAAAATTTTAAGGAAATTCGTGTGATGTTTAGCCTCAATAGTTGGATTCGAATGTTTGCAATGTGTATTAATTAATGATTTTAGTGAGTAAATTGATACGCCATAAATTACAAGGGACAAAGTGGACAGCCCATAGAACTCTGATATGATGAGTGCAAGCACTAATGGTAAGACCAGCAGCTTCTCCTGTGCATCAATACTCGACCCGCACTAAAATCTTGCGAATCTTGTGACAATATGCTCCGTTTCCGCCAGTGCCACGAAATTTACTCCCCACATTGTTGATAGTAAGAGACTATTTAAGTAAGTCCATCTCGCCTCGGGACTATATTCACCTTTCTGCAATTTTCATTTAGGTTTAGTTGAACCGGAAGCACCCAAATAGAAATTGTGAGAAAGTATTTTAATTTTCGGCTCCCGAAAACAAACACTGACATATTTCCCTCACTCAGAAAACTTCATACGACCATTGATGCAGTTTCCTGACCAGGTTGATGATATTCTTGAGGAAACTCTAGACGCAATAAATAAGCATTGGTTTTTGGTAGGACGGGAAAACAGCGTCAAAGTGTCTTGAATATCTTGTTATTGAACCACCCCATACTTCTTTCTTAAAGATAATTAATTGAATTCGGCAAAACATGCCATACAGCCTAGGCTGTCTGTAATTTTTTCTTTTTGGAGCTCGGCGGTAGTATCTGGTCCAGAACAACTTCAGTCTTGATGCCATCACTAAAGGTAACCACCTGTCACCGAGGTCGTACCTTGGCAGAACACTTCTTTGAGTTTCAGGTCTCATAAAATCAATGTAGTCTGCGTCCATCTTAAAGCCTACAACAAAACTTCGCTTTCACTTGGGTCCAGACCAGTGTTGCCAGCTTATGTGTAATTACAAATATCAAGTGTAATTGTTATTTTCATTTGTAGCACATGTGTAATTGGCTGCATGTGTAATTTAAATTTTTATCGTTTTTGAGCACTACTTAATTTTTTTTTTATTGTGATGAAAATAGGGATTGGCTGTGATATTTTAATTAATTTATGAACCTGTTTTGCATTTTTGTTTTGCTTTAAATTTATTAAGTTTTTGTGATAGTCCTCTTTACACAAAACAAAACTATGATTTTTAAGCGGCTTTAGTGTAGCGGCTTCCGAAAAACAACGTTGTTTCTATTCTGCCGTATAAGTTGAAAATAATTAATGTTAAAATTTTCCCTTGTTCCGTTGGAATATGTCCAATTCTTTCTGACTAAAAATGTTACCAACTCTAGACAAAATAAACACTTTGGATTAAAAAACTAAAACTGAGATATTTTTAAGGAAAGTGATGTAAAGAAGATTATAATCGTACATATGTCTACAAAAAAAAATCCCCGAAGAAGTTAGAAAATACCAACGAAACGTCGGAATAATATGTAAAAAATATTTTTTTATTAAATGACCTTGAAAGCCCAAAACTTGAAAATATATTCATCACAAAAAAATTTTAAAATTACTCCAAAAAATCAAAGCACGTTATTTTGCAAAAAAAAAAGAACGAGAAAGCATGTGTAATTTTGGCATGATGCATATCGTTGGTTTAATATAGAAAGGACGTATCTCGATTTTTTTTTCTGACATTACACTTCCAAATATACAAGAAAAGCTTAGAATCGCAATTAAAAAAAAATCAAGATACGTCCTTTCTATATTAAGCCAACGATATGTAATTTAACATTTCGTTGGTGGCAACACTGGTCCAGACCTGTATAGTTTTTTTTATCTTAAGTTTTAGATCGGAGATCGGGTTTTCCACATTCGCCTGATAGCAAAACATAAATTTTCGGAATATCACTAAGAAAACGTGGAAGGAAGTAATAAGTCTATATTTTCATATTTAAGGTACAATCGTGGTCCATAAGGACCGGCCGATCCATTGGATAACAAAATATATCAAAGCAGTGGACATTAGTAAGGAAACGCGATTGCGGCTCCGTTCTCCTTGGAGCCATCAGTAATAAGTAAATATTTCCCGTTTAAGATCCACTCGTGGCCCACAGGGACCGCATTTTATCTACTGGCTATATATATATATTTATATATATCAAAGATGTGGACATAACTAAGAAATCGGGACACTGGCGGAAATCTCCGTCACACTATCAAAAGTTTCCGGCCTTTAAGGTCGAACTCTATATGTTTTCTCATTTCACATTCTGCTGCACTCGCAGAAACCACTCGACGTTGTCTCTACATATCATGGACCTTAAAGTATTAAGGTAATGGATATAAATAAGAGAACGTGATACTAAGGAAAGTCTACGTCCTTCTTAAAGGCGTCCTCTCCGTTTAGCTGCCACGGCTGAATACACTAAGAAAACATGAAACTGGCGGAAGCAATAAGTATATTTTTCCCGTTTAAGGTACACTTGTAGTTCACAGTGCCGCGATTCATTCTCTGGATAACAAAATATCAAAGAAGTGGACATAAGTAGAAAAACAAAACAGCGACGGAAGTCTCCGGCTGTTACCAAAACTTTTCTGCCCTTGAGGTCGAACTCCATATGTTTTCTCTTTGCATATTCGGATGTACGCGTGAAGAAAATGGGCCGATATCTCAACTCGTTCCCAAAGCATCAAGGTAGCGGGTATGAATAAAATATCGTGACACCTAGAGAAATCTTTGTTCTTCTTAAGGCCGTTACCTACATTGACCTGTCGTAGATTTCAAACACCGTAAGGTCCCTGCTCACAGCTTCTATTCTGATTCTGATCTCCCCAGATATTCAAGGTGGCGAATATCTTTGAGCAATCGTAAGACAGCGCTGATGTTCATCCATCACCAACAGCTCGCTGTCACGGAGTTGTCACGTTCCCCTCCAGTTCTCTGCTTCATGTTTCAGATCGGATATCATTTTCTTCATATCCCACTGACAGAATTACATTTAGTTACCGAATATCACTAAAAAAATGATTCACCGGCAGCAGTCTGCATGCGCGTCACCAAAAATTGTTTGTCAAGGAGGTTCACCATAAGTTCTATTCTTCTCGTCTGAAGTGCTAATATGTTTCACATGAATCGGTTTCTCTGTATCACTCGGACAGCAAAACATCAAGTTTAGTATAAATCACTAACAAAACGGGCACCAGTTGAAGTCTCCAACAGTGTTGGAGCCGTCACCAAAACTTCCGTGGCACAGTTTTTAGACCCTGTAACTTCTTTTCCCCCACATCCACGCCCCATCGTAGTGTATGCAAATCGTGGAAGCTATTATCTTCACATTTCCCTGAAATCATTTTAAATCGCTCTTCAATAGGAATATGCGGACATTCCTGTGTGTGCTGGGATGCATGCGGGCATATTTGGCAAACGTCTCTTGAGGTAAGTATAAAGGTCGTCTCTTTCTGCAAATGTTATTTGTTCTTATGGTAGCGGTTTTTCAAGCTCCAAAACATGCAAAGTTACAGACCATAAATATATGTGGTCCACTACAACAATAACTACTTAAGGATGATAACTATGTTGTTTGTTTTAGAAGATGCAAGTTAGCTGTTGCAGTTAAGCTGCAACAAAGTGTGGTAGATGTTGTAATTGTTGTAGATGCCTTACAAATATGCACATTGTTTAAGTATAATTTTTATTATTATTGTTGTAAGCTGATGCTTCTGTTCGTTCTACCGTTCTTTTTGTTATAAGTTAACTTAAGCTGCACTGAAAGAAATGCAGGTAGTTCAAAAAGCAAAAAATGGTATACTTAGCTTTTTCGTAAACAGAAATATAATAATAATAACTTTTTCGAGTTCGTTTTAACTTAACCTGAGTTGATTTATTTTAAGCTTATTATTAAAGCTTATTAAAAATAGAAAATGTAGCAAAGAAATTGATTGATTGATTGATTGATTTAAATTGATTTGTTGAAATCGTTTGTTAAATCAGCGCTTTTTTCTTCAAAAATCTTCTTTAGCTTCTTACAAAATTTCTCTCAATGTTTATTTATTTATATTTTCATTTATTTATTATAGTTGTAATTGTTGGAGTTGCTGCTTTTAAAAAGTGTTTATGTAAATTTATCACATTGTGGCCAAAAAATAAAAATAAAAAATAAAGTACACAAGCCAACAAATATGTATGTGTGTGTATGTGTGGTTATAAGTGTGTATGTGTATGTAAATACCCAGATTATATATATACAGGTGAGTATTTAAAATACCAGGTGATTATCGTAAATAAGAAAGGTGAACACGCTAAGTACAAATAATTTTTATAGTTTGCATTTTTGTATAAACATGCCACATACTTTGCCGTGTAACAGTTGTCGTTGTTGTGCATAATGATGCATGAATTACGATACTGGCTTTAATATTAAGATAAACGTTGTTTTTTTCCATCAAAGTGATTTTTTAATTTTTAGTTAACAAACACAGACAGACGACATTGCAGCCCAGCACAGCGCAGCACCGCACACTCTTCAGTTATTTATAGACTATCGTTTATAAATTTGTTGCGAAATAAATTTAACCTTTACGTATCACAAGTTCAATGAATTTCAATTTAGTTTTATGCAAAATAAATTAAACGGCCTGAAATAGAATTTTAATTATGAAAAAATAATAAAAAATATGATGGTTGATTTAAAAGCAGCGTTTTTAAGGTCATTAAAAATAATAATAAATATATCGGGGGGCGGGGGGTGTCTCAATAAGAGACGTTTTATTGAAATTAAAATTTTTGTGCAATTTTTGTTATTACAGTAGAGGCTCGAAAAAGTTAAGTACTTTGTTTTGGGGTTGATGAACGTTTCCGAAATCTTAACTTTTCCGTGGTATGAAAAATCCATGTGGTTATACACAGAAAAAAATAAAAATCGTATTTGACTAAAAAAAACGCAGATCCGATAAAAAAATTAGTCAATATCCAGCCTATAATATTTTTGTCATATTGATAAAAAAAATTGTAAGTAAATTGTCAATTTTTATTTAACTAAAATAATATCATTTGGCAAAAAATTTGTTGAGTTATGAATAGTTTTCCAACAATACTTTTTGTCAGCGTTTTGTTGAGGGTTTTTTAGCTAGTCTGTATACATGCATTTCATTGGTGCTAATGCCAAATCATCAGTAGACCTTAAACCCTATTTTTGAAATTTTTTAAAGCTCTTATCTTATACAAAAACTTTTAAAAAACCATTGAGAATTTCAAAAATTACAAAACACACGGTTGCCAGGTGTGTATTATTGTTTTTTTTTTCGAATAAAATATTTTTGCCAGTTTTTTTTTACAAATGAACAGTTTTTTGTCAAAATCAATTCTTAAGCTGATTAATTATTTGTCAACTTAAATTCTTGGTTTTATTTTTGCAAAGTTTGATTTTTGACTAAATTTTTTGTCAATTGAACAATATTTTTTGTTAACACTTTTTTTATTTTGGATAAAAAAAATTATTGGCAATTTCAGAGCTAAATTTTTTTTGTGTATGTGTATTTATATATTGTTTATTTATTTTTAAATTGTAAATTAAAATTATATGTACATATAAAAATATTTATTTTTTTTTAATGAAAAATAATTACAAGATATGCTCACATTATTACACATTACGATTATTTGGTATTTGTTGCGGTGAAGTAATCAGTATCTTCATTTTGATGGAACTTTTTATCTGAATGCCATTTTATGATATCCGATCGTAGTTCATGAAGCTGTAAAATATATTTGTCGGAGGACTTCGCATTGTACTCATCAACGTTGTACAGTTGCTCGTTTGCGATTTCTATATCTTGCGTTTTCGCCCGCAAAGCAATATCAAATGGTGCGATTGCTGACATGTCGCTAGATAAAATTTTACCACAGACCTTAACAATGAGTATTCCATACCGGCGCTTGAATTTTTAAAAACTGCCAGTTTTATCTGGATAAATTTGTTTAAAAAGTTCCTTAGTCTTAGCTTTAAGAATATCACCACGTATTCTGCCGTATGTAAAGTTTTTTACTTAGTTTTGTCATACGTATTTCATACTGCTGCATAAATGTTTGCTGTTTTTTTTTAATTTTTGAAATTGCTGCTACAGAAACATGAAACATTTTGAGCCAATCGGTAAGCAAAAACGCCTTCAACTAAATTTTTTTTAAATCTTGCATTTTTAGGCGACTGAGAACGTTTTTTTTTTGATGACTTTAAATTATTTTCATTAAGAAAGTAATATTGGTGAATTAAAACAACAAAGCTTAAGGAGTAATAAAGCACTTGTCTTCAAATCTTATTATAGCTGAAGCACGAAAAAATAAGGCGAAAAGAAATATAAATAAATGTGTTTAAAGGGATACAACAAATGCGTATTCGCAACAGGTGGCCGCGAGAAATCAGGTGACTAAATTCGCTTGAATTTCGGCTACCAAAATTTTTAAAATTATTTTGTTTGTTTACATAAGAAAAAAATTTAATAGATTTTTTATTTATAATATGTTTCATATAAAAACACTTCATATATTGTGCTCTATTTTAAAAATTATTTATTTGCTGTTGCTTATCCATACCAGCCGACTATAGAGCTGAGGCAGTACCAGCAACCAGCGTACCACTAATAGTACCAACTGAACCACCAGCGGAAAATGGAAAGCTACTAATATCCTGAGAGGTTATTATGTAGTTGTGGGGCTTGAAGTGTTATGGGAAGTATTATTTGCACTTGGCAGGACCAGCAGCCATGCAAGTAGTGCTGTGCTGTGGCGGCAGATGAGCTGCAGCGCCAGTATCTGTAACCGATGTTGGTGTAGTGCGAAACTTTGACTTGCAGCCACAAAGCGTTACTATGAGCTGCAGGTATGCCTACACCAACACTCACTGATATGGCTGGAACTGTAGGAGCTGCAACTGTACGTCCAAGAAATTGGCGTGATTTATTGGTAACACATTTGACAATATTTGTGCTTGTGCAGATCCGATCGTGATGTTTTCCTTAACCATTTTTATATCCACATTTCCCAGACATTTATTTATTTTTATTTAAATATTTTTTTTCTCATAAATTTGTCAACCGTTAATTAAATAATTAATTTAAAACGACGGACTTAATACCCTGTATTTACTGTTTCTTTCCTATCACTTTACTTACTTGAAGATACTCATTATGCCTGTCTTTCTGTTAAAAAAAATTAATTAGTGTTACATTCTTGAAAGTTTACAAAAGAGCAAAAACATTTATTGTAAGGAAAAGAAAAATAATAATATTGAGTTCATACTTTATAAATACAAATCTATATTCATAGAAATTCAAATGGACTTTTTTCACTAGTCTCATCCCTAGACGGAAAAGAACCTGTCACAAGATACGTCAAGTGGCTGGTTCCTAGGGACTAGCAACCGATTCTAGTTCCGGAACTTTATATGAGATGTACCGGTAACTTTTATATGGCCTTCTCATCGGAGGGGGTCAATTGACATAATTAATATACTCGGTGACAAGTTCTAGAAATAACCTTTACGTAAATGTCCTCTGGTTGTTTTCTTCGTACCAGTCCCAGTAATGGTTTTTTAAAAACTGGTAATAGAACTATCTTAGAGTAATCTGTCCAAGTCTAGTCTTCAATGAAAATGCCACAGAATAGTTCCTTAAGGTCTCGTATAAAATCTAGTCCTTCGATGACCTTCCACCGAACGAGTCTAAAAGTTTGACAACAAAATAAATCTATATTTAAAAAATTTATTTTAAAAATAAAAATTTTATTATCAGGCACGTTCTACAAAAGTAGTGAAATTGAAATATGAAAAGTAAACTTTTAATTTTGGATGTATTGGAAAAGTAGAGTATATTTGTATTGAATATTGTAATTCAAAAGTAAAAAGAAGAATGCAGAACATAAAAAATTTAAACTGAAGTGATTTCAATTGATTTCCACTGCAAAGTGGAATGTAGAAAATACCGGTATGTATATATTTTATTTTATAGGGTACAATCGTAGATGCAATAAATTTGTGCAACCGGTCTGCAAAATATTGCAGCAGTAAATAAAATGCTACCGTAGTTGCACCGATATGCAGCAGCACGGTCGATAATTTGCGTCAGGAGACTTTTGACAAAAAAATTATTGGTTTCCGAACGCCAAGCTTTGATTATTGCACAACACTGCATTAAAGAATGTATCCTATATGGCAGGTATTAGCTTTTCAGTCGGTATAGCTTCGGTTTAGATTAAAAGAAGTTTCTGAAAACTGTTTTGGTCTAAATCACCAAATGCATTATTGTTTTAATCAGATTAATATCTCAATTAATGTAATCTATGACCATAAATAATAAAAAAGAAAATTTAAAAAGAAACTTAAAAGTTTTTGGTCCCGAAAAACTGAAAAAATAAATAATAAATCTTCCGATGTTGCGCACAGTGAATGAATTTTGTAATACTTCCTTTTTTCACCAGTCACGATGCAGGAACTTTTTGTAGCATTCCCATTTTCACCAGTGATACAATAGGTACGTTCAGAACAATTGGTGCAATATTTCCCGTAGGTATATTAAAGTAGCTGGAGAAATCGTACATTTTTTCTGGAACCTTAAGTAATTTATTTTCATAACTTTGTTGAGCTGCAAAAATAAAATTAATATAATAATAATAATAATAATAAAATTAAATCTCACTTGTCTCCAGCTTCTGTCCGCTTTCTTTTTGAAATACAGACATTTTGAAAGTTTTCTATTACTAATCAAATAACCATTTGCTGTGTCCTCAATAAATTCAAATCATATTTGGTTTAAAATAATTTGTCCACTTAACAGTGATTGTAGTTTAGTTTAGTTAATTTAGTTTGCAATGAGATCCACTTCTTTTATTGTCTCAACTTTTCTAGTTGATCAAATATTAGTTTTCTTCTTTTTTATATTATTAAATTTTGAAAACAATTTTCAAACAGGTAATTTGTTTTGTTTGTTAGCATTTTACTTGAATGAGGTTAACAACCAAATGGTATTTGTGTGAATACTGAATACCGAGACTTCAAAACTAAAAAGACATCCTCTTGTGCTTTGAAAAAAAAAATAATAAAAATAAACGGACAAACTTTTGTTTGCAAAAAAACTAAAGACACATATTTTTAAGAGAACGGTACAAACTACTGGTTAAACCAGAAAAGAAAGTTTTGTATTCTTTTTGCCATCATCATTATCTTCTTTAACATCCTCATTTGCTTTTGGGAGATGATGATTCTGCCTGCTGATGCAGGCACTGGTGCAATAATATAGAAGTTGCTTCAGAAAAAAATGTGCACAAATGAAATTGCACACATTAAACTTAAGACAGGCTTATAAAGGTGTAAATTCGTTGATATATTAAAGATTTTTCACTTAAGGAAAATTGAATGCGAAAGCGATACATCTTCATTGATTGATTTCACAGCGGAAGTTGTCTCTGACTTTACCAAGAGCTTTTTAAATTCTGCCTCTTTCACTCATGAGCTGATTTCTAGCTATTTTATGGTTGGCTTAAAAACAATTTATTTTCTCGCAAGCGAGCCAACTTTCGGTTCGTTTGCGAGTTAGCCAATTTTTGGGTTGCTTGCTCGCGAGCCAAAACATGTATGAATGCGGGTCCGTAAACGCAGTAAATTTGTGCAACTTGTCTGCAAATATTAAAAAAAATGTTGGCATATTTGCCAAAAGAGGTCGCTTGTTTGCATAAGTAAGATTTTAGCAAACAAATTTGACGCTAATTGGTGTCTTTAAACGCCGAATTTTTATTATTGCGCTCACGAGTTAACTTGTGACAGAATAAAAACTAGTTCTATCGTTAGAAAGGTAAAAGTTCGATTGCGATGAAATCAGAAATTAGTGAGAGCTCACAGGCGGTCCATAAAATAGTTTGTTGGCTGGCGACTTAGTTGGAAAGTAGTTGGCTCACCCGTGAGCTAAAAATAGATTCGCTTCAAAGTAGCCAGCGAGCCAGCAAATAATTCGTTTGTAAGCTAGCCAATTGAGAATTATTTCGCTCTCTCGTGAACCAGCTATTTAGTGTTGTAAAAAGCGGCTATTTTTGACCATTTAATACTACTTAATACTTTTTTGATTGAGTGCTCGATACTACTCAATACTTTTAACGTTTTTTCTTATTTAAAAATAAAAATATTTAATAGGTTAAAAATCGATTTTATTATTACCCGTACTCCATAATAACTCATGCGTTAGCAAATTTAATAATCCATTAAAAAATATCTAATTAAGCGGCCAGGCTTATTAATTGTTGCAAATGATTTAAAGGCGCTTAACTTTTTTCCAAACCGAGTTGTATTAATTCAAAACATTTTTAAGTAAAATGTTCATATTTATATATGAAAATACATCTCTGAAAGTATTGAGTAGTCAGTTTTAGGTATTGAGTAGCGGGAAATATACGGTATTGAGTACTCAGTACTCAAATACTCAATACTTTTACAACACTACAGCCATTTACTCAATCGTGAGTCATAAAGAGTATACTTGCAATCAGTGTTGCAAAGTTAAAATTTTGAAATGGTACAGAACTATAACTAAAAGAGTACTTTTTTGCTTTAAATGGTACTTTTGTTAAAAATATTTGTTTATAAAAACCAATTGAACAAAAAATGCTTTATTTGAATTTATATATCAAGCAATTACAATGTCAAGTAATTACAATATCTATAGGTCGTATAATAAAGGCAAATATATGTATATTTAAATGAACTTTGTTATACATAAACAAAACGTACATTTCGTTGGCTTAATATAGAAAAGACGTATCTCGATTTTTTTACTAAGCCCCGTTTTTAATCTTTTTTGACATTACAATTCCAAATAGACAAGAAAAGCTTAGAATCGCAATTTAAAAAAATCAAGATATGTCCTTTCTATATTAAGCCAATATTATAGTTTTCAGTTTCTAAAAAAAATTATTTTATATAGTTTTTATATATTGAAACGATTAATTTTGGCTCAAGTTCAAACCCGAATTTACCCATTTATTTATTCTAATTTTTTTTTATTTTTAATTTTTATTAGAAAATTTTTTGGATAAATTCATTATTATTTTTTATTAAGAGAGTACTATATATAGAACAATTTTTATTATTCATCATACTAGCAGAACGGATCAGTACTGATTTCGAGGTCGCTACACCATCTCATCAGCGTTCTTTGTTCAATTTTACCACTTTTGACGGTGGATACTAGTGATCAGGAATATCAACTATTTAACCGTATTATTTAACAAATTAGGATACGAAAAGTACAAACTTATTCATTTTCACATGTCAAATCAATTTCGGTTAGTACGAAATCCCATCTATGATGAATAACTACTCTATATATTTCAGTCTCTCTTGCTTATTCAGCGCCATTGGCTGCCGAGAAATAAGCGGTACTTAATCATGTTGTTAGGTTTCTGTCATTTGTAGTTGAATTTCTTTTTTAGTATTCAACCAACTATGACCAAGTAAACATGTAGATTTTGACGCGTGCCATCGTTATTTATAATTAATGTTTATAAGTAATTAGTCGAACTTTTATTAATATTTTTATATATTGAAACGATTAATTTTGGCTCAAGTTCAAACCCGAATTTACCCATTTATTTATTCTAATTTTTTTTAAAATAAAAAAAATTAGAATAAATAAATGGGTAAATTCGGGTTTGAACTTGAGCCAAAATTAATCGTTTCAATATATAAAAATATTAATAAAAGTTCGACTAATTACTTATAAACATTAATTATTATTTTATATAGTTTATACCATGGTTTATATTTTATAAATAACAAGATATAAAAAACTAAAAATTTAATTCAGTTCTTTCCGAAATTTAATAGTATTTATATTCAAAAATGAAGCTTTCAATTAGTTTTTTTAAGATAAAATTAATTTACTTTATTAGATCATTAAAAATACTATAACTAAAACAGCAACTGTCATATAATTTTAATACATCTTTAGCTTTGCTCAAACTTTACAAAATTACATTCTGGGTAACAATTTTAATTTTAATGTCTTTAACTATTTTTACGAATAAAGAATAGAAAGGCGCAAAATGTAAAATATGTAGTAACGAAAAAGTACTGAAAATGTCGTGGGGGTACCGAGGTATTTTTGAAATGAAAAAGTACCGAAAAAAGTATTAAAGTACTGAATTTTTCAACACTGCTTGCAATCGAAGAGAAATGAGATGTTTTCTGTCTCTCTCTCTCTCTCTCTTTTTCTCTCTCTTGAGCTAACTTCGAGCTGTTCAATGTTTTGCTCTTGAATGATTTAGTCTCTGGCTCTCGCCTATTCTGAACCAAATTTTTCGATAGCATTTCTCATACGAATTTTTCGATATACCTCGATCATCAGCGAGCCAGATTTATCTAAAGTTTTTACAAATTCACAACTCTGAGCCTAAACAAACAAAGCAATTGATACAGTAAAAATATTGTACGAAAATCTCACATCCCGTAGCTGATACTGCTTACGGTAAAATCTTGTTTTAAGCTCCAATAAAAAATAATAAAAAATAAAAAAAACACAACTGCAACAACAAAATTTTGCTCAAAAGTATAGTGCAACACAAAGAAGTATAACTGCACACAAAAAAAAAAAGAAACTGAAATAAAAAGAAGAACAACTTGTTTTCTTAAAACAACATCAGCATCACAAAGATGATCAGTTCAAGTTGCAGTTGACATTTATTCAATACTTGTTGCACAAGAACCTATAGAGAGCAGCAACAGCAGCACCAGCTGCAAAAGAAATTTAAGGCTGCCATGCAACGCGAAAAGTCACGGTTATTGCGAACGTTTAAAATTTTGCAGATGTTGAAAAACCGCTAAATAAATTTGTTTTTACTGAGTATTTGAAAAAAAAAATTATATGGAAAATGTTTTACTAGAGTAATTATTAAAGAAGTGAACCGGAAACTCTTGAGCATAATTTACAAATTTAAAAATTTCTCTTGTTAAAAAGTTGTGAATTAATTTCATGGGAAATTAAATATCCAAACAGATATTTTCCAAAGTAGCAGAGTCACAACTTGAGACAATTAAATATAAAATAGTACGTCCATTAAGCGGCACTAAATAAAATCCTTAAATAAAAAAGTTTGTAATTATGTATATTTAAAAACTAAAAAAAAATTAAAAAATAATTGAGTTACTAAATACAACACCACATCTCACGAAAATAAAAATACATTTCGAGCGAATTAAAATGCTACCAAAAAAAACACATCAATTACATTTTTCTCCAACATAAAACCACCATGTGAACATGAAAAAAAATTTTAAACAATTTTCCTCATAATAAGGACAACACAATAACAAAACCGAAGAACCCCCACAGGGAAATTCGACTTTAACTCAAATGAAAACAAGATAAAAAAAAGAATTCTATCCATTCCTCCTTCCTCTAACTTTCCTCAAAAACAACCCATTCATCTATCCAATCGTTGTTTATACATTTACCAAGCCAGCCACATCATTCACAAGACTTGAGTTAAAAAAAAAAAATAGAAAAAATTGTGGTCGCTAGATACCGATTACAATGTAACAGCATGGAAAGCGATACGCATGTTGTTAATTACTCTGCCATCCGCAGGCTTGCTCAGCCATATCGCTTGTTGGTTTTATAAATTTAGTACAAATAAGAGTTTATGGTTTTAGACGGTTAGAAAAACAGAAATTTATGTTCATTTTGGTGCGATGACGTCAAAACACAATTTGCCGCTTAAATGACAAATTGTTTGCCATTACGAACGTCATTACGGAAAAGCGGGAGAACTGTGTTTTCATTTCTTAATACACCATTCAAACCCATTAAATTGCTTGTTTCGTACATATTCTGCCTCATAATCTACAAGAGGTTGTTTGTCAAACACAAACACACCACAATCGGCATGCGATAGAAGAATTTTAAGGGAATCATATTGCACAAGTAGGAATGAGCAAATCCCAAAAAAATTAAATTCACCGAAAATATATTAGAGTTACTTTGGGTGTTGTGGAATATGAGGATGATGCGGAACCCCCATTATTTCGCAACTCAAAAAATATTTAGAAGCTCTCGCTGTATGTACAATTATGTAGCTTACTAAGAAATAGTGAATGGTAAAAAAAAAACAGAAAATCGACTTTTGACTTTTCGATCAACCATTTTTTGTTCCAATTTATTAACCGATTAATCGTATGCAAAAATCGATTATTTTCTAGTCGATTTGTATTTTTTCTTTCCTTTAAATAAAATTTCTTGTTTGGTGTTTATTTCAAATTCTAAAACTTAAAATTGTATTTATTAACTGCATGTCCCAGTAAATTCTAAAGAAAGTTTCCTTCGTAATTAATATTGAAAACAACAATAAAAAATATTTTTTTTTTGTTTTCGATATAAGTTAACATAAAATTTAAGTGGACCTTTCGTCCACTTTTAAAACGAAATCAATTATTTGGTTTTGTTTTGTTGATTCTCCTTTTTTAGTAAAAGAAATTTTATGAAATTTTTTCCATTTTAAATTTTTTTAATGTAGTGCCACACATGGCTCGGTGGCATTTTTAACAAAATGTTATATACGAGGGCGTATTGATATTGAAGCTACATAAGTAGGAAAAAAACATTTTTTTCAAAAACCATTTATTTCTCAACATAGTCTCCTTTTAGCTCAATGCACTTAGTCCAACGTTTCTCCAGTTTTTGTATCCCTTCCAAAAAAGAAGATTTTTCGAGGTCATTAAAATAGGCATTTGTTTGGTCAATCATTCCATCGTTCGAGCTAAAGCTCTTTCCACCGAGCCACCTCTTTAGGTTTGGAAATAGGAAGTAGTCACTAGGGGCTTAATCCGGAGAATAAGGCGGATGACGTACCAATTCGTAGCCCAATTCACAGAGCTTTGCCATTGAGACTGCACACGTCACACGTTTCCGCAGCACCCATCTTGCCGATAGCTTTTTCATATGCAAATGTTCATGCAAAATGTTGAACACACGTTCATATGATATGTTTACCATTTCAACAATCTCACGTAACTTGACTCGGCGATCATTCAGAACGATATCGAGGATTTTCTTGATATTTTGGCCTTCCTGTTGATGGTATTGTTGCAGTGCTTGTTCGGCCGCGCTTAAATTCAGCAATCCAATATTTTACTATGTAATATGACGGAGAAGAATCATCGTAATGTTTATCGAGCTTTTATTTTGTCACTTTTTGGCCGTTTTTCTTTCAAATAATAGTGTTTAATCACTGCACGAATTTCACTTTTTTCCATTTTTCAAGAAACACAAAACGACTACAATAAATAAACTAATCGATGAATTTGGGTGAAATTTTAACAGCTGACGTTTGACAGATCGCAATAAGAGCTCCTTTCCACGTTCAAAGTTTACTTTGTCAAAGTCTTTTAAATTTTCCTTAAAACTTTGTTGCGCTTTTCCACACGCAAAGTTTACTTTGAAACATTTTGTGTTCGTTTGTTGGATGAACATGCAAACGAAACACATACATGCAACCAAATACAAGTATGTGTAAATGACGAACGAAGTAGAAAGCAACTTTGCGAGTACAGCGGGGTGTGTACTCACCCCCTTTTTTCTTTCCCTTATCACCAAAAAACAAAAGACTTTGCAAAGTAAACTTTGACCCTGGAAAAGCCTAACTATTGCCGATTATAAAGAATTTGGCAAATTCATATTTATGGGCAGATAATCACATTCTGAAGTACTAAAAGTGATGTGAATAAGATTTAAGATCCATAATTCAAAAGACACAAAAGATTATGACGTCAAAAAATATTTTAAAAAGTGCCTGATGAGCAAAAAAAATTTAATTTGAAAATTCAAAAAAAAAAAAACGTTAAAAATCATGGAACAAAGTTAAGCAATTTTTTTTGGGTCTAAAATTAGACATTCTAAGTTTTATTGTGGTATAAAACATAATTTGTACATTTGCTACCTTAAATTTTAAAAACCTTTTTCTTTTTTTTTTGCAAAAAAAAGTGTATAAATTTAATTTATTTAGTTTTTAAACGAATTCAATTATTAATGTTGAATTAATATTTAAGACAATTTTTTTATATATCAAAATTAGCTTTTAAGCAAAACTTTCAGTGAAAAAAAATCAATGTAATACCTTTATTCGTTTAGCCACAAAAACATCATATAAACATCTTGAAAGCGAAAAAAGGTTAAAAACGCGCGTAATTTTCTTCACATTCCTGACTTTAACAGTGTCTCAGAGCTGCAAATCGCAACATAAAGTTGTGTATCGAGGTGGGTAATTAGTTCTTAAGATTTCTTTAAATTCCGTTTTGGTCAGCTTTTTGGGTCAAATTCTCCTCTGTGCAATCTTGGCTTTAAGTTAAGGGAAGGAAGAGGACAGAAAAAGCACCGGTTGGGAGGTGGAAAGAATATACTGACGATATGGTTAATAAAGGGTGTCCCAAAACTAACGGAAGATTTTAATTAAATAGAAAACAGAGTTTTTAGTCTTTCGATTGTTATTTTTTGATTGAATCATAGAGTCCGTAAGATTGGATTATTTATGGAATATCACATCGGGCAAATGGGCTTTACGGCCTTAAATGCACATACGCAGTCGTTTGTTGAAATTATCCACGACCATTTTGCATAATTGTGCCTTGAATTTTGTTGATGCAGCGTTGAGTCTCAACCTTTAATTCACAGGGGGTAGTCTTGTTTTAATAGACTTGTGATTTCAAATAATGGTGTTAAATCACACGTTCGAGGGAGCTAATTCTGATCATCGGCAGAAAGACCACCCAGAACCCAGTTACTTCACCACAAAGCAAAGTTTAGACTGAAATGACCACAGAGGAAACTTATAACCAGTTGTAGTCTATTACTGTGGATTTCATGGATACCACTTAATGAAAATGATTTCAATAACGCTTTATCCTGTCTTATGGCAAGAGAAGCGAAGTTTGCAAAACACAGAATTATATACAGACAATTGGACAGTTGAATTGATCTCTGCCGTATGTATGAAGTAGAGATGGAATCGTGAGTAACTTTTCACTCACGCTCATGCACGCTGACGATATAAAACCTTGACAAAATGCTGAAAAAACAAAGTAAAAATAATAAATAAAAAATTTTATTATTTTAATAATTCACACCATATAGCTCATTCTGTGCCACTCTGTACAAACAAACAGAAGGTTATTCAAGTTTGAAGTATTTAGATATTTTTTTTTTGCGATAACAATTTCTAAATAACATAAATTGTTGAACAAAAAAAGAGAACCTTCGTACACACAATTTCCAATGTTAAGTGCTTAAAATCAAAAACTAAAAATATCTAATATCATTTGGGATTTATAACATGTCATGTCCTGCCAGCCATTTTACTATTGTATTAGCATTGTGTTGCATACTGTTCCATAATAATGACATTTAACATTTCGGTTTATTGTGCAGCTATAAATCAAATTAAAAACATATAAAACGAGCTGAGTATTAAATAAATGCTGTGGCATTATTATCAATGGATGACATTATATTACATTAACAGACTTTAATACGCAGGGGACTTCAAAAAATATGCTGATATTATAAACGTCTACATGCTCCCGTTGCCAGCAATTTATTTGATTTTTGCCTTAAATTTCATTTATTTAGTTTGTTCGTTTTAGTGAGATTTTATGGGCCAATTATCGATAGATAAATTGAGTGAACGAGTATGTGCTGCATTTGGATGTGTATGTGTGTGTGTGTTTGTATGTGTTTGCATGGGTGCGGGCATTGCAACGGTATACAATGTCAGACATTTAACTAGCACTTTTGACGTTTGCCAACAAACTGGATTAACTGTGGTGGCCGCAACAAACAAACAACTTTCTGTTTGCATGTTGGGAGAGTCCAAATAAAATTTCGTGGCAAAACGTTGCTTTTTTTCTTGTATGTTTTTCCTGCTGTTGAAATATTGTTCAATTTAGTTGCTTTTTTTTAGCTTAAAGCCTTGAGAAAAATTAAGTAATGAAATAAAAATTGAGGTTGAATGTTTATCGCTTTTTATTTTTTTATTTTTTGCTGGCCACTAAATTAAACTTGAACTTGATATTGCAAACAATTTAGCTGGAAGGCAGGTTGAAGTATGAGAAATTAAAAGAAAAAACAAATAATAATGAAAATTAATGTAGTTGGCAGATACCTGCGTAATTTTGCAAGCAAGTAATTGTTAAATTAAATAAAGAAATAAGAAACGGCAAAGTGCTCCTTTCGTAATGATTTCTCGCATAAACAAAAGTAGGACTGTCTCTAAAGTGGTTCTACATTCAAGCTTGTGTTATTGTTATAAAAGACTGATAGTTTTCTTTAGAAGGAGAATACCCTCGAACTCTGATGACAGGGTGCAGCGGTCTGCGAAATCAGCATGTTGTTACTGCTACCGGCACAGCTGATGGAATTGAATTTATTATTGTTAACTGCACGCCTTTTGCTATTTATACAAATGTCAAACTTCGCATACATTTTTTGAGTAAATTTTTCAGTTTTGTAATTGTAAAAAAATATCATCACGCGGCTTATAACGTTAAAAAGGCATATTTGTATTTCTTAGTGATTCTTAGTGACTGCAGATACTCAGAAAGAAAAGGCAGCTTTTGATAGATGGACAAACTGAATTTTAACAAGAGCTAAAAAAACAAGAGTGAAAAAATTTTAACTTAGGGCCATTAATACAAAGATCAGTTGTGTTTATTTAATTTTAAACTTTAATAACTTTCAGTTTGTCTAAACTTAAATTTTAATTGGAAATTCAAAATGTTCATTAACAATAAAAAAAAAATTAGTTAATTTAAAGTTATCAACTATTGTGAATCACACCAGGGATTTAGTTTTGGGGAATGCAAAAAAAATAAAATAACTCCATCATCCAAGGACATCTGAGCACAATTTCTGCACAAAAATGTGCATTTTTCAGATCGTAAAGCTTAAATCACAATTTTTTTTTAAGAATTTATGAAAAATAAACAAAAAATTATTAATTTTTAAATGTCATATTTTTTTCAAGTTGAAAATTTTAACTCAGAAAGTATTTCAGTCAATTTTATTTAAAAGTTAAATCTTAACAGAGCTTCGTGTTAATGAATTTTCACTAATCAAAGTTAAAGTTTTGAGTTTAGCCCTAAGGGCCGTTAACAATAAAAAAGTTAACTTGAAGTTAACACTAATCTTGAAATTTGAAGTTTAGTTAGTAAAAATTCATTAACACAAAGCGGTGTCCAGTTTTAACTTTTATTTACAATTAACTGATATAAATTTTGGGTTTTATTTCTTGATTGGGAAAAAATAATGACATTAAAACTTAATTATTTTTCGTTTATTTTAAAAATATTTTTCACAAATTGTTAATAAAATAGGTGATTGAAGCTTTTTTTTATCTCAAAGAGGCAAATTTTCGTGCAGAAATCGTATTAAAATGTGGTTGGTTGATGGCGCTATTTACACCATTTTGCATTTCGCAAAAATAAATTGTTGATGTGATTCACAATAGTAGATAAAAGAAAGTTAAAAAAATTTTTTTATTGTTAACGGAAATGTTTAACTATCTATTTAAAATTAAGTTTTGATTAACTGAAACTTAGTAAACTTACAAATAAAACTAGCATAGCTAAACTTAATGGGGGTTCGCAATTAAATGAAAACTAAAGTTAATTTGAATTTTGCTTAAAACGAAAACTGTTGGTTTATAATCTACAAACTTAATACCAGGGGCCAGTGGTAAATTCTTCGCTTACAGTTAGCTTTTGCAATATTGTAGGTGTAACTAATTTTTTCTACTTGAAAGTGAACAAATTTAATGAAATCGAAAAAAAAAGTTAGAGAAAAACTGAAGTCCGCTTATGATTATCTAGCATTACGCAAATGATTTTAAACGTCCGGTTAAAGAAATTACTTAGAAACTACTGGAAAATATCCAAGATAAACCGGTGCTTAAAGCCATTCTGCCTCACGGAAGTTATCGTAAATATATAAATACTTTTCGATCCAATTATATATAAATATGAATTTTTTGAATTGTATCGGTTTTTTTTAAATATTATTATTCTGGAATAAGTCAATATTGCCATCTCTGTATACCAATGGATTGTGAATTATTGATGGTGAATTAGCTCTTTTAACAAAACTTAACGAAATTATTTTAACGAATCTTGTGGTCATATGAATGATAATTTGGTTTTGATAGGCCAATTACATTACAGTCGCCGAAGACTCAAGAAGACCACAAGGATTCATCTAGCAAAACTATATATTTTCTTTGTAAATAAATTGAAATAAAACTTTACCAATGTAAGTTCGTTCGAAGAGAAAAGGTATTTTTATTATTTTCCTCCCTTAATCCAGGTTTCCCTTCCTGAGACTTTTCTTATTCAAGTCACCATTTTATTCTTATTTATACATTTCATCAAAGGCCATCGGTAATCAATTCAATTCCAATTGATTAAATCCTTGACTCTTTCGCCAAACTATCAGTTCCCGATAGTGGGCCTTTAATCGATTTCTTTTATTTTTGTAATCTTTTGGTTACAACATTAAACATGGTCCTTCAAGCCAATTCACTTTGCAGTGGAATTCAATTGAAATCACTTCAGTTTAAATTTTTTATGTTCCGCACTCTTCTTTTTACATTTGAATTTTCAATACAAATATACTCTACTTTTCCAAAACGTCCAAAATGAAAAGTTTACTTTTCATATTTCAAAATCATTCAGTACTTTTATAGGAAACGCTTGACAATTGTAAGCGAATGATGGTTTAAAATGCGTGAACTAGTTAAGGTTACGCCCACATCTCACACATGCTTAAGTAATTTGATAAATTTATCGCAAAATGTTACATTTTCGACACGGATATCTTCGTCGATATATAAATAAACAGTCAAAAAAAATTTCATTTTTGGATTGATGACGCCCTGTCATCAGAATTGTGGCTTCAACGTCATGACAAATGTCATTGATAAAGAGAAAATTCACATTAATCTAATGACAAACATCATTTTACCTGCTCTTCACTGTTCATGAGCAACCGTGCTTTTATGTTCTACTTGTAGTAATTAACTTTTGCTTTATAGATTTCTCAATAAAATATTTAAAAATAAACAAAAATCGAAACAAATAAACAACAAATTTTAAATATGTTGGCTTAATTATTCGTTTAATTTAATTTTACAATTAAATCACGTAATCTATTCAGAAAAGAATTCTAAAGCAAATGAAAGGCCAAGACAATTTTTGGCTGCTCGAGAAATCGAGCTGACATCATGATGTTTCCAAATCAATCGTGATCTCAGCACTCACTGGAGCATCGACGTCATTTGGGATGTATTTCACCGTTTTATCGTTACTGCAATGGAATGTGCTCTAATGAAATCAGGGAACTTGTTCCCGAAACCCGTTAATTTTTTGCAAACCACTCGTTCTTTATTAATAGCGCATTCAATTGTGGTTGATATGCCAGTGAAACGCTCTAAGCATTACAGAGAAAATTCGTTCTTTAGCCGTTAACAGTTCGCATGTCGAATAAACTCCCTGCAGAGGTTTTTCCTGCTGCTTTCAGTTTGAGAAAATTCAAGTCGAATGTCCTTAAACACTACTCCCTCTATCCTCTTTGCCATGACCAATTTTCCTAGATCTGGCACAACGCTTTGCATATGTCGAGGTCATTCCCTGAGTGCTGGTCCAATTTAAAAAAAATATTACACTGTATCACACAAATACAAACATGTACATATTTGCATTTTCTCCAATTCTTTCACAATAAAGTAATCTCCTTATTCGATTGACATATTCCTTCTTATGTAGTTCTTATTTTAATATTTTATTTATTCATAGAAATAGTTTCAACATCAGACCGTTGAACTCATTCTTAAATGGTTTTCATTGTCCAAAAGGCCTCTTCGACCCGGCAGTAGTTCATTTCTGTGCAGTTCATTTCAAAGGTGTAAGTTCATTCGTTCGAGGGCATGTGTTTTAAATATTTGATTAGTTTTTCTTCTTAACTATTGTTGTCTATTTTAAATGAACATGCATTTTATCTATCCATATTGTTGCAAAGTACCTTTATCACTCTATCAATTCAAAAGTACATTCATGTCTGGAACATGTAAACCATTGGAACTTTCTGTCAGTTTAAAATGCCATACAATTTAAACAAATAATATTGTTAAGCATTTCTCTACATGAGCTACATGCTAAAAGTAAAATTTCTCACACTACGCTTAATTAGAGTAAGGAATTTTTTGCTTTATTTATTTAGTTTAATAAGTGTTTTTAAATTTAGCCTGGCCTAAGGAGGTGGATGCTTCTTACTGGCCTTCATGATATTTAGTTGGTTTATTTTATTGTTATTTCTCGATGCTTGCATGAGTTTATAAAATAAATAAGTTCAATAGGTTTACCACACATTCGCATCCTGAAACTATTTTAAATAAAGCAAAATAAAAACAATTGTAAAATAAAACAATAAAAAGAAATGGGTTACGAGTAGTTTGAATATTGGTTTCTTTTTTTATTGTGTTTGCCAAAGAACGGTGGGTAGACAACGTTCGTCATGTCACTGGTAACCGGTCTTACTTTTTTATTAATTGTTGAGTATAATAAAATTATTAAATTATTATTAAACGCCGATATAAGTTAGAGATGCTACCAATTATTAATGTTCCAATGGGAAATAGAATTAATTTTAAAGCAGATACAGCTAGTGTTGCTCATGCATATAGATACTTATTATATAAGAACGGAAACGGAAATTGAACGTTTGGTTATTATAATATTCTATTTTTGTGTACATACGTATTTATTAAGTTGTTCATTTTTTTAAATTTTAATTTTGACAATTTTTTGTATATTTTGTTTTCGTAAAAATTGTAAAAAAAATTTTATTTAAAAAATATTTATATTTCCCTAAAGAAGCCACACAAGGAAGTGGCGAAATACCGATTATCTAATAAAATTTTATAAACGTTTTTATACAAAATTTACCTATAGCTCGAGATAATATATAAGAATAAAATATATAAGAATAAAATTATGTAGTTTGAAAACGAATCCCGAAAAATGTGAGATGTCCTTATTTCTATTGTCTTGCTTGATAAATTTTCAAAAATTGTACACACAGTTGCTAAAATTTGTTCACTATTTTTGTGAAAAACGCAAAAAATATAATTAATAAAAGAAAATAATCAATAAAGAAGGATATACAACGAAATAAAAATACCAATTTATTTAATTTTCTCAAAAAAAATTAATTTTAATTTTTATCAAGAAAGCTCGAATAACAAAATCCACAATATTTATTAAATAATAAAAATAATCTTTCAGCCTTTAATTACGCTGATATTTTTTGTACAGGACTGGGCGATTAAAACGTTCAAGTTGGCAAAATATTCAATATTTTTGGTATTTATGGAATGGAATTGTTTGAATCAAATTCAAATTCGAGTTTATCCCATTTCTTTTATTTTTCTTTTTTATTTTTAGAAGTTTTTGAATAAAATCGAACAAAGAATGCTGATGAGTGATGGTGTAGCGACCTCAAAATCACTAATGATCCGTTGTGCTAGTCTGATGGATAATTAATTTTTTCAAATAATACTTTCTTAATAAAAAATAATGAACTTATCCAAAATTTTTTTAAAATTAAAAAAGAGGTCAAGGTAAACTCGGATTTGAACTTCAGCCAAACAGTTCCTTTCAATTCAAACAAATATAAGTTCGACTAATTACTTCCAAGCAATAATTGTTTATGCTGTTTTTTTTAATTCTAGCAGCTTAAAGTCAATATTAAATTTTGATTGCTTTCCAATATTGGCAATTTTTTGTGGCACATTCTCCTTTAATTCGCAAAATTTTCTTAGTTCTTGGCATTCCTTTCAGTTTTAACGATTTTTGATTAATTTTATTTTGCGTTTCCTATTTGGCAATTCTTCCTGAATTTTCACGATTTTCGCAATATGCGTGATTGATCCAATATTTTGCCCCTCTTACAGATTTAGCTACTTTTAATCATTATTTATTTTATTTATTTATTTGGTATCCTTATAATACAAATTTTAATTTCGATTATTGAAACTATTAGTCATTTTAACAAGTTTTAAAGAATACAAGTATCAATTTAAAAAGAAAAGAACAACATTATTTTGTTAAAAGAAAAAGAAAGATAGAAAGAATAATAAAAAATTATAATAAATAAAAATTATAACATAATTAATAAAGAAAATATAAATAAAAAAACACTTTGTTACAAAATAGAACGAAGTCGAAATGCCTGGGATGAGATATAATTTGTCTTGTTGGTGCTGTCGAGTAGATGAAGAATCTGTGTTTGAAATTTCCTGGACACCCCCAAAATCTGGAGTTACGGGTAAAAGCCGGTTTTTCGTACCTCTGTGCACTTATAGGTCTGTTACTTAGTTGAATGTTAATATATACAAAAACATTTAAAAAGCCGAAAACAGAGTTTGTTCGTGCGACGAACTCTAGACACGTGTCTGTTTTATTTTCTACGTCGCATTTTTGCAAAAGAACATTCGTTGATCGTCCCAGCATTAAACGCAGCAAGTCTGAAATAAATTTGACTACTTTTTTAAAGTTGTTTAATTATTTATGAAAAACTAAAATATAAACTTAAGAAGTGGGAAATAATTTTTGAAAAAGTCACTATGAAAATACTTTTTAAAAACGAATTTTTTATTGTTTGAAAAAAAAGAGTATTCACCCAGTCTTCTATTACCTGGCAAAGCTTTTGCTTTGCTATAATATATGTTTATTTGGTTTATTACTTTTTATTTCACTCATATTGGTTTCCATTCAATATTGTTGGCCAACAAAACTACAAAAAAAAATTATAGACAATTTCAATAGCTTTTGTCAGTTTTCATTTTTATATCATGTTTAATGTTGTTCCTGCTACAGAAGTTGTGGAAATAAATACACTGAAAATTACATTGATTTTCTTCTGACAAGGATTGTTAATTTTTTTTAGATATGAACACATGTACATACACACATGCATATGTACATACACACATATGAATGTTTACATATAAGTATGTGTATGTTGAATTAAACACGAACACATTTATGTCATCATAAAAAATTAATGAATAATGAATTTTCATACTAAAAAAGAGTGACTGTGAGTTTGAGTTGATGCATACATTAGGGGTATTCACCGGACATAAGATTTCGTAATAATTTAAAATAAGAGCATGAATTATTAAAATATATAAATTTGTTGAAATCTTTTCATATGTTTGTCCCTAACAAACAAGAAATATACAGATTCTGTATTAAGGCAGAACTAGTTAGTACGTTCTGTTCTGTTCTGTTACGAATCAGCTGTTTTGTTTCTGTTCAGTTGAAAAACTGTGTGTATGGTTTGTTGTTACTTTTTCGATCTGTTCTATTGCGGACTGTTCTGTAGAAAATAGAATACAACGTTAAGAGATAGCCAAGAGTTGGTATTAGTTTTAAAAGTCAGAATATTATATTTTAATTCAAATTACTAAAGATTTGTATATTTTTGTCAAATAAAAGAAATTTTGCAAACATTTACAAAAATCATTTCTATAATTACATCATCCATATCCGAAAGTTCAGACACACAGAGGAAGTAAGTAATAAATATTTTCTACAGAAAAGAACGGCACAGAACGGCAACGAATAGTAGAAACTAAGGGGGCCTTTACTATTTTGTACATGGTGTCCGCCGGGAAGGTATACTTCTTTGTTTTGCCGCCATTTTGGTAAACATTAGACTTGACAGTTCCTCTTTGGCAGTCATAAAGAAGACATGTGGCAAATTTATTATGGAAAAATATTTTATAAACCAACGTGTTTTAATTGTTAAAACATTTTATCAAAATCAATCATCGATTACTGAGACGATGAGAAAGTTACGTGAATTTTTTGGTAGAAACAACGTGCCAACAAAACGCAATATTTATCGTGTAGTGAATGCTTTCGAAGAAAGAGGGTCTGTTGGTGATCGCCCAAGGATGGACCACAACGTACTGCAAGTTCGGCTGAAAACATTACTGCTGCTCAAGAAAGTGTTCAAAACAATCCATCAACCTCAATTCGACGCCGTGTTCAGTAGCTTGTTCTTCCAAGAACAACTTTGGCCACAATTTTGCACAAGGATTTGCATTTGTTTCCATTTAAGATTCAGTTGACTTAAGAGCTTCTTCCACAAGACCATTTACGTCGCCGTGCATATGCCAATAGGATGTTACAGCTCGCCCATGACAACCCCGATTTTCAAGAAAAAATCATGAGTGACGAGGCACATTTTCATTTGAATCGATATGTGAATAAACAGAATAGTCGGTTCTGGGCAATGGAAAACCCTCAAATTTTTCATCAGTAACCTTTGCATCCAATAAAAGTGACAGTCTATTGTGAAATTTGGTCAGGAGTAATCATTGGACCTTTCTTCCTTGAAAATGAAAACGGCGTAACGGTAACTGTGAATGGGGAGCGATATCGTGATATGATTGAAAACTTTTTAACGCCACAACAGAATAAATTGGGCTTGATTAACATGTGGTATCAACAAGACGGTGCCACATCGCATACAGCCAGGATTACAATGCAATTACTGCGAGACCTCTTTCCACAACAAGTTATTTCAAGAAATGGTGATGTTGATTGGCCTCCACGGTCACCTGATTTGAAATACTACGGACTTTTTTTTGGGATATCTAAAAAACAAGGCTTATGCAAACAAACCAGAAGCGCTTGAGCAACTCAAACAAAATATTCCTGATGAAATTATTGAAATACCGCGTGAAATGTGTGAGAATGTAATGAAAAATGTGTTCAAAAGGGCTCGCATTTGTGAGGCTAAGAGAGGCGGACATTTATTTAATCAAAAATTATAAACAAACAAAGTAGTATTATGCCTTCCCGTGGACACCCCATATGAGATTAAGGAAAATCGAACAAAAAATACAAATTTAAAGATTATAAAGAATACTTTATAGATCCTTAAAAAAATTTTCATATCTAACAAAAAATCTAAGATATGTTCTACAAATCGCTGAATACTATTCTTCACTACAAATAGTGCGGTTCACTACGTGACTCGACTATTTACTTTCACTCGCACTTAAATTGATGTATTTCTAAGCAGCTTTCTAATTTCTCTCCAATATTCTTGAATATTTGATTTACTACAAATTAATACTTTAGGGAATTTTCGCTAAAATAAAATTGGAATCTTATAATATCTGTGTGACAGCACAAAACCAAACGATAAAAAAATCTAAAGAATAATTGAATTTTATATCATCAAAGCAATAAACGTAACTTAAGCACTGACAGAGTGAGAGAGAGAGAGAGAGGAAAAATAATCTGTCATGAGTGAGTTCGTGTGCGATTTTATGTGTTTAAAAGGATTGAGAAAATTGAACTTAAAGTCTGAAAACTACATTATTAAACAATTACACATGGTCTTCGAAAAGGAAGTTTTATTTTGATATGAAAAAAGAAATATTGTATTATTAAACGAAATTGTCACATCTTTATTTAATTTTAAGGAGGAGCGTATGCAATTAATGGAAAATAAGATCAACCAAATGGAAGAAACGGATGCGGTTGCAGAACCATATTATTTTCATGAATCTTTCCATCATCAATTGCCACATTTGCGGCTTCATGTCTTCGATAGCGTCACAAATTCTATCCTTGAGGTCTTTAATCGTTTGTGGGCCATTATCGTAGATCTTCTCTTTCACGTAGCTGCAAAGAAAAAAGTCTAATGGAGTTAAATCCCAAGCTACAGATGGCCAAATGTGATCAGAAAAATTTTTAAGCAAAAGAGCGATGGTATCGATGGCATATAGCACCATCTTGTTTAAAATTAACGTCGTCCACATCAATATCTTCCAAGTTCGACAACACAAAATCCATTCTCCATTTTTCAACCATTTTCTAAACAGTGAAATCCAATGACCTCTTTTTTCATGCTTTTAGAAATAAAGCAGAGCTTGAGAAACGTAGATAGACAAGTAAATGTAAGCAATACATTTCCTATGCTGCTACACAACTCAACAGGATTCTTTGCGTCCGTCCTCCTTTTCCAGAGTAAAGCAATTGAATTTTATTAATTCAGAAACCGAAACACGAACTTGTGTAAACACTTTTTATTTGTAGTAAAGGATTTTCAATAATAGTTTTTTCGTCTTCTTAAATTAACACAAACGTTTACTCTTCGTACGTGCAGTTTGAAAATATTTCATTTTAAAATTAAATTAAAAGCCATAAAAAGCACAAGGACTGCAGGTGGAGTAATAAGATAAGGATTAACCCTTAATAAACTGTAGTTCAATGACAATACAGAAATAACAGAAGTAATAAAATCAAAATCATAGCAATCAAGGAACAACCTTAAAAGAATAAAGCGGGTAATTTACTTACAAAAACGAGAAAAATATGAAAAAGGTTTCTGTTACTTTCTCGTTTGATATGGCTTGAAAATGAATTTGAAAAAAATCTATGTACATAAAAGCGGATTTAAAAATTAAGTTTTTCTCAAAAACATCTTCCAACTTAAACTTTAGACATGCCGTATTCAAGGATATGGAAAACTTAGTAGTTTTTAGCATTTTATTACTTTCACCAGCATCTACTTGAGCTTAAATAATAAGGTTTGTATTCATAAAAAATTATTTGTATTTGAAATGTATTTTAAGACAAATCCTTTCATACAAATTTTCTTTAAAATACATTTCAAATCCAAATAGCTTTTTTATGAATACGGCAGTAAATGTTTTACGCTAAAAGAGAGAAATAAATGAATAAAGGAATGATTGTAACAAGTTTTTGTTCTGAACATTGTACTTTTGCCATTTGAAGTTTCAACCGGAAAAATTTCTGGCTAGAAAAGTATTTAAACTTATGAGAAAAAAAAGTTTCGTGAAATCACATTAAATTAAAAAAGGATATTTTTAAATTCAAGTATATTTTTGACAATATATCAATAAACCATTTCATATGATTTCATCCAGCCAGCATTTGGAAGATTATTCGACGAGCGCGATCATTTTGACACACTTTTTTTAGTCGTCCAGACGATTGTTAGAGTAAAATTACTTTTTACTCTTCCAAATGATTCTTTTGCGAGTCATTCTGACGATTGTTCGACGAGTTAAGCGTCATTTACGCATTCTGGCGATACTGAGGCGAATTTGAAAATTACGCTTACATGGTGAATAATAATAAAAAGTGTTCGTTTGAGTAAAGTGTTTTGTTAATCTAAAGTGTAATTTTCAGCACGATAATGCTCCAATATATACAGCCTGATCCGCGACATCGTGGATTCAGACCCAAAAAGTTGACGTCCTTGGATGCCTATCATATTTGCCCGACCGAGAACGTATGGGAACGCTTGGCTAAGAGAGCCTACGAGTGTGGAAAACAATTCAACACAAAAACTGATTAAATCGAAGGCATTAAACACGCTTGGTTAACTATCTCATTGAATTATATTGAAAAACTTTACAATTCGATTCCGAGTGAATTTTCGAAGTGATTTCAAGCAAAGGCAGCACCACAAATTACAAGTTATATTTAAAACGGTTACAAATATGACATGTAAGTATTAAAAACCTATACACACAGAAAAAAAACATCGTAAAATCAACTAATACAAGGTTGATTCAACTAGCTTTATTAACAATTTTGCTTCATAAGCATTTCATGTTAATCTAACATGATATTAAAGTAAAGTTAAAGTTATAGTTATCCACTTTAGAAACACTAGAAATCATGTTGATTTGACATTGTACGCCAATTGTATCAAGGAAATTGTCATAACGTTAAGATCCTTATTGAAACAATATTAAGAAAATTTATAAAAACATGAATTTCATGTTGAAGCAAAATAAATTTAATGTCGAATCAACTATTAAGCCATTTCGAATTAATGTTACAGCCATATTGAAATAACATGAAAAGATGTTAAGATTACAGGAAATTCCATGTTAATTTAACATGGTTCCTAGGACACTAGGAAATGCTGTTTAATAATGGGACAGGCAGTTAGTAACAAGCAGTTAATTATTTTTTTATCTTTATTCATTTATAAACACATAAATATACAAATATTTGTTTATAAAATCAACCCAATTATAAATATTCGCAAGGAATTTGTTTCATGAGGAAAGGTTTTTCTCGAGAAAAAATTTATCCAATTAATTCAAACTCCCTTCTGTTTTGTGAGGGATTTTTTTTCGATTAGAACCCAAAATTTAAATATATTTGAAATAACTACTTTTTAGCTTTTTATTTTTTCCCTTTTACATGGTTTATAAAAACGGACCAAAAAATAAAATGAGGATATTTTTATTCATAGTAGGAGAAAAGGAAAAAGGGAAAAATTTCATGAGGAATTTCTGTTTATAATTGGGCTGAATATATTTTACGATTATTAATTTGAAAAACAAGTAAAGGTGGGCTTGTGAATTCGTTGAGCACCTTCAACATTATTTCATCCCTTAACTCGCATACAACATATGATTGAAAATGATTATGAAAATTGCCAAATAAGGTTGCACTTCACTGAAGTTAAAACTTTTCAACAGTTCATCTAATTGGGAACACTGTGTTGTAATTTGAACCACTGGAATGTTTGCTATAATATTTCGTCACTAACAAGATTAATATTTTTTCTCCGGTTGCTAAATTCTCCACAAACCTTTTAAAATTCATATTATCATTGCTACGCGGAGCTGCAGACATAATAAAGCATTTAATTCACTTAAAATATTTAACACTGTACTTCTGATACGTAGCACAGCTGAATTAATTTCATTTCAACATGTTTCATGTTTTTTTAACATACCGCAATTTTATATTAATATTCTTCCAGTCATTATTAATATTTTACAAATTTGATCTAACTTTTTTAACATGTTGATTTAACACAAGCCAACGTTTGTTGATATTTAAAAATGGTAAAACTTTTTTCAAAGTATTCCAATGTCATTTTTATTGCTTATAAGAGTGTTGATTTTACAATAGTCAATCTTTTTTCAAGTATATGCAATGTTAATTTTACATGAAAAACTGTAATTATTACTACAAACGCTGAATTTACAAAATTAAACATTGTTTGATTCGATTTTAACTCTGTAAAAGTTAAAATTTAAACTGTACAATGTTATTTCAATGTGATTAATTTTACATCAATATATTCTAATACTAAATTAAGAATTTTAACCATTGATTACACCTGAAACATTGTTATAAGTAAATCCAATTGGAATTTTTCCACATATTAACAATGACTTGATATCAACAACGCTTCATGTTGGGTTTTTTTCTGTCTGTATAGTTGCTCAAAATACGAATTAAATCGAAATTATTCTGATGACCAATTTTTTAATGATTTTTAAATATATAGTTTCTCTAAAAAATTTATTAAAATATTATCTTAAATGCTACAGCATTTTAAAGAGAATCGATAAGAGTCTACTCGAGGTTATCGCTGAATTGGTTCAGATACTATTTATCTTTAACGATCAGTTAAAGAGGAGAGGGGTCGCTATCCTGATGACGCGCAGTGCAAATGCCAATGTAATACATGAACTCTATTAATTTCTTGTTTAGTAATTCATGAAGGAAACCATTAAAAAAAGTTTTTTTTCATAACTTTAGCAATAAATAAAATAATTATAAGCTTATTATATCTGATAAGGGGATGAATTAGTGTTAGTAATAATAGAAAATTAAAAAACTCTTTCAGTCAATTTAAACATGAAGTGTATTAAAAACTTATTTGCTGGAAATTTCGCTGAAAGTGTATGAAAATAAACTTCTCTGAGAACTTTAGCTATGAAGAGGGATAAATATGTCCATGCTTAACTATGGATATTTTTTTTTGGTTATTTTTCAACACAGTTGGCTTACCGAGTTTTTTCGTATTACTCCTCAGAATTAAATTTGAAATGTTCTTGTGCTGCAGAGTCTTTTTGGCAGAGCTGGCATCCTCCCTTGACTTCAAACTTTTTCTGAGGTCTTATTTCTTTAAATATGAAAAAAGAAAAAATTCCCTGCGGGATTAAAGTAAGTGCAGCAAAACTTCTAAACCAATCTTACTCTACCAACATCTTGATAAAAGCTTTTCTTTTTCTAATCGAGTATAGCTGTATCCGATTTCTTTGCTGGATTAGTAAAATAATTATGAATAATAATCTTCTTTTATTGTATTTCCAAGTGCTCGAAGTAGATAATTCCAAGCACAATTCAAAAAGCCGTCGCCATAGCTTTTTCCCCGATCTCACTATCAGTGTTTTCTTTAGGGCAGATTCAGATTTCAAAATCCGAAGCTTTTTCCTTTTTCTTGTTCCCTTTCTGAGTGTATATGAGTGCATCCATGTTTCATTATCAACACCTTATAATAACTTTAATATAATTTTAATTTTTAATTCTGCAATTCATAATTTCCTCTTGCTTTAATTTAATTTGTATTTATTGCACATTTGACTTTCAAACAGAGTTGAAGATATATTTGTATTTAATATCATTATGGAATCTATTGAACTGTAATTACTTTCAATAATTGCTCAAGTAATTATTTAATTTAAATTTAGCATAATTCTCTTATCAAACACAAGTGTTCAATCAAAATGAATATTAAATAAATATGAAATCAATTTAACACACAAACCACGAATTAAATCTGAAATAAGAATGTGAAGTATTTCATCGTATGAGTGATGAATAATAAATAAAAAGTAATCATACGTCCTGGTTGAAGCACATATTTGGATGTGTTTAGAGAGGCGTATGATCAATATTATATTTATGGATGGTGTGTATCGGAGACCTGCAACATACATATATGATCGAGCCTTCCCAGTCACTGACGCTATTATTTCAGTATAAACTTTGATACAATAAACAAGGTAAGAACGTCCCTAAATCAATACATAAACATTCGGGGGGCAAATTACGGCATTCGATATCGAACGAAACCCATACAAAATTTTTTTAATTTATATAGAAATTTCTTTCGAGATCGAATGCCGCAATTTGCCCCCAGGTGTGTAATAGAAATAGATAAAAAAACAAAACAATTTAGATACGAAAAAATCTGTGATATGTTCATCATTTTCGTTTTGTGGATATTTCAAAATATGTTTTTAATACATTTCTCAATAATTTTTGGTGGATTTGTATTTAAAATACTTTTATGTTCGTGTTTCAGCTTTCTTCAAGTAAATAATTTGTTAATTTGGCTCAAAAATTATTCTCAAAATCGTTCGAAATTCTTCATGTCCTTTCAAAACGACCGTTTTGAAATCCATCGACTATCGTCATATACCTCATTATGCGTTTTGTTAGTTTAGTGTAAGAAATTTGCTGACTAAAAAAAACTAAAGATTTTAAATTTTTATTCGCACTTTTTCCCAAAATTAATATTTTACTTATTCAGGTAAACATTAACCATTTTGTTGAAAACAAATTGAAATTGATTATTGAGGTTTATAGATTGTTCCTATGCTCATTTCACTGTTGCTAATGCAGATCATCAGTGAACTTTACCCAAATATTTCTTAGAACATTTGGAGATATTATATTAAACTTTCATTAAAACAAATGAAAAGTTTAAACAATATCAAAGCTGTAACAAGAACTCAATTATCAAACAATTGTTTTTGTTTTCTTACTTTAGCATTACTATCTAAGCTGAATTTTTTTCAACTCTAATTGTAGTTGTAAGAGGTTTGTAGAAAATGTAAAAACAACAACTGCTATACATTTGTATAGAGTGATGTCAAACAAAATTTTTTGAAAGGGTGCTGTCAAGTTGAAAAATTTAGTACTTTTTCACTTCAAAAATACCACGGTACCCCCACGACATTTTCAGTACTTTTTCGTTACATTTTGCGCCTTTCTATTCTTTATTCTTAAAAATAATTAAAGACATTAAACATTAAAATGCAAACTGAGGAAGCAAAGATCCACAAATTGCTACCCAGAATGTAAGTTTTGTTCCTATAAGTGGCAAGAAATTTTATAAAAAGGAATGCTTTAGATAATATGTCAGTGGAAAATTTAAATTTGAATGAAAACCAGTTGCCTTTAAATGAAGTCTTTTGTGGAACTAAATTTAAAATATATGTAGTAACATGCAAAGTTGACAAAGAAATTGTTTATAAATTTAAAGAAACCGCAACATCGTTTTTTAAAATTTAGTGTATCATTGAAAACTAAGTTTCGTTTTGAAAATAAAACATTAAAAATGATAAATAGTTTTTCTCCAGAAAATATTCTCTCTGGTACAACAAATAGTATAATACCATTACTGTTAACGTTATTTTCTAACGAAGAAAAAAACTATGAAAATATGAATTCGCAATTCCGTGCACTAGCGGATCTGCCAGAAATAAAAAGAGAAAATTTTAAAAATGTTTGGAAAAATATTGTCAAAACTAAGAACGAAATGAATGAACTAATGTTTCCTGATATTGCTTTTGGAGAATTATCAATACCACATTCGACAGCAGCAGTTGAACGCATATTTTCCATACAAAATGCGGTAAAAAGCAAAGAAAGAAATCGCTTACATGTAGAAACTGTTTCAAGTTTGAGCAAAGCTAAAGATCTATTAAAATTATATGACAGTTGCTGTTTTAGTTATCATATTTTTAATGATCTCATAAAGTAAATTAGCTTTATGTTAACAAATAACTAATTGAAAGCTTCAGTTTTGAATATAAATACTTTTCAACTTCGGTAAGAACTGAATTAAATTTTTAGTTTTTTATATCTTGTTATTTATAAAATATAAACCATGGTATAAACTATATAAAAGAATTTTTTTTAGAAACTGAAAACTATAATATTGGCTTAATATAGAAAGGACATATCTTGATTTTTTTAAATTGCGATTCTAAGCTTTTCTTGTCTATTTGGAATTGTAATGTCAAAAAAGATTAAAAACGGCGCTTAGTAAAAAAATCGAGATAGTCTTTTCTATATTAAGCCAACGAAATGTACGTTTTGTTTATGTATAACAAAGTTTATTTAAATATACATATATTTGCCTAAATTATACGACCTATAAATATTGTAATTACTTGACATATACTTCGTTTATGCGCGTACTATTTGTAAATAAAATTATTTGCAAATAAGTTAATTAACTGTTTATACGCCATAGCAAAAATACAAAAACTTGGTAGCACTTCTATAGAAAACTTCCGTAAATTTGCAAACAAAAAAGTAGTTGAAATGTATAAAATAACAAATATTTATTTGTTTTAGTTATCATCATTCTCTTCTATCAATGTTTTTCGCGAAATATTTATCTATTTATTGTTTTTTATTAACAAACATTTGTAAGCGTGGCAACCTCAAACATTTTATTCGCAAATAGTGCGCTAAACGTGAATAGCTTTCGTGAGTTAATAAGTCGCAATAAAACAATTATGTGGCAACAATTTTGCAGTTTTATTTGCAAATAACCCGTGCGCATAAACGTACTAATACACAGATGAATTCAAATAAATCATTTCTTGTTCAATTAATTTTTATAAATAAATATTTTTTACAAAAGTACCATTTAATACAAAAAAGTACTCTTTCAGTTATAGTTCAGTACCATTTAAAAATTTTAACTTTGCAATACTGTTGTGTACCATGTAAATATCCTCGTTCCTACAAACTATAACATTTTATGCAAGTTTTGAAGAAACTTTTTTTTCAGTTTGCTTGCTCAAATATTTTATTAAGCTTCTTCCTTCTCCTGTAAAATCGAAAAAATTGTTGTTACATGGTTTTACGTTTTATATAACGATATGTACACTCTTATATAAATACAATTACAGTGTAACCCAACGTAGACAAGAAAACTGAATGCTTTTGATTTGTTATTGATTTTTTGCATATGATTTCTACAGTTTTTACCTAATTTTTACGCAGCTACTCCCACGTACACACACCCATACGAACACACACACACACACGCTCATCTTTATATACACTCCTTAACATATTTTGCTTAAATTTTACATCAAGTGTTAGTTGTTGTTATCATCACTTTTGACTTCTTTCTCGACTTTATTTTACCGCAATTATAATTGAACTAATTTCTCATTTCTGATTCAAGCATGTGCGTGTTTTAAATTTTTGTATTGTTAGCATATTGTTGTTCTTGTTGTTGTTGGTTTTTCATTTAAATTCTTATACAGTTATCACTCTTCATTCATCAAGATGTCAGTTAATTAAAACTGTTTATCACGTTAACAATGTTGACACATGCTGAATGATGAAGTGAATGAACGTTGTATAAACGAAACTACGAATGAATGAAGTTTACATTTACAATGGAAAATAAGCGCAGGTATGCATTTATGAATATCGTCGGCTTAGCGCGTAAACCTGCTAACAGACATTTTAAGAGTATTTAACAACGCAACTCAATGAACTTCTTTTATTTTTATTTAAATTTGTTATAAATTTAAAAAAAAATAAAAAAATACTTTATTTGTGTCATATTTTTAAATTATTTGAAAATACTTGTAGTCATCTGTTCAGTGCAAAAGAAGAATTTTTTAGTTCTTGCATTCGGTGGAGGCGGCATCGAACATAAATAAAAAACGGCTGCTGGGCAACAGCCTAAAGGGATAATTTATATTTTCTTAAATAATTAAAAAATAAAATTTTTTGAAATAAATTATAGCAACAGAGTTAACTGCCTTTACGCAAAATTAAAAAAAATTGTTTTTGCTTCAAGTGTACTTGTACGAAAGAAAGTTTTCTTTTGACATTGACAAACAGACTGTTAATAAATTGATTCTTTGTACTCTCCAAGGTGAATCCATGCCAGCTGAACTCGAAAGCGCAGCTGACTCATTGTGTTTTATCATCTTTTATTATCAAAATGTGCTTTTTGGTGCATTTTTCTAATTTTAAATTAGTCTTGACATATTTGCCAAGGCGAATTATTTTGCGATTATCTGTATGAATTTGCCTTGATACTCTCTTTACTTAATTAAAAAAGGTTTATATTAATATTTTTTAAATTGTAGAAACACTTCTCAAAACTTTTACAAATGTGAGAAATTTTAACAGCGTTAGTGGTAAACTTTTAACTTAATGTTGTTACAGCAACACTTTTACTCACATCCTTCGAATAATTGTTGGAAAGCAACTTTAATGACAGATATTTCTCACATGATTCAGAACTTCCGAATCATTCATTTTGTCAAGTTGGCTGCATTAATAATTTAATTGTCATATGAATTTTTTTGTTCACAGTGGATTTTTATTACTTTTTCTATATTTTATCTCGGTTATATCTCGGTATATCGTACACTCGAAATATTCTGTAAGTAAAATTAACTGAAATTGTAATTTAAAACAAGTGAAAGTTCACTTAAAAACTGGTCTACTCAATTTTCATTTAAATTTAACTAAAAGTTCATTTAAGTTTTAATGTTAAAAAATTAATTGAGTTAAGTGCGTAAAAATAAAACAATTTGAAAACCCCAAGTTCCTTAAAAGTAGAAAATTTTTCATTTTTTTCTGGTATTTTTACTATTAAATAAAAACACCACTTAAGCAACGGACAATATTGAATGCAACTGAAAATCCGTATTAATATGTACTTAGTTTTTTTAATGAATATTAAAATGAGTTAAAAATAAAATTGCTTATGATATTAAATGTTTAATCTTTTAAAAATGACTGTACAGATTTCTTCTTGAATAACGTACAGTCCGTTACTATAATAATATTGTGAGTGTACGTATAATTATTATTTTCTATATTGAAATATTCAATGTTCTTCTGGTCTTACAATGTAAATTAATTTATTAATGCAGACAATTCGATAAACGAATGATGCAGAAGTGATCATTTTGAGTGCCAAATCAATGAGCCGAAAAATGTTGTACCGTGTACGGCAACACTTGTGTGTGAAACCCCATGAATCACGAAAACAAGATTGCGCATTGCGCAGGTCCGTTATTTTGTTATGCGTGATTGTGTTGTGTTGTGACGTAGACATAGAATATGTGTTGTAAACAAAAGTACATTTTTGTATGGAAAGCAGGCAGAAATGTAAAACTTTGGTAGCCCGAGGAGGGTCTTCTTCAAATAGCTTCAAGCCCAAACTCGAAAGTTTTACTTGAATGCATCTCTTTTCTGTCCATTAAAAATTTTTTGGAAATCGATGCTCCCGTTTAGAAGTTATTTAGTTATTTCCAGTTTTGTGCCAAAAATCTTTTACACTTTTTACAACAAACATTCATTTGTATTCTATGATGACGTAGATGCGCAGTAGAAATTTATTTTGTGCGACTGAGTGCGCAATCTTGTTTTCTTGATTCATGGTGAAACCATCACGATCCAGATCGTTTTTGTTTCAAGTCATTCATTTCATGCGAAAAACTTTTCAAAGTGAGAAATAGAGAAACGAGGTGCAGAACTAAGAAAAGATTGAAAATCTTAAAAGTGTTCTTGTACAGGACCACAGATACATATTATGACGCAGGCAAAAATGAATTTTCTTTAGATTTCTTTTTATTTCTATATCTTTTTTTCAGGGGGCTCCTCTGCATTCGCTTGTTTAAGTAAAAATTGCATTTGTTTATTAATTTTGTTTTATTTTTTTAATTGTTTTTATCGGGTTTTCTCTAACCACTGCATCCACCCGTTTTAACACTCATGTTTTCGGTTGCATATCGCAGGTATTTGATTTTGACATCTGTCAGGATATGAAATACATGTTTTATGTTGTTTTTCTGTGTGGCGGTGAGTGGCTTATTGTTGGGCATTAGTTGTGTGTGTGTGTGTAGCCTTGTATGACAAACCAAGCACACATTTATATGATGTTATTCTTGTTATTAAACATACGTTTATATTGTTGTTGATGTTGTTGATGTTGTTGTTGTTGTTGTTGTTCGCTGTTTTTTTTTGTATTCACAATATTTATGGTTAATTAAGTGTTGTCACATGCCATCGTACTTATTTAAAGTTTAAATAAAACGTGCTTTATTTAAAAATAAACATTCAACTGTTTTCGTTTTGTTTTAAAATTTCGCTGATAAAAAAAATATAAAATTGAAAAGAAAAATTCATTATTGAGTGTATAAATAAATTAAGTACTCTCTACTTTTTATACAATATGTTTCTAGTTTGCATATGCTAGAAATTTTGCTAGTTTTTCATTTCTTAAACTTTATTTTACAATATATGCCACAACTTCCTTGCATTCTTACTTTAACTACTTCAGCTTTTATTGCTTGCAATAAAAAAATCACGATTATAATAAAAACATAAGAAGTAACGTGCTTTGCCGTTTTTACAGCCAAATAAAATTCTTTATTTAAAGTTTGACGAAACCAAAAGTCAAGCGTCTCTAAAGCACAAAGCTCTTCAAAAATGTTTAAGCTCTATTTAATAAACTGAATTAACAGAGCGGCAGCAGTTGACTTTTTATTTTCTGTGTGTGATTTTTTATTTTTTTGTTTTTGGCTTGTAAAAAGCAAAAGTTTTTCCGAATGAATTGCTGTAGGATTTTCCGACAAGAGCTGCAGTATTAAAGGCCATTTAAGTTTGAAGTTTAAGAAATTATTTTAAGACTGTTTTTTTCTCTCAAAGTGATGTTTAGTAAAGACCTTTTATACAACTTGACTTAAGTTTGCATAATAAGGGAAAATAGAGATATTGAATGGAAATACCAGCAATTAAAAACAAAAGAATATCATAAAAAACGAACTCTGAGTTAAAGAAAAAACTCGTCAAAAATAATATTCATTACATGGAACACTGGTGGTACTTACACTGTAGAGGTGCACAATAATCGTCTTTTTGCTCTAAGAAGGAATAAAGGTCAATAAAAATTTCAACAGAGCATAAAACAGAAATAGAGAAGTCACTTTGCTTGCCGCGACACACAGTTTTTGCTCAAAAATTATAAGTTTCAACTCAACTTGTGTTTTTCTTGAAAACTGCTTTTGTCTGTCTTTAAAATAATTGCAGCAAAGAAATTTCTTATTCCTAAAAGAAAGGAAACTGAATTTAAAATTTTACAAAAACATAATAAATCTACCGATGCAAAACAGTTTTTTTAAATGATTTATTTAAAGAAAGTTTAAGTTTTTATTTATTTTGTATTTTTTATTTTTTTGCTAAAAGCCAATCGATATGCCTGCATTTCACTGGTATTCATATCAAGCCCTAAGTGGGTCTGAAGTAGAAATGGGGTAATTGAGTAACTTTTCACTCACGCTTGTGCATGCTCACGATAAAAAATTTAGTTATGCATGCTCATGCACGACCTCTATTTTTGACTCACATTAACGCACGATCACGTGAGTAGAAAAAAAAGCTAGTCATAATCACGAAAACTCACGCTTTTTCTAAATGTTGAGCATTTCATGATTTGTGTATATTAAAAGCTATTTAAAATTCTTATACAGGAAGTTTCCTCACGCCTTTTGCCGAAAAAACCTTTCAAATTTGTATAAAAATTTTTCTAATAAATAGAATTGATTAAGCTTTTTTACAAGTAAGCTTTCTAACAAAGAAACCAAAAGAAGCTTGTAAAAAAGACCTAAAACTGTTCTTGATGAAGGTGGATGTCCTTTACTTATTTGTATTACGTACCTGTGTGGGAACGGGTAAGGGTATTTGTCTCCGCGCGAGAATGCAGGTTCAGATAAGTAGTTAGCCGAGTGTTTCCTCCACAACCAGAACGGACAGACAGGTGTACTTACACTCATAGAAAAAAAACAGCAGTAAATCAACAACTTCAATCTTAATTCGAACATTTTCGACGTTTATTTTAAAAAAGAACCATTTTAAAATCAAATATGAACATTTATGAATTTCGAGTGCTCAGTTTCGCTTTAATATGGTAGCATTTTTTAATCTAAAACGTCCACCATTGACTTAAATTTGATGCCTTTCCACTACAGTGTTACAGTAGTACAGTGTTATATATTTCAAGGATTTCTTTACTTCCAAATGAGTGAGTAATCTGATGCTGCCAACATTGTATTGAAATTTTAAGGAAAGAGAAAAAATGCAAAAAATAAAGGAATATTTTGAAATATTGTTATTGTTTATACGAAACAAATTTTAGAAGGTAAAATTATGATTTAATTCCCATTACACCGTAAAGCAGCTGTTTTCATTTTTGAAAAAAAAAATGCTATACCAGCAAAAACTTGGCAACGACTTCTAATAAGATCAACATACTCACACACAAGAGCTACAGGGTGTCCGCCAGGAAGGTATACTACTTAGTTTGTTTATAATTTTCGATTGAATGAAAGAGAATGGATCTTATATTGATAAATGTTTTATTTAATGTCGGCAATTATGTATGGAATACAATAGCAGATAAATGTCCGCCTCTGTTAGCCGCACAAATGCGACCCCTTTTGAGCACATTTTTCATTACATTGTCACACGTTTCACGCGGTATTTCATTAATTTCATCACGAATACTTTGTTTGTGTTGCTCAAGCATTTCTGGTTTGTTTGAATAAAATTTGCTTTTCGGATATCCCCACAAAAAGAAGTCCGGAGCAGTCAAATCAGGCGACCGTGGAGGCTAATCAACATCACCATGCTTGTATGCAAGTATGGACCCTCTTTCTCGAAATTATTCACTACACGATAAATAGTGCGTTTTGTTGGCATGTTGTTTCTCCCAAAAATTTCGCGTAACTTTCTCATCGTCACAGTAATCGATTATTGATTTTGATAAAATATTTTATCGACTAAAACACGTTGGTTTATCAAATATGTTTTTATAATAAATTTGCCACATGTCTACTTTACGACTCACAGTGGCTGAAAATCGTTTTTTATTGGCCAAAAGTCAAAATTTTTTTTTGTCACCGATTTTTAAAATTTTTACTCCTTTTTGTAGCTGATATATTCAGATTAAGGTAGCCAAAAAAATTAGGTTAAACTATTGATAATTGTGGGCGTAGCATGCTGTCAAACGCAACTGTTTTTTTAATTTCAGAAAAAGGTGTTTTTCTTTTGTTTTTTATCAAAAATAAATGGTTACTACACGCAAGTTATCATCGATAATGGCCTTTTTTATAATGTTGGTAGGATTATATTCTTTAGTTGTTATAAGTGGTCACAACTCTAGCGTTAATATAAATTTGTTTGAATGTAACATTAAAAAAATTCCATTATTACAAAAAATATTTATAATTATTATTAATTTTCAAATATTAAATTTTTTAATAAATAAAAAAAATAATAAACCCATATTTCACTCTAAAAGTTAAAAATATTTAAATTTAAACTTTGACCTAGAATTCCTCAAAAAGTCCTCTATCAATTTTAATGTAATTAAAACTGAGTCAAGCTGAACTAAATATCTATCCACTAAAATAAAAATTTCTTCAATATTTTGATCGGTTCAAAAGTTACAGAATTTTGGCCAATGAAAAATGATTTTCAGCCACTGTGCGACTGCCAAATAGGAACTGTCAAGACTAATGTTTACCAAAATGGTGGCAAAACAAAGTAGTACACCTTCCCGGCGGACACCCTGTATATACCACCTGCATTACTTTACATCGGTTATTAAACTACTTACTAATGAAAAATAATTGAATTATTCTCTGAGCTGGGATTCTTGTAGAAATGGTCGGCTGTTCATTCCTTGGCTAAGACATGTGATTTTTTGATTGTGTGTGTGTTCATGAAATCGTATTTTTACCGCGTTTAGACGAGCAATAGCCGAGTAAGTGAAATAATTGACATCAAACACAACAATTCCTTTAAAAACACGGATGCAACACTGACAGCAGACATTTAATTTTTAATGTGTTTTTTGAATTTAATGATTTTTAAATATTGACATGTTTAATTCCTTATTTGTAAGAGAAGATGGTATGTAGTTGCTTCCAATGGTATCGCCAACTGAAAGTAATGAGTTAAACCATCAAAGTAGAAGTAATGACGTATGTGCTTCATATGCTTGCCATGACTTCGTCATTAATTATTCCGCTGAATTATTGCAAAATAGAATTTATTCGTTATAAGGCCACGTACTTACGTTCTCATCACTACTCCAAGCATCATTCTAAATGAAGTACAAGGTTTCAAAGGCAAGCACATGAAATTATTTATTCCACGAGCTGTTTAAAATTTGTATTCTTCAATATCACTTAAGATTTTCAGTAAAATCGTATGGAGAAAAGTTGTTCGTTTTTCTGCTCTGCCTTGCATACATTTTGTAATTCTATGGATTTTAGACATTGTAAAGATAAAGGACGCCAGATGTAACTGTTAAAACTTAAACAAGCAATCTTACAACGAACGTACGCTTGTTTAACGATTATATTAATTTTTCAGAGTTTTATTTTTTTGTTAATTATTGCGGTTTCACACAACGAAGATGCTCGACTTAAGTAAACAAATTATATAGAAATCGTTTAAATAACTCAGTGCTTTTCATATAAATTTCCTATTCACTTTAAAATCTTTTTTATTGTATAAATTTTTATTTAAAGAGAATTTTGTCGAACAAAAGTTTACTTTTAAATCGTTCATTTAATTAAATTACTGTAAACTTTGTAATGAAATATTTATTTATAATAGTAAAAATTCTATACAAAATCTTATTTGTTATTTATTTATGATTTTGCTTTATAAAAAAACTAAAAGTTTTCTCTTTTCTCTGAAGTTTTTGTCCTTACCAACAAAAACTAAATATATAAAAATAAGAAAAATTATTCCCAGTTGGTTAAACAAGACATTAGTGCAAGTCTTCAACATAAATTTTCGTCCTTCAAATGCGGCATGCAACAAATATGGCTGCAAATAGAAGCTCGAAAGTGGAAGGAAATGTTTGCTAAAAGATGAAGATGTAAAGATATGTATGTAAGAGAAAATACAATAAGGACATCGCACAAATATCTTTACATCTGTCTTTTCCTCTCTCTATTTCTCTTGTTCCTTCTAAAATTATTAAAGAAAGAATACTAGTAGTTTTATTGTATAGTTATAAAGACATTAACAAGTTTAAAATTAAAAACTTTACGAACAACATAAAATATAAGAATATTGCACTGAAGATGTAACATTAGGGAAGTGAAAGTTTTAGATTTAAAATGTTATATTTTGTTCAATTTTTTAATTCTTCCCCCAAAATAGAGCAATTAAATCTTAAATACGACTATATGTACATTCTAAATAGTTTTTGTTTTCTTAGCGGTAGATAACTAAGAATAGCTGCCTGTGAACATCCTTATTGAAAAATTTTTTTGATGAAATTTCTATAATTTTGTTCATGCAAAATTATTTTTTGTTATAATTTTTGTGCAATAAATTTATATTCTCTTCAATACACAGTTGATTTAAAAAAATTATATATTAATAATCATAAAAAATTTGTCATTTTCCAATGCTGAAGGGACTCCATTCAGTCTTCTCAAACGGTGTCTTAAATTCTGTGGTTCTTCAAAGGCTTCTGGTGCTGCAACAAAAGGTGCAACTCGCAAAAAGTGACCAGGAGCGAGCGCCAACAGCTCGTGGGCATTATCAGTCATTGGCGTAAGTGGACGGAAGTTCAATACTAATTCTACCCGGAGGACAAGAGTGGTGAACTTCTCGAAATTATTTGTAGGCAATCTTTTTAAAATGTGTTTTAAAGGATTTTACACCTGCCTCCAACAGCCGTCCCATGTGCGGGGCAGTCGGAGGAATAAAAGACCATTCAAAATTGTGAGCAGAATACTTATCAATTGAAGAATGTGGTCTGCACCGACAAAATCGGTTCCATTGTCAGACATGAGCTTCTTGGAGAAACCTCATCGTCTTACAAATCTTGTGAAGGCAGCTAATTCGATTCGAAGGAAAATGTATAATTTTATATTAGAGTTCCTAAGAGGTTTGTTTGGAATGAACTTTTTATAATATTACTCAAGAATAAAGGGGAGGTATTCGAGTAAAAATGCGTGAAAAAGGGTTTAAGTTAAGGGAATTATTCAGGAGGGAGATTAGTAATTCATAAATTCTATTTCTTTTATATTAATAATAACAACAGGAGCATTATTTCGTTTGTAAATAAACTTACATTTACTTAAGAATTCAAATGCGAAAAAGAAAGATGAGAATGAATAAACGTACTCACCCTGAAAGTTCCGAAGGTATCTAGTTTTAAGCAGCATTGAGCCGACCACTCATAAGTTTGACTTTTATGTGCTTATTTCAGATATAAATTTTGTAATCTAATACAAAGCCCTTGACTGCCGTTCATCTTAAAAAGCCCTCGACTGCCGTTCACCTCAAAACGAGATGGCAGAGCAGTTTGATTTTAGTATCATCTGGACCCCGGGGCATAGAGGCATTCAGGAGGATTCTAGAGCTGATGAGATTGCTAGAATTGGAACAACCTTACGGTTGTTCCACCAGATTTGTAATGTGTGGGTTTACCCCCTTCTCTCTAGCAAACTCAGAATTAGGCGCAAGAGAGAAGATGAAACAAATAGGAGATGGGAAACAAGAAATGATTGCATGATCACCAGACATTTATGGACCCATCTAAATAGGGAAAATACTGCTTTCCTGCTTTTAAGAAATAGGAAACAAATCTCAATTCTAGTGTCCGTGATAACCGAACATTGTCTCATGGGCAGGCATGCACAAAGTTGAAAGGTCGAACACAATGATTTTTGCCGCAGCTGCCAAGATATCGATAAAGAGGAGAGTGTAGAACATTTTCTGTGTCACTGTCCCGGACTGGCAAGAAAGAGAATGGCCACAATGGGTGCTCTTGAGTTCAGGGAACTTTCTGACGTCGCCAGTGTTGAACTGCAACGTATTAGTCGGTTTATATTGAGCTCTGGTTGGTTCGACGGTGGGGACTCCACATAATCAGAGTCCCCGTGGTATCACTATGGACCAAAACGGCATAAGTGGGTCAGAGATTCTGGCTGCCACCCTTACCTAACCTAATCTATTCTAATACAAAGCACGATTTGCTCTTCCATATTTAACTAAAAAATATATAAAAATTCAGTTAAAGATTATTCTCTCAATTCGTTGCGATAAAAAAGGTAAAAGGATATGTAATTTGAAAGGCGGTGATAATAGCTTTAGAAATTTTAAAAGAATATTCAGTTTGAAGTTCTAAATATGTCAACAGCTCAACTTGATCTAAAGAAAAAGTAGAAATTATAAATCCCGTAAGGTACAGCGTAAAATACTCAATTGGCAAACTCTTTGCATTCACTGACGGCAAATAAAAAAAAATACTTGCGAGAACAAAGAAAAATTAGAGAGCAGGAACATTTCAAAAGCTTAGTTAGACTAAGTAG